>SJYT01011557.1:0-34471 GCA_006410635.1 Cephalophus harveyi
GATCAGCCCTGGGATTTCTTTGGAAGGAATGATGCTAAAGCTGAAACTCCAGTACTTTGGCCACCTCATGCGAAGAGTTGACTCATTGGAAAAGACTCTGATGCTGGGAGGGATTGGAGGCAGGAGGAGAAGGGGACAAGAGAGGATGAGATGGTTGGATGGCATCACCGACTCAATGGACGTGAGTTTGAATGAACTCCAGGAGTTGGTGATGGACAGGGAGGCCTGGCGTGCTGCAATTGATGGGGTCACAAAGAGTCGGACACAACTGCGCGATGAATTAAACTCAACTGAGAGTCATAGCACACACCTAAAAGATTAGTGTCACACAGATTTATTTTTAACCAGTGCACCTTTCTAGTGCTTTAACTAAAGCTGTTTAGTAAAAGTGGTATTTTAGGTAGATTCCAATGGATAGCTAAATAAAATTCATTCTAAAGAAATAAGGCATAGTACCAACAGATATATGTTATTACACTAATCATAATAAAGAACCTTATATAGTACCATGTACTTGCATGTTATTATAGGACCCTTGTAAATCATAAGTTTAGTTGAAAGAAGAGCATGTCAGGCAGGGGAGCAGTCAGTTGCCAAGGTCCTAAGGGAAACCATGCCTGGGATGTTCAGTGACTGTCCAGAAGGCCCATGTGGCCAGAGAAGAGTGACTGAAGAAAAGAGAAAAAGGAGGCAATGGTGAGAGGGGAACCCAGAGGCCAGATGATGTGGGTCATGGTTAGGTCCTTATCTCTGCGTTGGGTGAAATGGGGGAGACATTGCAGGAATGACATAGTGACATTTCTGTTGTGTAGAGAGGCCACGGTCACTGAGGCTGCTGGCTTTCAGTCTGTAAGGGAGGCCTGGGTGAAAGTTAGGAGATCAGTTAAGTGGCAGAAAAGTAGCTCAGATCTGGTCAAACTGTGGGTCTCGTTTAAAGCTTGAGGCCACAGGATTTTCTGCCAGACTGGATGTGAAGCTCTTGAAAGCAAGAGCCAGGACAACTCAGGTGTTTGGCCTGAGTCACTGGGGGATGGAGTTATCATTTTAAAGGAAAGTTGAAGCAGTTTACAGGGGAAACTTCAGAAATTCAATATATCAGTTAGATGAAATTTAAAAATTCTGTCAGACATCTGAGAGTGTGGCTATGTCAATATTCAAGATGAATTATTGGAAGCTTATTTGTCTTAGAAGACAAATAAATACAACCCTAAGTAGTAAATCATTACCTGAAGGAAAGAAACCAGTTCAGCAGCTCACTCACTGTGAGTGATTGTTATTCTGTAAAATCAAGTACTGAGTGATTGTTATTCTGTAAAAATTAACAAAGAGAATTCTTCACTTACTTTTCTGATTTACTGTCATTGTAGGACCAGCCGTGCTCTCAGGCACAGAGGGAAATCTTTCCATCACTCGACAGCAGAGCGAATGTACAAACCTCATACTGTGCACATCAGTTCCAAAGGGTTCATACATATGCCTACAAGAAACGTAAAAATTGCTCTTTAGGATAAGCACAGATGGAAGAAATGGTCTGTAGTCAGACAGTACGTAGATTTCCCAAATCACAGAAGACCTAACTACAGATTTCTGATACACATGTTTGGGGCTAAATTAATAATTTTGATTGATAATAAAATAATTGACTGTCTGCCATTTTGCTAGGGGAAGGGAAAGCAATGCCAATTCACATGTACAGTACAGGTCTTTGGTCTGAATGGGTCATTATTACCTAAAAGATGTGTATTCCCATAGATGAATTGGGACTTGTCTGATAGTAAATTTTCATATGCTATTTACAACTTACTGCTAAGAGTTTATAGCCATCAAGGTAAAATCAAAATACACAAATGACTAGTACTGTACCTAAACTTGTGTTTTATCATTATGAGAACAATGAAGAATCTGGGATTACTCATTCAAATACTCCCTGGCACATTCAACCTGAGAGGAAGGCAGTTTGACCAGTTTGGAAGATGGTTAGAAGGCAGTTGTGTCAACAAGGACAAGGTGGGATGGCTATGTCTTGGAAGGTTAGATGTCCTATTTCTTAAAGGATTTGGATTTAGTTCAGTGGGCAATGGAAATCATAGATACTTTTCATTTGGGGATTGGAGGGTTCATTATTGAATCTTAAACTGATATATTTACACATGAGGAATATTTTGGGAAATGAGCTTCTTAATATGTATGTAATTATAGTGATTTTCATAAGTTATTTAATTATCTTTGTTGAAAAGATAATTTAAATAATATTTAAATATTTAGCTACTGTTAAATATATCTTTTATTTACAAATGAAACTCAGTATCTGTCTCCAGAAACCTAGATCCATATTCTTAGATGTTTATACTTAGATGTTTTATTTCCCTCAAATATATGAAACTAAGTTTATAATTTTTCCTACAAACATGTACTCCTTTTCAGCCTGTTTCTGTTTATATGGTGTCTTCTTCCTATACCAAGAAGACTGATGATAAAATAAAAATAAGCTTTTTGTCATCACTATTTCCTACCCTGTTCATTCAGATAGTAATCTTTAAAAAATTATTTTCCCTAAGTAGTCAAATATTTGAGTATTGTCTGTCTCCATTCTAGCACTTTAAAAATAAAGAAACACATGTATGTTTTGCATAGACAAGGGTGTTTTTATTCAGTTGTCTCAGTTTTTGCCATTTTATTTTGAAAATCTGTTTGGACAAAAATAATGTATTCAAACTTAGGTGGTAATTATTATAGATGATTGGTAAGTAATTTGAGCAGTTATGAAATCATAATCTCTCAACAGATAGAAACATTGAAGGTTGTCTATTCCTATGTTTGTTTACTTGCTAAGCCATGTCCGACTCTTCTGCAACCCTATGGGCTGTAGCCCTCCAGGCTCCTGTCTCTTATACACATCTTTGAAAAGATAATTTAAATAATATTTAAATATTTAGCTACTGTTAAATATATCTTTTATTTACAAATGAAACTCAGTATCTGTCTCCAGAAACCTAGATCCATATTCTTAGATGTTTATACTTAGATGTTTTATTTCCCTCAAATATATGAAACTAAGTTTATAATTTTTCCTACAAACATGTACTCCTTTTCAGCCTGTTTCTGTTTATATGGTGTCTTCTTCCTATACCAAGAAGACTGATGATAAAATAAAAATAAGCTTTTTGTCATCACTATTTCCTACCCTGTTCATTCAGATAGTAATCTTTAAAAAATTATTTTCCCTAAGTAGTCAAATATTTGAGTATTGTCTGTCTCCATTCTAGCACTTTACTATAGATTTTACCACATTACATGCAGAAAACTTCCACAGCCTTTCTTGAAATAGCCTTTAACTACTCTGCCCAACGAATCTCTAGGCCCATGGTTATAACGGAATGGTGTCATGGAAGGAACACAGATCTGGAAAGGCAAGTAAAATCCTAATCTATTTACTGGGTATGTGAGCTTGGCACATTTCTTAATGTGTCTGATTCTTAGCTTCTTTGTGTGTTAAGACATAATGCTTCATTCATAGGATTATTATGAGAATTAAAGAAGAGAATGTGTAAGAGCATCCCTTGGGTCTGACGGACCCTCATGGAATGGTAGCTGCACATAATTTCATCCTTTTCACTCCAGGTTCCAGATGATTCCCTTTGTCTATAACCTTAAATATAAATTCTCCTCCAGTTTTCACTGGTAATTTTCCTCCTGGTGTACATCAGCGGATCACTCTTTTTGTCCCCTTGTGGTTAGCAAGGCTGTCTCACTTTTGAGACATGGCATTTTGGATAAGAGCCCCCCAATAGTCCCTTCATCTGGCATGTGAGTGGTTAAAGAGCCCTCTTATTGGAATGGTGGAGCCACAAGATCAAAGCGGACCAGGTGGCTGAGTCAGAGGAGAGTTTCCCTGGAGCGTCTCCTGCATCTACAGCGCATTTGATGTGAGCAGGATATAAACTTGTCATGTTAAGCCACTGGTTAACATGTTCAGTGTTAACACTGGTTAGCATGGTTCAGGAGTCATTGTTACCACAGTATAGCTTTATCTAGCTTAGTAAAACCCTGGAATCTTTCTGTTTTGTGGCCTCACTGTTGCTATCTAATCTTATTTATTAATTCCTCTTGGACTTTGTGCAATTTGTCTCTATTTGCAAGTTATCTCATTGGTTTATAGCTTTGTATGTTTGCACGGTTTTCTCTTTCCTCCCTCATATCCATGTAGAATACATATCACCCATGTCTCAGAGTCCTGCTTACTAGACATCACACTTATGGACCAATGTATGCCCTTCAGTGTAAATGCTAAATGCACGAGGGTTCTAGTTTCTCTGTGTCCTAAGCCTTGAGAGTCCCATCTGAGCAGCCTGTGTCTTCCGCCTGTTTTGCCAGGCCTAGGAGCTGGTTTCCCTGTCCCGGATGTCTCTTCCTTCTAGTTTAGACTCAAATACCACAGGGCTTATCTCTTGAAAGTATTCCTCTGATCATGGGTCTTCCCAGTTCAGAACTTACTCCTGACAGTCCTTTTAGGGAGAGGCTTAAGGAATACATTTAGATTTTAACTTGACAGTTGAGAACTTGAAGGCCAACCCCAGATTCTCCTTGTACTCTCCTATGTAAGCACAATGTGAACTCTCCTAAGTTTCATGATTTTGTCTATGCCATTGACTAGGCTGGAATGCACTAATTTCGGCCTGTGTTTCCAAAATACACTAACCAGGATGGAAAAGATTGATAAATGAGATTATATTAAAATTAAAACTGTCTCTTCACCAAAAGACCCCATTAAGAGAATGAAGAGCCAACTCTTAGACCCTGAAAACCCATCTATAATATAAAAGGGTGTATTTTTACTCTCTGTAAAGAACCCCTACAAATAAATAAGAAAATGTACAACTTAAAAAAATTTAGGCAAAATGCCTGAACAGCCATCTCCGAAAGGAAAGACTCCAAATGACCTATAAATATATCAAGAAAAATGCTCAACTTTACTAGCGATCAGGGAAACACAAATGAAAACCACAATGAGAAACCACTACATACTCACCAGATTGTTTATAATTTTAAAATCTGACACCACTAAATATCAATAAGGAAAACTTGCCCAGCAGGTAAAAAAGAACATTATTATAGCCTCTTGGTATAAAATTAGCATTATCTTGTAAGGTTAAATATGCACATAATTGATGACCCAGCAATTGAATACTTGAAGGTGATTATGTGGGCCAGGATTCAAACACAAAAATGTTCAAAGTAGTATTGTTCCTAATAGCCAAAAATCTGGAAACAACTCAAAAACACATCAAAGAAAGAGTGAATTAATAAATGATATATTTATTTAATGGAATACAGCACTGAAAGTAAATGAAGTTCCATGGATTTCATGGATGAATAGTAAAACCACAGCACTGAGCAGAAGAGGTCACAAAGAGAAGAATGCATACTGCCAGTTTCCAATTTAAAAAAATCCCAAACCAGGCAAAAATGGAAATATATTGTTTAGAGCAAAAAAAAAAAAAAAAAAATATATATATATATATATATGCTTAGTTGCTCAGTTGTGTCCAACTCTTTGCAGCCCTTTGGACTGTAGCACACCAGACTCCACTGTCCATGGGATTTTTGAGGCAAAAATACTTGAGTGGGTTGTCTCTCTTGTGTCTCCTGGATTGCCAGCAGATTCTTCACCTGCTGAGCCATTGGGGAAGCCCTCATAAATATATATATAAAGCAAAGCAAAAATGTGACTGCCATCATATTTAATAGAGAAGCTATCTCTAAGGTAGGCTAAAGAAATGAACATAAAAGTTAATTATGAGGCAGATAGGAAGGTAGTTACATGATATTTGCTTTAATTTTTTATTTTATGCACTTTTATGTTTGTGTTATTATTTGGCAGTACAATTTTAAATTTTATGCATTCTTCAGTACCTTCTTCTCCATAAATCCATTCTGATCACCCTGTTCTATGAGTTTTCTTTCTCTTCTGAGCATTGCTGCTGCTAAGTCACTTCAGTCGTGTCCTACTCTGCAACCCCATAGACGACAGCCCACCAGGCTCCCCCGTCCCTGGGATTCTCCAGGCAAGAACACTGGAGTGGGTTGCCATTTCCTTCTCCAATGCATGAAAGTGAAAAGTGAAAGTGAAGTCCCTCACTCGTTTCGTGTCCAACCCTTAGCGACCCCATGGACTGCAGCCTACCAGGCTCCTCTGTCCATGGGATTTTCCAGGCAAGAGTACTGGAGTGGGGTGCCATTGCCTTCTCCTTTCTGAGCATTAAGAGTCATTATCTGTTCGAATCAATTAGGGATTGACTTATGACCTCATGTCAATGGTTATCTTGAAGAAGTAGGTACCTATTTTCGGTGGTTCACACGGTGTTTTATTATAGATCACCTTTCCATGCAGCCCATAAACCACATTGCAGTGTTTTACACAGACACAGTATTGAATTTTTTTGTTCACAATGGTAAGAGATCTTTGTGTGTTGTGCTCAGTTGCTTTAGCTGTGACCGATTCTTTGCAACCCTCTGGACTGTACCCTGCCAGGCTCCTCTGCCTATCAGGATTCTCCAGGCAAGAATACTGGAATGGGTTGCCATGCCCTCCTCCAAGGGATCTTCGTGACCTAGGCATTGAACCTGTGTCTTTTATGTCTCCTGGATTAGCAGATGGGTTCTTCACCTCTAGCACCACCTGGGAAGCCCAAGAGATCTATCTATGGTATTTCATACATATTTATAGATTACAAATCTAGAGAATACATTATTCAAATATTATTTCTGAAAAGTTCAAATGGTATTTTATTATAGATGGCAATATTGTGTATTGGAAAGAATATTACAATGGTGATGAAGAAGTTTGAGTTTTAGTTCTTCCTTTGCTAGATTTTGTCTTAACTAAGCCATTTAAGTTTTCTAAGTATTGAGCTCTTCATGTGGTATTTGGGATAAATTCTATTTTCTGGTTCTCATAGTCTGAGGCTTTAACTATTATTGTATGAAAGGAGCCTGGGACCAGTGTGCAGAGTCTCTTAAACAAATAATATCAGACAGTCCAGAGGTTGTAAGGGAGAATTTTTGGGGAAAAATAGACCTCTTATTCCTTGAACAGTTTAAAGATTTTTTTTAAACTGAAGGAAAACTCAGTAAGTTTAAAATAAAAAGACAAATAAAACTATAAAAATAGAGGAAACAATTGTGATATCCAACAGCAAACCACTTTTTTTTTTTTTTAAAGAATGAGGAGATGAGTCACCAACTGACTGTGTGACCAAAAATCATAGAGGAAATTCAGAAACAGAAGCTGAATTGAGAGAACTGAAACAACCATCAAAGAAATAAAGAAACACATGTATGTTTTGCATAGACAAGGGTGTTTTTATTCAGTTGTCTCAGTTTTTGCCATTTTATTTTGAAAATCTGTTTGGACAAAAATAATGTATTCAAACTTAGGTGGTAATTATTATAGATGATTGGTAAGTAATTTGAGCAGTTATGAAATCATAATCTCTCAACAGATAGAAACGTTGAAGGTTGTCTATTCCTATGTTTGTTTACTTGCTAAGCCACGTCCGACTCTTCTGCAACCCTATGGGCTGTAGCCCTCCAGGCTCCTCTCTCCATAGGATTTCCCAGGCAAGAAGACTGTGGTGGGTTTGCCATTTCCTTTTCCTTATTATTCCTGATACCCAACCATTAAATATGCCTGAATCAGTTTATAAAATATCTGCTGAGTAGTCATCTAAGCATATTCTTGACTCTCTCTAGGAGCTACTAATATGTATTACGATTGATTTCTTAGAACCGTCTGCTGTTGCAATATTAGTTTCAAAGACTGTCATTGTATTTCCACACATGGGGCTACTTTATATTGAAAGATTGTTTTACGATACCCGAATGATAGAATTTTTGCTTCTTTTACATCATAATATATACATCTGATTCTCCTCCGTTTGATTTACTGTTATGACATTTCTAAGAAATAATACTTTCTGAGGGTGAGATTACAAGCTTACATTTCAAATAGTAGCTTATATTTCAAGTAGTAGATTTTATGTGGCAAAGCTCTGTCTATATAAGGGCTGAAAGAAACAGGGCCTCTCCATCTGATTGTCAGTGGACAATCCTATTTCACCTTAAATGATTGAATACAGTTTGACCAGGTCACATAAACTTATTTGACAGTTGCCTTCTCACACATGAGGACCCTTTTATATTCAAGGCCAAAATGAAGTTTCCTAGAGACAAAAAAAAGTAAAGCATTATAGATCAAAAGTAAACTGCTGTCTAATACCACACGGAACACAGAGCTGCTTTAAATTACTTCCTCTTTCTGTTTTTCCTTCGTTAGAGAGTGTCTCTATAAAGTTGGAATTTGCTATTCCAGAAAACATGTTACAACCTCAGGTGTTTTGCCACAGGAAAAAGAGCAATATTTGCTCACATAAAATCAACTGCCATTCCGTTTATAGATAAGTATTTGAAATGCATACACATTACATGGGTTCTTATCTAGAATGACTAAAAGCAAGACAGAACTAGACAGTTTTACTAGATTTGTAGAAATGTGTAGCAGAAAAGTAAGTGTGAATGCTTTATGTGCTTTCAAATTCTACTGCATCTGACACCCTAGTTCTGGCTCATGCCTTCATGCCTTAAGACACAGTGGGGTCTGTGTCTTAAGGCATGAAGGTCATCCCTGCATTTGCTGCACTAAGTGTGTTTCCCTTAGCTGGGCAGGGAAAGGGCAACCCACCCCAGTATTATTGCCTGAAAAATCCCCATGGACAGAGGAGCCTGGAATGCTACAGTCCATGTGGTTGCAAAGATTCAGACACAACTGAGCAACTAAGCATGCATGCACACAATGGTGCTGCATCTTCAGCTTTTCTTGGAGCTCACAGCCGAAACATAAGTGGCTTCTTGATTAAGCTTCTTAGGATTTGTGCATTCCTTGCTTCAGTGCCTTTCCTTGGTGAGAAATATGATTTTACATATTTAAAATTTAAATATGTAAAATTTAAATTTAAAAATTTTAATTTTTATTTGGTTGTATCAGGTCTTAGTTGTGGCATGTGGGATCTTATTTGTGGCGTTGTGGTGTGTGAGCTTCTCTCTAGTTGTGGCACTTCGGGCTTAGTTATGGTGCATGGATTTAGGTGCCCTGTGGCATGTGGAATCTTGGCTCTCTGACCAGGGATGGAACCCACATCCCCTGCATTAGAAGGCAGAGTCTTAGCCACTGGACCACCTGTGCTGTGCTTAGTTGCTCAGCTGTGTCAGACTCTGCAACCCCATGGACTGTAGCCCGCCAGGCTCCTCTGTCCATGGGATTCTCCAGGCAAGAATACTGGAGGGGGTTGCCACACCTCCTCCAGGGGATCTTCCCAACCCAAGGATCAAACCCAGGTCTTCCGCATTGCAGAAGGATTCTTTACTGTCTGAGCCACCAGGGAAGCCCCAAAATACTGGAGTGGGTAGCCTATCCCTTCTCCAGTGGATCTTCTTAATCCAGGAATCCAACCTGGGTCTCCTGAATTGCAGGTGGATTCTTTACCAGCTGAGCTACCTGGGAAGCCCCCCTAGACCACCAGTGGCTAAGAATATTTGTATTTTTGACTTTGTATTTTTTGTCTTTTGGCTGTGGCTTCACTTTTGTTTAATAGAGCTGTGTATTCTATAGCATGCTCTTTTCTTTTATCTTTCATTTATTAATGTTATATTGAACGTACATGTAAGTGGAATTAGTGCTTGTTATTATGTCCACAAAAGAGGACTGCTCTTTTTGAAGAGGCTGTTTGACAGCTTCCCAGCGAGATTGCTTTTTTTTAAAGGTAAAATGAAAACTTTTATTTTTTAAAATTCTTAATTGGTCTAATAGGTAACAGTTTGTTCAGAATTGTAGCAAGGTATTAGATTGTGTATGTTTACACATAAAGGTATATCATACATATACTTACATATTATATATCTATATACTATATGTCTATGTGCATACTTATATATAATATATACATAAATTACATGCAGTTATTTATTTTAAATTCATTAATTTTAATTGGAGGATAGTTACTTTATAATATTGTAATGGTTTTGCCAAACATCAGTGTGAATCAGCCATAGGTATAACAAGTGTCCCTAGCATCGTGAACACCCCTCCCACCTCCCTCCCCACCCTAACCCTCTGGATTGTCCCAGAGCACTGACTTTGGATGCCCTGCTTCATGCATTGAACTCGCACTGGTCATCTGTTTTGCATATGGTAATATACATGTTTCAACGAGATTGCTTTTTATTTGACTGTGAGCTGTAGACCTCTATTCTAGCAGGATCATGTCCAAAAGCACATCTATGAAACCATGACTATCACATTCTCATTGCTCCAATAGCTTTTTAAATCTTGACCTTCTGCATACCTTGATCTTTTTGCCTCTGTCTTCTTTATTTCCTCATTGTATAGATCATTGAATAGACACAGTATGTTTCACGCAGGAAATCCTCGGACACACAGTGCGCAGTGTAGAAACATGTTACTACCAGATTTGTCTGCAGGGCCTAACACCTAGATCACAATACAGATAACTTAAAACATAAATGCTACTGATGTTGTGTTACAAAATTTGGCCAATTTAGTGTGTTGGAAACATTTTTTTAAATCTCTGGTGATTAACTATTTTGTTTGCTAAATTTGTGTTGTCTTTATGACTTTCTAGCAAAGATAAATCAACTGTTTAATTTCAGCTTTTACTTCTAGTGAGTGAATAGAATAAATTGCAAAATTATATAAGCATGAGGTGATAGGTACCATGGAAAAAGTCAAATAGACAAGGGAAGTGTCATTAAGGGACAATGTGGAAGAGAGTTAAAGTACCTGGAAACAGCGTCATCAGGGAAGGCCTGATTGCAGTTTGGCAAGTAAATGCATCAGAAGTAATTATTTATAATGTTAAAGTATTCCAAATAAACTATTAGGGTACGTGTTCCTATGCAATATCTATTTCTCATAGACTCTAGTCAGGTACATATACATGCCACACTTTTCTGGGAGAGTGCTAAGTATTTACTTAAGAGATAATTTTGACATAACTCTCAATTCTCTATGGAAGTTTAAGTGTCCAATTCATAGTCATTCATCAGTTTTATTCTAGCTCATATGGACATTGAATCAGAAATATTAAATTTGATTTCAGTGGCCTAATTTCACTTTTATTATTTTTCTGGCAACCACTTTTCTTCTTTGATAGATGTCAAGGTTAAATACATAAACGTCAAATAGCAAATGAATGTTAAAAAAGTATATAATCATTACTAGATACTGAAACTTTCACAGTTAGGCTGTATTAACTTAATGGAATCATTTCTTTCATATAAAGGTTAGTCATTAAAAAACCCAAATTGAATTTCTTTCTTGTATATTTGAATAGATATTCAGTTGTGCTGTTTTATTTCCTACAAGGCATTTTTACACACTCATTCTTTTCACATCTGTTATTGAACTAAAATAAATGACAGATGATTACCAAACCAAATCTAAACCAATAAAATATTTCAACACATCACTTCTCACATCCATAAATATACTCTTAGTTTTTATCTTGGTCTCTTGAAGAGTCAGCAGAAATGGGAGCATCATGGCATCTGGTCCTATCACTTCATGGGAAATAGATGGGGAAACAGTGGAAACAGTGTCAGACTTTATTTTTTTGGGCTCCAAAATCACTGCAGATGGTGACTGCAGCCATGAAATTAAAAGACGCTTACTCCTTGGAAGAAAAGTTATGTCCAACCTAGATAGCATTTTCAAAAGCAGAGACATTACTTTGCCGACTAAGGTCCGTCTAAGACTGAGCGACTGAACTGAACTGAACTGATATTAAACAAAAAGGCAACTAAGCTTTGTAACATGAACATCTCAAACACATACTGAAATCCAAATGACTGTATTAATTCACACATAGGTTTCTTTAGGCCACAGTCTTTCTGAAAGCAAATTAAGCATCTGGACTGCAGAATGCAAAGAAAAACTGACCTTGGTTGCTTTTAGTTGTTGAATGATGTTTCCTAAATCTGGCACGAGTGAAATAGTCCATTTCACTTGAACTGAATGTGAGTCTACTTTTCTTTTCTTTTTGTTTATTTTAAGGACAGTGTTATTTATAATTGTTTTAAAAGCTCTTAGTCTTAGCCTAGCCAACCTCAGTAAAGCATAGAAACAGTGATCTAATAATGTGATTGACAGTAACTTGCTCTCTCTACCCATCTAAGCTTCTTTTTTTTGCCAATGGACTGTGACATTGTGGCATCAAGCATTAATATTTACCCCTAGAGAAACATGATCCTTTCCCCTGTTTTAGGGGGAAATTCTGAATTCTCCAACATTTAAAGAAATTTCCTTTTCTTTAAACACTTAATTAGTTTAAGTGATCAAATTTCTGTTTCAATGAGATATGGAGGAAGATCTGTTAAGGGACTTCAGTGAATACTTTTTTACTTTTGTGGGGGCATTTATTACCTCTTTCAATCTAGTCATTAGCCCTTGGAGAGTCTGTATTAATATTATTGCTAAGTCATTTCAGTTGTGTCTGAATCTACCATTTTTCATGTTAGAAAACCAAGGACAGCATGTTTTTTAACCGTAGGATGAAGCCAATACTGTGGATGGCAGAGTGGAAAAACAGAAGGAGTCTGAGTCTTGATATTCTTTAGCTACTGACTTGATCAAAGCTCTATCTGTCCCACTTCTGGACTTGTTTATTCCTCAAATATTCATGATATACACTAAGAATTGTTCTAAGTGTTAGGGATACAGTTTTGAAAAAAATTATGAAAAATCTTTATGCAACTAAGCTAGCTTTCAAGCAGGGGAGGCCAAACATTAAAAAGAGTGAATTAATAAATTGTATTGTGTGCATGAAGGTTGTCTCTGTCAGCTTAGGCTTCTGTAATAAAAATGCCATGGACTGAGATGCTTATAAGCAACAGAAATGTATTGGTCAGGGTTCTGGAAGTTCAAGCACAGTGTGCCAGCTTGGTTGGATCTGGTGAGAACCTCTTTTAGTTGGCAGACTGCTGACTTCTCACTGTATCCTTACATGTCTGAGAGCAGAGAGAAGCAAGTTCTCTTTGATTCTTTAAAGGATGCTAATCTCATTCTTGAGGGTCTATCCTCAGGACCCCCATCTAATCCTAATTACCTCTCAAAGGTCCCCGTCATAATACCATAATATCAGGGGGTAGGATTTCAAGATGCACATTTGGGAAGATATAAACATTCAGCCTATTGCGAAGGTGATGCACCCAATTAAAACATTAAAACCACAAGGTGATAACGTATGCTAGGAGGTGGGAGGGGTATGGTACGTTTGGGAAGACCTAAGTGAGAAGGTGACATTTCATCAAAGATAGCAAAGTATCCAGAGAATAAAATTCCCTAGTGAGTGATTTTTTTCCCCCCGTTATTTGAAGAAGCATGTTTAGAGATAGTGAGCTCATGATAAGTTATTTGTGTCTTTATAGGAACTAGTAGCTCCCAGTGTCTCAATACATTTGCATTTTTTGAAATCTAGTATCATGGCCAATTCAAATGATTTCTGTGAATGTGTTATCTCAGACTAATTATATGCTGAGACAAACCCTCTGCTCTCTCTGAGTCTGTTTGCTACTTCTGGCTATTCAGTTTCTAGTAAGGTGGAGAGAGAAAGAATTTACAAGTGGACACTGAAGTTTGTGATTTTAAAGCATCTATATCACTTCTGCCATAATAGCAATAACAATGGCTGATATTAATTAAGCACTTGTTATCCTATGGGTAAATTTCAAGTTCTTTGCATTAATTATCTACTTGAATCTGGTCAATAGCCTTCTTGGTGTCTGTAATACCAATTTTCACAATAGAAAATGAAGGACAAGAAGGTTAACTTTGCAAAAGTCACAGGGTAAATGGTAGAACATTGACTTACAACATGAGATTGGACTCTGGAGCCCAAGCAATTAAATGCAAGATAAAAACTGTTATTTTTTCAGGTAAATACTGATAACTATTATAGAGTCCTTGAAAAAACGAAGGATCCTGTTCTCTGACAGATCCAACAGCCAATGAAAATCATAAGAACCAATTGTCCTTTACTACAATGAATATGCAAGCCTTTTAAAGAGACTATTGTGTCAGAACAGTACAAAAACGTATAGTCACAAGTTTGGGAAAAGCATATAATGATAAAATTGCTTGTTCACTTCTATGCTTCCAAATTTATATCAAAATGAAAGTTAAGGAGAATGAACAATGTTGATTTAGTTGGCAGCTAAATGACATTAAAGTGCTGTATGTATTTTGTTGTAACCTATTATTAAGAGGAATCATTGCCACCACAACAGTAAAATAGAGTCCATTTCATTATCATGGTCCCTTTAATTACCAACCCATTTCTAAACTCATTGCTTTAAAGTAAGTCACCTGTAGCACAAGTTTCCAAAGGAAAGTTAGTGGTTAGGTATTATCTGATACTGACTCCAGAGAAGAGAAGGAGAGAATGGTTTCTAGAGAAGAAGCTTCAGATAGAGGAGAAAATAAGAATTGAGTGTTTATTCTGATGGGGTTGGGTCTGGGAATGGTAGCCAGAAAATGTGTTAATGAACTCTAAGATATGTGGAAGAATTTTTCATAGTGCTGCAAAATACAAAAACGTATAGTCACAAGTTTGGGAAAAGCATATAATGATAAAATTGCTTGTTCACTTCTATGCTTCCAAATTTAGATCAAAATGAAAGTTAAGGAGAATGAACAATGTTGATTTAGTTGGCAGCTAAATGACATTAAAATGCTGTATGTATTTTGTTGTAACCTATTATTAAGAGGAATCATTGCCACCACAGCAGTAAAATAGAGTCCATTTCATTATCATGGTACCTTTAATTACCAACCCATTTCTAAACTCATTGCTTTAAAGTAAGTCACCTGTAGCACAAGTTTCCAAAGGAAAGTCAGTGGTTAGGTATTATCTGATACTGACTCCAGAAAAGAGAAGGAGAGAATGGTTTCTAGAGAAGAAGCTTCAGATAGAGGAGAAAATAAGAATTGAGTGTTTATTCTGATGGAGTTGGGTCTGGGAATGGTAGCCAGAAAATGTGTTAATGAACTCTAAGATATGTGGAAGAATTTTTCATAGTGCTGCAAAATATTGTTCCCCAGGATATTGATAGGTTTTTGGTTAACAAAATAAAGATTTAGATAATAAAATAATTTTTGANGTTGGGTCTGGGAATGGTAGCCAGAAAATGTGTTAATGAACTCTAAGATATGTGGAAGAATTTTTCATAGTGCTGCAAAATATTGTTCCCCAGGATATTGATAAGTTTTTGGTTAACAAAATAAAGATTTAGATAATAAAATAATTTTTGAAGACCCGAAGTAACAGATTTTTAATTTGCATGGTAATATTCACATATGAGGGAACATTTTATGCTGTGTTTATTACAAAGATCTGTCCAAGGTTAAATTGCCCCTCCCCTGCCTTCTTCAGTAGGGAATCTTACAGGAAATCTTCCATGATAGACATTTTAAAAGATACTGAAGATGGTTTGATAAGTCTGAACACTTTAATGAATGCCCCAGAGAGTTCTCTGGGAACCATGGTTGCTATGGAAAGCGGAGGGATTGAGCTAAGCTGTTCCCATGCATAGCATGGGACTGCTATGCATGGGAACTAGCATTGAGACTGGAATATTTTCACAAGCGTCAGCCCCATCAGAGAGCCCTCCAGTGGACCAGAAGGTCTTGTCAAGAAGCCAGCATCTCAGGAATCGTGCTGCGTTTCCAGATGTTGGTCAAATACCTGGGAACCTAGTGACTAAAACTCATATGTGGAAATGAAGTTGAGAACATTCCAGATATAAAAATGCCCAGTGTGCTCAAATTAAATGTCATAGCATCATCATGACCTTGAGTCTGTCTGTCCTAGAGCAGCACTTTGCCAGTTAACATGTGGGATGTGAACCTTGAGCCTCCCTGGCACATCAGTAGAGTTCTGAACGCATCTTCAGTGTTGTGTTAATGCTAGTCCCCTGCCAGGTAAGGCACAACTGAGTATGTGTGGCAGTAGATTCGTGTCAATATTTTCCTTTCTCCAGATTTCATGTTTTTCATATATTGCAGTTCTCTTTTATGATAAAAACTATTTGGCCACATTCTTTAAAAAAATGTATGCTACATAAATGATATAGTATTATTACTTAGAATTTTTAAAAACTGAAAAGTATTTAGCTTCAGTTCCTGAGCTCTGTGCTATTATGGAAGTAAGTTTTATTATCGTGGTAAATCAGTGGACCAATAATCTTTTAAGTTAAAATGGTGAACCATTAGGAAGTAAACTTAATTTTTTAAAATAATGTATTTCCGTTATTTGGAAGGAGAGTGTGAGATTCTGAACTATGGAAAATTGATAAAGAAACTCATAATTGATGGTATAACATATGCTATAAGGTAGGTAGTTACCAGTACATGTTACTATATGTGTGTATGTATGGATTTTATGCAAATATTTTTATCAAGCCTGCTGATTATATTCATAGGTATCACCATAGGAACACAAAATTAGTCAGCTCCCTTATCTGTGCATTGGAGACTATTTGTCACAATGGTGGCCCTTTCTTAAGATCCCTCAGGGCACCCCAAGAGAAGTGAAGAATCGGTGCTTTGGTTCTCCAGCCCACAAGGCTGGGCAAGCTGTGGGTCCTCCGTATGTGCTTAGCATGCCTGCTGCACCTTGGTGGATGACTTGAAAAAAGCTTAGAGGATTCATCCTTAATGTTACTTCAACCATCATGTGATCTTCTAATTTAAAGTGATGTGGCAGCTTATCATGAGTGTGTGTGTGCTTGGTTATGTCTGGCCTTCACGATCCCATGGACTGCAGCCTGCCAGGCTCCTCTGTCCATGGAGTTCTCCAGGCAAAAATACTGCAGTGGATTGCCATTTTCTTCTCCAGGAGATCTTCCCAACCCAGGGACTGAACCCACATCTTCTTTCTCTTCTGCATTGGCAGGCAGATTCTGTACCACTCAGCCACCTGGGAAGCCCAAGATTTATCATAGAAGGGCTTAGCCACATCTGCCCTTTGTCCAATATTCCTGGGTTATTTCTACACCTGTGTGTGGTGGGTGTGGTGGGTGTGGTGTGTGTGGTGTGTGTGTGTGTGTGTGTGTGTGTGTGTGTGTGTGTGTGTGTGTATGCATGCATAGGCAGTAGCGACGCTCTCCATAGACCTTCTGGTGGTGTATGAAAAGCTAGAGTTAGAAGATAAGTCCTTTTAGGTCTTCCTCTCAGTTTTAGGAAGGAACGCTCCTGTTCGTGTAAGCTTAAGCATTTACAAACTGGAGTTTGTTTTTTCTTAACAAATCAGTTGACAGTTTGAGTTCATAGTTCTAAGATTGTTTTGTGGGACAGGGTATGTCAAAAAGTTTCAGAGAATTTTTAAGACTATCATCAGTCCCACACTATCACTGGCTCTCCAATTAAGTGTGGCTTTGCTTCCAGTCCTGAAAAGTACCAAAAATATTTAGGTTCTGGCATTTTCGGATAAACGTGCGCACACATACAACCACAAATAAGATCTTTGGGTGCATCTGTTCTTAAGCATTCTAACTATGGGACAGATTTATTATGGGAATAGAGAGGATGATTCATGCCTGAATCGTAATAGATGGCTAAAATGAGGAACTTTGAAATCTCCTTTGTTCGGTCCGCTTCAAGGAGAAAATGACTAGCCTTCAAAATTGTAGGCATTTTGTCATGTGAAAGGGATCAAGGCAGTGGAAGCCGCTAATTCAGTTTTCTAAAGATAAATATTCTCAAACAGGGGGCTGTGTCCTCAGGTAATTATCTTCCCACGGTTGCCTGGGGAGAGGAGTCACGTGCACACCTCCAAGTGTCTGTAGTGCATTGGGCTTGCACGTTCTCCTGGCTGCTCATCTGGCTTTTTTCATTCAGTGCACCGATGGACACTTCCAGTGACTCTCACAATAAACTCTTTGATGGCTCATCACAAGGGTGAAGTAGCAGACGGAGTAGGGTGCTCTGGAGCTGAGAGGAGTGGGTTTCCTTTGGTTTGGCTTAGTCAAAACATCACATGCCCTTCAAATTCTCACCCTCATCATATCAGACCTCTCCCAGCAAAGCACGGGGAGGGTTTATTTTTTAAAAAACTTTGTTGGAGTAGATTTACAATGTGGTGTTAGTTTCAGATGTACAACAAAGTGATTCAGTTATGCATATACATATATTCATTCTTTTTCAGATTTCTTTCCCATATAGATCATTACAGAATGTTGAATAGAGTTCCCTGTGCGTAGGTCCTTGTTGTTTAGCTATTTTATATGTAGTGGTGTGTGTATGTCACACACGTTTATCTATTTTATGTGCAGTGGTCTAATTTCTCTCTCCCCCGATATTTCCCCTTTGATCTATGAGTCAGTTTCTGTTTGTGAAATAAGTTCATTTGTATTATTTTTTAAAATTAGATTACACATATGAGTGATATCATAATATTTGTCTTTCTCTGACTTACTTCACTCAGTAGGATAATCTCTAGGTCTATCCATGCTGCTGCAAATGGCATGATTTTGTTCTATTTATGGTTGAGTAGTATTCCTTGGTATATATGTACCACATCTTTTTTTATCCATTCCTCTCGATAGACATTTAGGTTGCTATTGTAATGTCTTGGTTATTGTGAATAGTGCTGCAATGAATATCTGGGTGCATGTATCTCTACAAATTATGGTTTTCTCCAGATACATGCCCAGAAGGATTTCTTAGGACCATTTTAATATATGGTTTAGTTTGCTTGAAGTTAAGTACTCAGGGAACACACTTAAAAGTATATGGCAATAATAATATAACTCAGGCCATATAGAGACTCACAGATTTTTATGGGACAGTTAGGAGTCAAATTATGCAAACACATTGAACTTATGTTTTGCTTTCAAAGCAGTTTAATTATACCAACAAATCTAGACAGTGTATTAAAAAGCAGAGGCATTACTTTGCTGACAAGGTCCATATAGTAAAACCTATGCTTTTTCCAGTAGTCGTGTATGGATGTGAGAGTTGGACCATAAAGAAGGCTGAGCACCAAGGAATTGATGCTTTTGAACTATAGTGTTGGAGAAAACTCTTGAGGGTCCCTTGGACTGCAAGGAGATCAAACCAGTCTATCCTAAAGGATATTAACCCTGAATATTCATAGGAAGGATGAATGCTGAAGCTGAAGCTTTGGCTACCTGATGTGAAGAGCTGACTTATTAGAAAAGACCTGGATGCTGGGAAAGATTGAAGGCAAGAGGAGAAGAGGATGAGATGGTTGGATGGCGTCACTGACTCAGTGGACATGAGTTTGAGTGAACTCAGGGAGATGGTGAAGGACAGGGAAGCCATGGTGTCTCAGAGAGTTGGACATCACTTAGCGACTGAACAACAATTACGCTGAAACTGCATTGCCAAATCCATAACCCGCTGTTGCATATAGTGAACTCTATCTACTAGAAGTCACCAAAGAGAGTCATCAGGAGAGACCACACTCTAGTAGCACCTAATCGTACTCTGGAAACTGTATCACTACTGTGAATGGGATAGAAAGTATTGAGAATTTGTCTGTAAGAAAGAACTCATTATAATAAAACCATTCATTTGCATAGCACTGTGGACAGTGACTTATTCACTCCATGAATCATGTACTGAGTGCCTACTGCCTACTACAGAAGGGGCAAAGTCCCCCTCAGCAGCCTTCCATCTCTGTGCCCAGACAGAAGGCAGAGTGGAGAAATGCTGGCAAATAACAGAAGCGCTCAAGCATCTAACACAAACTTGCCCCCTGGACAGGATGGAGCAGGTGTGTTCATGGAGAGATGAGATCATGGGTCATGGGAAATACAGTTCGAGTCAGGGGAACTCAGGGGAAATTCCTGAATTCCACTTAGGATGCAATCTCTAAATCCCTGCCCGGCAGTCACCCACACAGGTCCCACAGTTTGTGAAAGGAGAGTTTGTGTTGGGCCAAGGGAAACAAGCATGTTACATGTCATTTTTCATTTATTACAAATATTTATTCTGCACCCACTACATTCTAGGTCCTGCTTTGTGTCCTGGAGATATCAAAGCAACCATAAATTTCTCCTGGAGCTTCCATTCTAGAGCCCATGCTTCTAAGGACTTCACATGACTCAATCCACTTAATTTCCACAAAAATCTACGTGGAAGGTGCTATCATATCCATTTTACAAATAAGGAAACTGAGGCCCTGAGAATTTACATAATTTGAAGAAGTAGATGCCCATTCAGTGACTCCCTGTCCATTTTGCTGTCCTGCCTGTGGATTCTTGAAATGGGAATGTATGTTTGGAAGAAAGGTAGATAGGAAATTGGGAAGGGTGGAAAATAACTAGCATTGCCTGCTGAGTGTGCCAAGCATTGGGAATACTATACTGTATTCAGTTTATCTAATATTGTCTAATATTTATCTAATATCTAATCTAATGTTTATCTAATATTGTCCTGTAACGTTTTATTTTATGAGGTTAAACTGTTTGCTAAGGGTTCCCACCAGCTAAGTGGAAGGCTAAGGAATTGTCAGATTCCAAGGGCTCATGAATTTTCCTCTATACCAACACCACCTTAAAAGAGAAAAACAAACCCAGAAAACAAACATGAGAAAACTCAGTTTTCAAGTGTCCTTCAAAATTCTTGGATGATTTTTTTAGGGGTTGTTCATTCTATTATTTTGAATTGAAATCATAGTCACTGAGCAACTTAAACCTAGAATCAGATTTAGTGAATGGAATGAATAGGTACTTCTGCTCATAAAAATAAGTTCTCATGATATGTCCCGCATGTGTTTTGGCAGGGATTCTCACATCCTTTTTTATTTTTTAAGAAAAAAGAAAAGCTGTGTGGCAATATCATTTGAAAAATTTCACATCCTATTTCACAGAAAGTTATTGTCTTTAAGAATACAAAACATAAGTTCAAAAAAAAATTTTTAATTGACTAATCATGTGACAGACAATTTGCTTTTATGTTCTGACTTGCTCCCCATGCATGACCAGCACCTAGACATCACGAGTGGCGTGACCTATTTATCCTTGCCTCTACTTGGTGATATGATACCTCAGCCATCTGGACAGGGTCCCTCTGGTTTTTCTGGGAACTCCCCCGCCCCCGGGTTGCCAGACACATGCTGAAGAGCGAGTCTGCTCCCAACCCCCACCCAACACCTTGCATGTGTTTCTGTCCACCAGAACCTGCCATCCCCCATGACAGCTAAGATGCTGGAGCGCTGGAAATTCTGTAGCTGCTCAGGCTTCCGCCTTAAGCTGGAAGAGCTTCTCTGATGGCCGAGACGGTAGTGCTGCTCCCTTCCAGGGTCTTCACTAAGATGTGAGTCGGGATGCTATTGACTGATTGTTTTCTTTCCGCACCCCTACGATGAGAGTGCAGTGGACCTAGAGCAACAGACCAACCCAGGGAAGAGGCATCTTGTATGGTCACATTCACCTCTCATCACTGGTGGCCGAAGCTTCTTGTTAAACTCATCATTCTGGGCTACCTTTTCCATCAGGATGACTATTCTCCTGGGAGCTGCCTAGCCCCACTGCAAAAAGGCTTCTGGAGGGACCACCTTCCCAGTTTCCTGAATATGCCCAAACCAGTCTAATAAACTCTCAGACTCAAGTCAGTATGCCCATCGCACTATGTAATGCTTAGTAGAAGTAAGACATCACAATCATTGTCATGTTCCATCTTTACAACAACTCCATCAGGAAAGAATATTATTTCCGTGAGTCCAGTTAAGGCTTAATGTGATGAAGTAACTTGTCCAAGGACATGGAGAGTGACCAAGATGGAACATCTATCTTTTAAAAAAGAGAGAATTTGAAGATGTTTCCCTTTTCTTTTTAGGGACCAATTAAAAATAGATTTGTACAATAGGGTTATTGAATGTCAGAAGCATTTATATCTCAATGAATTAATGATTCATAGCACATTACTTTTAAAAGACAAAGCAAGGAAAATAGAATGCCTGCCTCCAGTGACACATTGTATATGATACTGAGGATATTGCTATGCTCACATAGGCATGCACCTGACATGGGGTAAGTCAGACAGCTGTTCTTTGGGGGTGGCTGAAGACTGCAGAACATGAACCACTTATTCAAATAAACCTGTCGGCTGATTCTCTGAATCTGTGCCGGGTGATAAGCTAAGAGCTGTCTTGAGAAGTCTTCTTTTCCTAGTGCTTATCCGCCCCCCTCCACAATAAGCTATTTGAGTACCTGAAATGGTTCGAGTATGGTAGAGACTGTAGTAAAAACTCCTGCTGAAATGAAGTCAGGATCATAAATTTGATCTCACAAATGAGAAATAACATGTTATGGGTTAAAGATATGCAATAATCTATGTAAATGGAGTTCAACACACGTATAATAAGTGTGTGATCTGGATTTAGTAGCAAAACTGCAAGTCCACCTTGTCTTGCCCTTACTGCCCCTACCGTCTGGACTACTTTGCCACATGGACAGGATTACTGGGGCTTCTCTGTAGAACATTTTCATCTTCCCTGCTCGCCTCAGTTTCCAGAAATTTTACACATGA
Source organism: Cephalophus harveyi (assembly GCA_006410635.1). Taxonomy (NCBI): domain Eukaryota; kingdom Metazoa; phylum Chordata; class Mammalia; order Artiodactyla; family Bovidae; genus Cephalophus; species Cephalophus harveyi. The sequence goes on from SJYT01011557.1 coordinate 22,628, forward strand.
CAATTCCAACTTCATAGAGCATGTCTGTACTAAAATCATCCTACTAGAAGTCTTCTGTTGGAAGCCAAGAGGTTTTTGTATGAAGTTCATCAAAATATCATTTACTCACATTCCTAGTGTTAGCATTTGTGTACACCACCTAGAGATGGTGGTGTATATTATATTCTGGTGTATATTACACATCCTCAAATGTTGTATGAACTCTGGGATCTTCTTCCATAACAAGTATAATGATGAAAATTAAAACAATATTTATAGGAAACTTTAAAGTTTTAAAATGTTCACATGCATTTTCATATTAGTGGAATTAATACATTTAATCCATGATGTTTAGTATATCATGTTAGTCGTTATGAACTTCTTGCTGTTTTATCATCCATATAAATGGTATGGACCTAACAGAAGCAGAAGATATTAAGAAGAGGCGGCAAGAATACACAGAAGAACTGTACAAAAAAGAGCTTCATGACCCAGATAATCACGATGGTGTGATCACTCACCTAGAGCCAGACATCTTGGAATGTGAAGTCAAGTGGGCCTTAGAAAGCATCATTACGAGCAAAGCTAGTGGAGGAGATGGAATTCCAGTTGAGCTATTTCAAATCCTGAAAAATAATGCTGTGAAACTGCTGCACTCAATATGCCAGCAAATTTGGAAAACTCAGCAGTGGCCACAGGACTGAAAAAGGTCAGTTTTCATTCCAATTCCAAAGAAAGACAATGCCAAAGAATGCTCAGATTGCCACACAATTGCACTCATCTCACATGCTAGTAAAGTAATGCTCAAAATTCTCCAAGCCAGGCTTCAGCAATACATGAACCGTGAACTCCCTGATGTTCAAGCTGGTTTTAGAAAAGGCAGAGGAACCAGAGATCAAATTGCCAACATCCACGGGATCATCAAAAAAGCAAGAGAGTTCCAGAAAAACATCTACTTCTGCTCTATTGACTATGCCAAAGCCTTTGACTGTGTGGATCACAGTAAACTGTGGAAAATTCTGAAAGAGATGGGAATACCAGACCACCTGACCTTCCTCTTGAGAAACCTATATGCAGGCCAGGAAGCAACAGTTAGAACTGGACATGGAACAACAGACTGGTTCCAAATAGGAAAAGGAGTTACATCAAGGCCGTGTATTGTCACCCTGCTTATTTAACTTACAAGCAGAGTCCATCATGAGAAACGCTGGGGTAGAAGAAGCACAAGCTGGAATCAAGATTGCCGGGAGAAATATCAGTAACCTCAGATATGCAGATGACACCACCCTTATGGCAGACAGTGAAGAACTAAAAAGCCTCTTGATGAAAGTGAAAGAGGAGAGTGAAAAAGTTGGCTTAAAGCTCAACATTCAGAAAACGAAGATCATGGCATCTGGTCCCATCACTTCATGGGAAATAGCGGAACAGTGGAAACAGTGTCAAATTTTATTTTGGGGGCTCCAAAATCACTGCAGATGGTGATTGCAGCCATGAAATTAAAAGACACTTACTCCTTGGAAGGAAAGTTATGACCAACCTAGATAGCATATTCAAAAGCAGAGACATTACTTTGCCAACAAATGTCCAGCTAGTCAAGGCTATGGTTTTTCCAGTGGTCATGTATGGATGTGAGAGTTGGACTGTGTAGAAAGCTGAGCACCGAAGAACTGATGCTTTTGAACTGTGGTGTTGGAGAAGACTCTTGAGAGTCCCTAGGACTGCATGGAGATTCAACCAGTCCATTCTAAAGGAGATCAGTCCTGGGTGTTCTTTGAAAGGACTGATGCTGAAGCTGAAACTCCAATCCTTTGGCCACCTCATGTGAAGAGTTGACTCATTGGAAAAGACTCTGATGCTGGGAGGGATTGGAGGCAGGAGGAGAAGGGGACGACAGAGGATGAGATGGCTGGATGGCATCACCGACTTGATGGAGATAAGTTTGAGTAAACTTGGGGAGCTGGTGATGGACAGGGAGGCCTGGTGTGCTGTGATTCATGGGGTCCCAAAGAATCGGACATGACTGAGTGACTCAACTGAACTGAACTGAATGAAGGGGAACCATTTATTATTGTCTCCAGATGAAAAAAATGATTGGGTATAATGCTTTTCTCCGCTAGGTAAACAATAATGTAAAGCCATGAGGAAAGTTATATATATATGATATAAAATACTGTGAAATAAACAAATCTAGAATTGTTATTATAAAGTAGTTTGTCATTCTTTTTTTATTAGATTCTTTTATCACAGGTCAGGAGTGGTTTGATAAATGTTCAACTCCATAGTTCCATTTTTCAGAAATGAAATAAATTCTGAGTGAAAAGAAATAATTTTTCTTTGCACACTGGATAAACAATGAAATTAAGATTGCATTCACCTGCCAAATATAAAATATTTTCCTGGACTTCTTGGCTACAGACATACAGCATAAAATGAGATAAAAATTTTAATTTTGTGTGATTGGACATAGGTGGACAGATTATATGTCTTTTCATGGTTACATAGAGTTGCCAGCCAACCACCAAAATTTATGACTGCCCTGCCTTCATTTAGAGTTGTGGTTGGGAAGTCATTGCTGAACTGGGCATTGTAGATCCCTTTACATTTATATTAGATGTGGGAGTAGATCTCTTCATTGTAACATGAGCAGAACATAGTCAAGGGTATGTTTTCTCTAAGCTTTCTTCTCTCTCTGCCAACTTAGGCTCTGAAGAATGAGGCCCCAAGAGATGGAAGAGTTCATAAGATGGAAGTCACCAGAGTCTTAAAATCATCATGTGGAGGCAAGCAGCATGAGAGGAATACCCAGGTTAGACTATTGTCCAACTGAGAAATAAACTTTATACGACTATAGCCGTTGAAATTTTGAAGTTTATTATAGCAGCTAGTGCTGTCTAACCAATGCAAAATTGAATATGTATTTCAATGCGTTAATATCATGTGAAAGGTAAAAACCACACCCTAAATAAATTTTTTAAGTTATGAAAAGTTAACCATTCTTAATAAGACTAGTTTATTTTCTTATTTGAAAAATAAAAATTAAAAAAGTTACAGACACTGCATAAACTGAATACAAATGGTTTTCAGAGATTATTATAATCAACTTTTTTACTAGCTGATAGAATTTATAAATATTCTAACTAGTTACACAGGTATTATCTCACTTTTCAAAGAAGTGTATCTTGGCTATTGTAAATAGTGCTGCTGTGAATGTTGGAGTGTCTGTACCTTTTTTAATTATGGTTTTCTCTGAGTATATGTCCAGCAGTGGGATTGCGGGTCATATGATAGTTCTATTTTTAGTTTTTTAAGGAACCTCCTATATTGTTTTCTGTTGTGGCTGTATCTATTTACACTCCCACCAACAGTGCACAAAGGTTCCCTTTTCTTCATATCCACCCCAGCATTTCTTGTTTGTAGATATTTTGATGGTGGTCCTTCTGACCGATGTGAGGTGATATCTCTTTGTAGTTTGGATTCACCGGTCTCTAATGATTAGTGGTATTGAGCATCTTTTCGTATGTTTGTTGGCCATCTTTATGTCTTTGAAAAAAATGTCTATTTAGATCTGCCCATGTTTTGATTGGGTTGTAATTTTTTGTCTTGAGCTACATGAGCTGCTTGTATATTTTGGAGATTAATCCTCTGTCATCTGCTTCATTTGCAAATAGTTTCTCTCATTCTGAGGATTGTCATTATATCTTATTTATGGCTTCCTTTGCTGTTCAAAAGTTTTTAAGTTTAATTAGGTCTCATTTGTTTTTATTTTAAGTACTCTAGTGAATGTCTCTCAGTAGTCTCTGATTCTTTGTGACCCCATGGACCGTAGCTCTCCAGGCTCCTTTGTCCATGGAATTCTCCAGCCCAGAATATTGGAATGGGTAGCTCCAGGGGATCTTCCCAACCCAGGGATCGAATCCAGGTCTCCCACATTGCAGGAGGATTCTTTACTGTCTGAGCCACCAAGGAAGTACTCTAGGAGGTGGGTCAAAAAAGATCTTGCTCCTATTTATGTCAAAGAGTGTTCTGCCTGTGATTTCCTTTTAAGAGTTTTATAGCATCTGGCCTTAAATTCAGATCTTTAGTCCATTTTGAATTTGTTTTTGTGTCTGGTATTAGGGAATATTATAGTTTCATTCTTTTACATGTAGCTTTCAAGTTTTCCCAGCACCACTTATTGAAGAGGCTGTCTTCTCCCTTGTGTATTTATTCTTGCCCACTTTGTCATAGATTAGGTGACCATAGGTGCATGGGTTTATCTCTGGGCTTTGGAAGCAACCTTAATGTTCATCAAGATAGGAATGGAAAAAGAAGCTGTGGTACATATATATAATGGAATATTACTCAGCTGTAAAAGGAAGGAAATTGGGTTATTTGTAGTGACATGGATGGACCTAGAGACGAGAGAGTCATACAGAGTGAAGTAAGTCAGAGAGAGAAAAACAAATACCTCATATTAAAGCATATGGGTCAGAATCTAGAGTTGTTTAATCACTCAGTCCTGTCCAACACCTTGTGACACCATGAACTGTAGCCCTCCAGGCTCCTCTGTCCATGGGTTTCTCCAGGCAGGAATATTGGAGTGGGTTGCTATTTCCTTCTCCAGGGGATCTTCCCATCCCAGGGGTTAAACCTGGGTCTCGAAGATTCTTTACCATCTGAGCCACCAGGGAAGTAATATCACATTGTAAAAGCAGCTAACTCCAATAAAAGTAAATTTAAAAAAAAGCAAGCAGAAACACATAAAAGAATTGATAGATAGCAAGGATACTTTTGCTTGCATATTTTATATATGAGACTCTAATTAAATAAATAGGTACTATTTTACTTTGTTCTGAAATGTACAAACCCAGCCTTTGGCCAGCATGGTGTCAGCAGCTGGAGAAGTGATTTAAAGCGAACTGAAATTTGGAGAAACCTTGTCACATTTAAAAAGTGATCTGAGAATGTTTCTGTTTATGTGTGAATTCTTGTCACATGCATTTACATGCACATTCTCAGTCTTGGTGGCCAAGGGTCAGGAGCCAGAGTTGGAGAGCCAGTGAGCCATTTCCTTTCTGTGAGACTGGGACAGTTTACCTGTCCAAGCCTCAGTTTCCCCATTTGTAATATGAGAACAATAATATCTAAGCTATAAGCTTTTTATGAAAGTAAAAGGAAATAATGCATGTGAAAGTATCCTTTAATTTGTAAAACAAAATCATACTTGTTGTCATTATTTATTGGACCTTATATTCCATCACAAAAAATATAAATTCATAGAAAAGCTTGGCTTAAGTTCAGCAGAAATTCACTTTTGGCAATATTGCCTGAATATGTGTATTTTAAAAAATATGTCTGTGTTTCCCTGTACTTTTTTGCTCCCTTGCTCTGGGTTAAAGACAAATTAGTCATCTGAGATTATCCATACAATCCACTCCTGTAGGTCAAGATGGAGACATGTTAATGGAGAAAAGATATCATTTATTTACAAACACTTCAGTTAATTGAAGTGACTATGCATATTCAGCTGACCTCAGAGCTTCTAGAGGGTCACTGTGTATAGGAAAAAAAATAAAGGAATCATCAACATTCATCATACTGACGCCTGTTTGTCTGAAATTTTTTATAATATTGTGGGAAGCTAACAATAAAATTTGGCAAACAATTTGGAATTTGTGTGTGTGTTTTATAAAATGTGGCTTTTAGATTTGTAGTTAATCTTGGCTCAAACCCCATTCTTTAGAGTTCTTGGCAAACCAAGTTTTCAAATACAGGATATGCTGAACACTAATTTGTGAAAGGATGTGGATAAATTTAATATTCATATGTTGTGATATTTTAGAGAGTTGCTTTCAATTAGAGAATAACTACTAGATTTTTTTGAAAAATAATGACTATTTTAGACAAGCTTATTTTTTAAATTTATTTTTTAATTTGAGGGAAATTGCTTTATAATATTATATTGTGTTGTGTTGGTTTTATGACATGAATCAGTCATAGTGATATATATATTCCCTCCCTCTTAAGCTTCCCTCCCCCTTGCAAATTATCACAGAAGGCCAAGCTGGGCTCTGTGTGTTATTTACCAATTCCCCACTATCTGTTTTACACAATATAGTGTATATATGTCAGGGCTACTTTGTAGATATTTTTAAAAGATGGAATTCAATCCTGGAATTTAGGTAGGAAGACATATTTTTATATGGTGGTTTAGTCTCTAAGTCGTGTCCGAATCTTGTGACCGCATGGACTGTAGCCTGCCAGGCTTCTCTGTCCATAAGCTTTCCCAGGCAAGAATACTAGAGTGGGTTGCCTTTTCCTTCTCCAGGGTATATTCCTTATCCAGGGTCAAACCTGGGTCTCCTGCACTGTAGGTGGATTCTTTACCAATTGAGCCACCAGGGAAGCATTTTTATATACTGTAAGTAAATATGTATTGTGAGTTAATAATTGTGCGTTCATATAAGTCTTCAGTTGCTGAGTTGTGTCCGACTCTTTGTGACCCCATGGACTATAGCACGCCAGGCCTCCCTGTCCATCACCAACTCCTGGAGCTTGCTTAAACTCCTGTCCATCAAGTTGGTGATGCCATCAGAATTTAGGTAGGAAGACATATTTTTATATGGTGGTTTAGTCTCTAAGTCGTGTCCGAATCTTGTGACCGCATGGACTGTAGCCTGCCAGGCTTCTCTGTCCATAAGCTTTCCCAGGCAAGAATACTAGAGTGGGTTGCCTTTTCCTTCTCCAGGGTATATTCCTTATCCAGGGTCAAACCTGGGTCTCCTGCACTGTAGGTGGATTCTTTACCAATTGAGCCACCAGGGAAGCATTTTTATATACTGTAAGTAAATATGTATTGTGAGTTAATAATTGTGCGTTCATTTAAGTCTTCAGTTGCTGAGTTGTGTCCAACTCTTTGTGACCCCATGGACTATAGCACGCCAGGCCTCCCTGTCCATCACCAACTCCTGGAGCTTGCTTGAACTCCTGTCCATCAAGTTGGTGATGCCATCCAACCATCTCATCCTCTGTCGTCCCCTTGTCCTCCTGCCTTCAATCTTTCGTAGCATCATGATCTTTTCCGATGAGTCAGTTCGTCGCATCAGGTGGCCAAAGTATTGGAGTTTCAGCTTCAGCATCAGTCCCTGATGAATATTCAGGACTGATTTCCTTTACGATTGACTGTTTATCTCCTTGCAATGCAAGGAACTTTCAAGAGTTCTCTCCACCACCACAGTCAAAAGCATCAATTCTTCAGTGTTCAGCTTTCTTTATAGTCCAACTCTCACATCCATACATAACTACTGGAAAAACTGTAGCTTTAACTAGACAGACCTTTGTTGACAAAGTAATGTCTCTGCTTTTTAATATGCTGTCTAGGTTGGTTATAGCTTTTCTTTCAAGAAGCAAGCATCTTTTAATTTCATGGCTGCAGTCACTGTCTGCAGTGATTTTGGATCCCAAGAAAATAGTCTGTCACTGTTTCCATTGCTTCCCCATCTATTTGCCATGAAGTGATGTGACTGGATGCCATAATATTCATTTTTTGAATGTTGAGTTTTAAGCCAGCTTTTTCACTCTCCTCTTTCACTTGCAAGAGGCTCTTTAGTTCTTCTTCACTTTCTGCCATAAGGGTGGTGTCATCTGCACATCTGAGGTTATTGATATTTCTCCTGGCAATCTTGATTCCAGCTTGTGCTTCATCCAGTCACCCATTTTGCCTGATGTTCTCTGCATATAAGTTAAGTAAGCAGGGTGACAATATATAACTTTGATGTACTCCTTTCCCAATTTGGCACTAGTCCGTTGTTCCATGTCTGGTTCTAACTGTTGCTTCTTGACCTGCATTCAGATATCTCAGGAGGCAGGTAAGGTGATCTGCTATTCCCATCTCTTTAAGAAAGAATACTCAGGTAGGACAATGTCAGGATGTCTTCAGAGATTAGAAACAGATGTCAAGTTTATAAAGCCTCGCTATAAACACAATTTCTATTTTTACAAAAGATAAAAAGTGTAGCTTCTAGGGAATAGGACCAAATCATATTACTCTGATAGTCAGCAATGGAAATCACAAATACTGTGGTACAATGACCTTTCATTTGGATAGATACTCAAGATACAACAATTATCTAAATCTGTTTTATATCATTTAAGTAAATAAAAAAGCCTCAAACATTCCATGAATTCTGACAATTAGTTGGCATCTGTTTGGGTGGAGGCTCCAGAGTGAAGTATTAAAGTCCAGTACTCCATGGAGACAACCCCTTAGAAGAAAAAATTTGGATAACGAATGACATGTCTCACAATGACACACATAGACGCATACATATATATGAGTGTATTGCTATTATTTCTAGCTACACATTGGGGTGATAGAAGAAGGCTTGTGTAGAAAGCAATAAAAAATAGCTGATCAACTATCTTGGGTAGTTTGCAGTTCATTCGATTTTTACTTGTCTCCCTTCATCTAAATGTGTCTTTTATCCTTATTATTAGATCCCTTTGCCCAGTCTTTTAATCATTCTATGGCTCTGCTCTAAAACTGCTTCAGATTCTCTTAATTTTCTTGTAACTTGTGCAGTCAGAACTAAACAGAAGTTTCTGTTAGTCCTCTTGATTAAAGATTTCATTTTGTTTTGTTAACAGTTATGTGGGTGTATTCACATTGAAGTTTTAAAACTTTCAGTTAACACAGGAAGTTATGGCATTGTGATAGCAACCCAGTGCAAATATGTGGGACTTGAGTATTTTTTACCTTTCTGGATACATTAATGAATTATCATTTCCCCCTATTTATTAAGCAAGTGGCAGCTTAATTTTTGTAGTACCATATTTGAACACACTCAAAAACTATTTACTGGACTTCCTATGTGATAATTTCCCTTTATCAATAATTAAATAATAATTTACCTTTTCTGAAAATGTTTTTATTTTGTTTGAACAATTTGTTAAGAGGTAAAACTAGGGGCTTCCCTGGCAGTCCAGTGGTTAAGACTCTGTGCTTTCAATGCAGGACATTCAGGTTCAATCCCTTGTCAAGGAACTAAGATCTCACATGCCTCATGGCATGACCAAAAAAAAAAAATAAAATAAAAACTAAAAACATGCTTCAGACTTTACTAGCAGAAACAAATAGCATAGTTGTCATCTCTAGTTCATCTTGAATCACTGACTTCTATTAATGATGTTCTTGTGAGCAATGACGTAACTTCTGGTGTATAAAAATAGGCAGTTCAGTTCTTTGAGGTGTTTTTTTCTAGCACTCAGAAGTATTCAGTTTTTAAATTATGCTGTATGTCCCCCGTATACACACAAATTTATTCCTTGACTCTGAAGCCTGGCATTTTGTTTTTATTTGAAATGCTATTGCCTTGAGGGAAAAGAAAAACAGAAATGAGCAGAGGTCAGAGTTGAATTTTAGATTTATTCTCAGAATTGTTTGTCAGGACCAGCCTACACACCTTGCTACTATCTATAAAAGATTATTCATTTCCAAGGACAAAAGTTATTTCTAAAAGATCTTTCCATGTCCTGTAATGATGTATACTTAGAATGTACTCTTTTAAACTTTTTAAAGAGATCAACACCATTGACATTCTAAATTAAAATTACTTGAATTCCAAAGATCTACTCTGCTTACTATACCTGAATAGATCTGCTGCTGCTGCTAAGTCACTTCAGTCATGTCCAACTCTGTGCGACCCCATAGACGACAGCCCACCAGGCTCCCCCGTCCCTGGGATTCTCCAGGCAAGAACACTGGAGTGGGGTGCCATCTCCTTCTCCAGTGCATCAAAGTGAAAAGTGAAAGTAAAGTCGCTCAGTCGTATCCGACTCTTAGCGATTCCATGGACTGCAGCCCACCAGGCTCCTCTGTCCATAGGATTTTCCAGACAAGAGTACTGGAGTGGGGTGCCATTGCCTTCTCCGCCTGAATAGATCTAGAGGGCAGCAAATATGTCTTCAAATGCAAACCCATTTGATACAAAGAATACCACATGAATAAAACTATCTGAAGTTGTTTGAAAAATACATCAAGCTTTACTTTACTACTTTTAATCACTGCCTAACCAGTCAGCTAATTCTGAAAATACATTTGTTGTATGATTTTTTGTTTCTCTAAGACAAATGCCCAGAAGAACAATTGCTGTCTTACGGTTGCTGAATGTTTATATTTTTAAAAAAACTGTGAAGTTTTTTTAAAGTATCTGTATCATTTTACATTCCCATCAGAAATAAATATGTGATTTAATTTCTCTGCATCTGCACCAGTATTTGTCACTTAAGAAAAATTTATTCTGATAGGTGTATAGTGATACCTCATTGTGGTACTGATTTGCACTTCCCTGATGGTTAATAATATTGATTGTTTTTTAATGTTTGTTTTTGCCGTCTGCATATCCACTTTGGTACAAGGGATACATATTGTACAAAATACTTTGTATTTTCTGACCTTGCTAAACTTTTTAGTTTCAGAAGATTTTTTTCTTTGTTTGTTTTTGTTTTTGCATATTCCTTGGGATTTTCTATGTAGATAATCATGACATCCCACATGGCACAACTTTAGCCCTTTCTTTCCAGTCTGTATGCTATTATTTCCTTTTCTTGCCTTATTACACTGGCTAGAACTTGCAGCATTATGTTGAATAAGAGTGGGGAGAGTAGTTATCCTAGCCTTATTCCAGATCTTATAGATAAAACAGTCACATTTTCAATCCTTAAGTGTAATTTTAGCTGTGGGTTTTTTTTGTAGATTCCTATTCAGCAACTTCAGAAAATTCTCTTCAATTCTTTACTGAAGATTTTTTAAAACAAGTAGGCATTGAATTTTTTCATGCTTTTTCTTCGTAGATTGATATCATATAACTTCTCTTTTACAGTTTTTAATATATTGGATTATATTCACTTATTTTCAAATATTAATCAGTGTTAAAACGCATTTGATCATGGTGTGTAGTTCATTCTATATGTTGCTGAATTCTATTTGGTAATATTTTGCTAAAGATTTAGCATCTATATTCATGAGGGATATTGGTCTGAAGTTTTTGTTTCATTTTGTTTGGTGCTATCTTTGATTTTAGTATCAGGGTAATACCAGTTTCTTAAATTGAGAAGTGTTCTCTTCTGTTTTCTTTAAGAGATTATATATAATTTGTTTCAATTTTCCTTTAATTATCACTTCATTTTAAGGGCAATGGCACCCCACTCCAATACTCTTGCCTGGAAAATCCCATGGACAGAGGAGCCTGGAAGGCTGCAGTCCATGGGGTTGCTGAGGGTTGGACACGACTGAGCAACTTCACTTTTCACTTTGATGCATTGGAGAAGGGGACGGTACCCCACTCCAGTGTTCTTGCCTGGAGAATCCCAGGGATGGGGGAGCCTGGTGGGCTGCCGTCTATGGGGTCACATGACTGACGCGACTTAGCAGTAGCAGCAGTTACTTAATTGTTATAGGTCTATTCAGATTATCTATTTCTTATTGGATGGATTGTGGTTGTTCTATGTTTCTTGAGAAATTGGTCAGTTTATCCTAAGTTATCAAATTTAGCTATGCAACATTGTTCATAATATTCACTTAGCATTGCTTCGATGTCTGCAGGATGTCTTATTCCTAATATTGGTCACTTGCATTATCTCTGTTTTGCTCTTTATCTCAATTTTACTGGCAGTTGATTAGTTTTATTGATCTTTTAAGGAAGCACCTTTTTAATTTTTTTTTTCCCTATTTTTTTTTCTGTTTTTAGTTTCAGTGCTCTCTGCTCATGTATATTATTTCATTCCTGATACTTGATTTGAATTTCCCACCCCTTTTTTCCTAGGTTCTTGATATGGGAGCCTAGATTATTGATTTGAAACATTCCTCTTTTTTTTTTTTTTTTTTTT
>SJYT01011557.1:36975-66271 GCA_006410635.1 Cephalophus harveyi
CTCTCTATGTTGGTCATAGCTTTTCTTCCAAGCAGCAAGCATCTTTTAATTTCATGGCTGCAGTCACCATCTGCAGTGATTTTAGATCCCAAGAAAATAGTCTGTCACTGTTTACATTGTTTCTCCATCTATTTGCCATGAAGTGATGGGACTGGATGCCATGATGTTCATTTTTTGAATATTGAGTTTTAAGCCAGCTTTTTCACTCTCACTTTCATTAAGAGGCTTTTTAGTTCTTCTTTGCTTTCTGCCATAAGGGTGGTGTCATCTGCCTATCTGAGGTTATTGATATTTCTCCCGGCAGTCTTGATTCCAGCTTGTGCTTCATCCAGCCCGGCATTTCGCGTGACATTCTCTGCATTTAAGTTAAATAAGGGTGACAATATATAGCTTTGACATACTCCTTTCCCAATTTGGAGCCAGTCCATTGTCCCATGTCTGGTTCTAACTGTTGTTTCTTGACCTGCATTCAGATATCTCAGGAGGCAGGTAAGGTGATCTGGTATTCCCATCTCTTTAAGAATTTTCTACAGTTTTTTGTTTTTCTTTTTAAATGGTTACTCTAACATGTAATGATTACATTAACATGTAAAATTTATCACAGTCTAATGGTGTCATTTTACCACAGGGAAGTTTGAAATCTTGTTTTTCTTTATATCCTTTTACCCTCCTCTATTTGCAATATAAATTATCTTAAATATTTCCTATATGGAGCTGCATGAAACAGTACTATATTTTGCATTTCAATCATCAAAAGTAATTTAGTATTTTGTCTATATATTTGTGTATTGTGTTCAATTTTGCTTCCTGATATTCTAGGAATTTTTCTTACTGTATTTATTTTTTTATTTAATGGACTTCCTTCAGCCATTCTTTTAGATTAGAGATGCTGGGAGCATATTCTCTTAGCCTTCCTTCATTTCAGAATATCTTGATTTCCTCTTCATTTTTGAAATAGATTTTCATTCTAGATTGAATAGTTCTTTTCTTTCAGCACTTGAAAACTATAGTGTAATTCTTCCTGGCCTCCACTGTTTCTGATGAGAGATTTGCTCATTGAGATATTTTTCTTCCACATGTAATGTGTTATTTCTCTCTCACTTCCTTAAAAAACCTTTTGTTTTTTTCTAGTCTTCCAAGAAAGTTTGACTATGATACATCTTGGCATGGATGTATTTTTATCTATTTTCAGCCCACTCAGCTTCAATCTGTAAATTCATGCCTTTTGCCAAATTTGGGAAATTTTCAGCTTTGATTATTTGGCTTGATGTTCAGTTACTTTTTCACTATGTCAGCCTGGCGTGGGTGGAGGTCTAGGCAACTCACTCAGCCTTTGTTGGTGTGGTTGAGATTTGCATGCACGCTCAGTCATATCCAGGATTGCTGATATGGCGATGGCAACCTCATGAATGGTAGCCCGCTAGGCTCCTCTGTCCATGGGATTTCCCTGGCAGAAATACTGGAGTGAGTTGCCATTCCCTTCTCCAGGAGATCTTCCTGACCCAGGGATCGAACCTGTGTCTCCTGCATTAGCAGGTGGATTCTTTATCCACCAGCCACCTCAGAAGTTTGGGTCATAGTTATTTCTGTGGTGTTTGACTGGAATAGAGTAGTTCTTATCTGAAGGGCCTTTGGGGGCTTTTGTTTGTTTTGTCTGTGCCTGCTAGTGTTACCAGCTTGCTAGCTTCTTTAACTGAAAACCTGGGACACATGAGGCCAGTAGAAAATTCAGAGAGCTCACCAGTGTGCCACTCCTGAGGTCGCTAGCCAGACTGCCTTCTTTTCTCCTTTTGGAGTCTTTTGATGTTTAGTTTATGTATAAAGTCCAAAGTTTTCCATTGTAACTAATGGGAGAAAAAGAAAATGTATGTTTACTTTGTCTTCTTGAAAGTGAAACCTAGACCTTGTGTATTTAACCACTAGGATATCTTTATATCCCACTGGAGAGTTAATTGCTGATTAATCTGAAATGCAGTGCACATCTTCTGAATCTTTAGAACTAAGTGAGTGATTCATTCCAGGCTTAAATGATTTTCTGTACTTAGCAAATTACATTAAAACAGATGCAGTACTGGGACCTATATTATTATGGGTTATGAAAAGTAGAAATATTTTCCTTTTACATTATGCCAAAATATCTCAGAATTCTGCCTAAAAATGAATGCTATGGTTCCAAAATGTAGAAAAATGAAAATATTTTAGTTTGTTTAAGAAACTTCTGGGGCCTTACTCTTGATACAGTGATGAGGCATTTCAGACAGCTAATCAGTTAGAAAGTAAAGCACTGAAAAGTGTGTCCCTCTGAATTTTCCATCCTGCTTCAACAGATACCAGGAGTGTTAAGTGAAGTCGCTCAGTCGTGTCTGACTCTTTGCAACCCCATAGACTGTAGCCTACCAGGCTCCTCTGTCCATGGGATTTTCCAGGCAATATTACTGGAGTGAATTGCCATTTCCTTCTCCAGATATTGTTTCTTAATCAACACCAAAAAACAGAGTTCACCATTAACTCAATAGCTGTTTTCAAACTTTTTAAAGCAATACAAATAATGAACACATAGAACAAAATAATAGAATAGTCAAGAAATCCATAGGAGTTTTGCCTAGAACTAAATGCTTAAGTATAAACCAAATTTTACTCAAAATCTTAAAGGTTATAAGATTTCTAAGGTAGAACAAAGCTACTGTTACATAAATTAATTACTGAAATCATATGACTTTTATTCATTGAAAGTTCTGCCAAATAAAATGAAGTAAAACTGAGTATATCTATCATATTTCTGATTTTGTGCTACCGTTTTGGTTTTGACAAATGAAACAATCATGAAGCTGACCTAAGCTCAGCAAAACTTTGCCCGTTTTGAAGATCTCCTTGGACTAGTAATTTTCAAGGAAAATTACTTTCAAAGAAAACTTCTACTTTTATATTTCCTGTAAGGTTCAGTTCAGTTCAATTGCTCAGTTGTGTCCAACTTTTTGTGACCCCATGAACCACAGCACGCCAGGCTGTCCATCACCAACTCCCAGAGTTTACCCAAACTCATGTCCATTGAGTTGGTGATGCGATCTAACCATCTCATCCTCTGTCATCTCCTCCTGCCCCCAATCTTTCCCAACATCAGGATCTTTTGAAATGAGTCATCTCTTCACATCAGGTGGCCAGAGTATTGGAGTTTCAGCTTCAATATCAGTCCTTCCAATGAACACCCAGGACTGATCTCCTTTAGAATGGACTTATTGGATCTCCTTGCAGTCCAAGGGACTCTCAAGAGTCTTCTCCAACACCAGCATTCAAAAGCATCAATTCTTCTGCACTCAACTTTCTTTGTAGTCCAACTCTCACATCCATACATGACCACTGGAAAAACCATAGCCTTGACTAGATGGACCTTTGTTGACAAAGTAATGACTCTGCTTTTGAATATGCTGTCTAGGATGGTCATAACTTTCCTTCCAAGGAGTAAGCGTCTTTTAATTTCATGGCTGCAGTCACTGTCTGCAGTGATTTTGGAACCCAGAAAAATAAAGCCAACCACTGTTTCCACTGTTTCCCCATCTATTTGCTATAAAGTGATGGGACTGGATGCCATGATCTTAGTTTTCTGAATGTTGAGCTACTTAAAGTGTGGCCTGTGAATCAATGTCAGATCATGAATGATAAGTTACCTGTATAATACCGTAATTACACAAACTAAAAATGTGCATTTAGAAACTTTGTAGAAAGTTTGATATCACAATAGCATCCAAGTATATGATCAGTGGATTTGTTCCCTTGAACAGAATCTGGGCCAGTTTAGATGTTGCCAGACTTGTGTGTTGGGTCCAGGTGGTACAGCTTCTGAACCACATATTGGTCTCTAGCAGATTAGAAACAAAAAAATAACATATGTATCTCACCAAAAATAGTCTTAGCAATACAGTAAAGCATAGATTACATGGGTCATATTCAAATTTTTAAAAAATATATCTTATGGCTCATTTGGTAAATTTCCAAATCAATTCATATAAAATATTTTCCTATGTTGAAATATTGACTATAATGAGAAGACAAAGTTAATGACTTTAATCTTACTGTAAAAAAACTTTTCATAGGATCACTGTCAAGTCAGAAATTGTAAGATGTTAGGTTGTATTAGACTTCATTGTTCCTCAGAATATCAAATACAAATTAATTAGCTAAGGAAATTTTTCGTTTCACTCATGAGACATGTTTATGCACTGAGAGTATAGAAATACTCTGTCCACCTTTCTCACCCTAGACCAGTTGTGGACATCAAGATTTATAGTGGTTTTCAAAGTTTGATCCTCAGACTGTGGGTTTTAGTATCAACTGGCAACTAGTTAGAAATGCACATTTTTGTGCTCCATTCCACCCACTGAGTTGACATCTCTGGGTATAGGGCCCAGCAATCTGTCAAAACAACATTGCACATCTTGGTTACATAGTAGCTTTCAAACTTTTGTCCCCTTCTGTTCCTTTCACTGCTCTACACTCAGATTGACTTTTACACAGAAACACACACAGATACACAAAGGCTCTCAGGCTAAAGACCAAAATAAATCTTTTTAAAAAATTAATTTTTACTGAAGTGTAGTGATTTACAATGTCATGTTAGTTTCAAGTGTACAGCAAAGTGAGTCAGTTACACATATACATGTATCCGCTCTTTTCTTAGATCCTTTTTCCGTATAGGTCGTTACAGAGTACTGAGTAGTGCTATACACACTAAGCTTTTCTACTGGTTTAGTCCTTTCCACTCTTGCACTGATTACCTCTAATACATCCTTTAAAAGAAATCATTTATCAGGGAAATCTGTCTTACTAAAAAGTCTCATATTCTGTTATTCAAAGGACCACGTATTATCAAAGGACAATGTATAATCTCTCCCAACATGTATCCCAGCTGAAGTTTTATTTTTATGGGTGATTATTAGATTGTTTGCCCAGCCCTACATCCGAAATTATTTTGTTTGAATGTCTACACAGAAAAGACCACGTCTACTTTTGGTTGCAATTGAGTCTCCAGAGCCTAGCACTGTGTTTCCTTTGTGGTTGATATTCAGGGAATTTTGAATGAGTTAATCAATGGCTCATTATGCTGTAATGAACCCCTAACAAAGGAGTGACCCCACTGCAACTCGGCAATCACACTGTATAGCTCTCTTGTGTTGTTTCTTGTAGCTGCAGTTCCTATACTCCCCATTCGTGTTAGGAATAGGTATGGTACCTTCTGTCACAATCCAAGGAGTATCTTTCTCTGAAAAGTGGAGCATTCCTGTTCATTCACCTGCTGCTAGAAAACAAAACAAAACAAAACAAATTATCAGTCCACCTTGCTGTAAGAATTGCCGTCAATTATTAAAGCTCAGGGGGAATTTTCCTATACCAAGAACTGAACAAATCAGTGATCAGCTTTTACACTGGTGGTGTTTCTATAGTGCTTTAGGCTAAACTGGACATTTATAGTACTTTACAGGAAATTTTTAGGGAAAAATAAAATCTAGTTTCTTAAAAACTTACAAACCTTACAAACACACCTAGTTTTAAATTTTCAAACTTTAAACTTTTTATTTTGTAATAGGATAGAAATGGACTAGCAATGTTGTGGTAGTTTCAGGTGAACAATGAAGGGACTCGGCCGTAATGCATATACATGTATCCATTCTTCCCCAAACTCCTCTCCCATCCAGACTGGCACATAACATTGAGCAGAGTTCGTGTGCTATATACAGTAGGTCCTTGTAGGTTTTATAACTTAAATGTAGCAGTGTGTGCACCTTCCTAAATTCCCTAACTGATCCTCCCCCCACCTCCCCCGGCAACCATAGGTTTGTTCTCTTAAGTTTAAACACATCTATTTTTTAAGGGATTCATTACATAAGCAGCAATTGGTTTGCTTGTTTTTTTCCCTCATGCCCCTAAAATTCAAATATTTTTCACTAGCCTATAACCTTACTTCCTCCCTCCTCTATAATTTAGTACAGAATTTAAACTTAAACCAAAACTTTGGAAGCATACTTTAAAATTTCATGAGATGGCTTTTTTTATTCTCTTTTTTCTTTTTTAAAATTTAATTTATTTTTAATTGTAGGATAATTTCTTTACATTGTTGTGTTGGTTTCTGACATACAACAACATGAATCAGCTGTAGATATACGTATGTCCCCTCCCTCTTGAACCTCCTCTCACTTCTCATCCCATTCTACCCCTCTAGGTTGCATGGGATGGCTTTGTTAACCCAATCCCATTTATTCTTTTCTCTGGTAATTCCTAAAGATTAAGATTTACTGAATACCATGTTTAATTAGTGATGCTAGAAGAAATTACACATAGCAAACAAAGTAAAAATAAGTGCTTTAAAATTCTGAACCAAACAAGCAGAACTTCTGTCCCTTTTTAAGGCCTCCAAGACCTTTTTGTCTCTAGTGTGGCTCTAGGGCAAATCAGCATGCTTCAGCCAACTTAATGTTTTCCTCCCTGGATCATAGGATTCAAATAATAAATTTGAAAGAAGGTAACAGTGGAGTAACTCCCCCGAAGGCCAAATCAGATACAGCAAAGAACACTAAGCATTCTGCTCAAAGAATCAAATCAAGGGATATTTTAAAAATGTGGTTAACATAATGAATATTATTCATGCTTTGTTTTTTCAACCTCCTCACAAAGATAATCACCATCTGTACCATCATAATCAAATATAAAGGTATAATTTTTATAAGTATACAAAATAACTAAATAGACACTATAATTTTCATTTTATAGGTTTCAAGGAGTGTGTGTATTTGTGAATAGAGTATGGGGGTGTGTGTGTATGTATATCTTTATGCATGTATGTATCTTTCTATATGTATATATTTATACATATATGTGTATATATACAATATGTGCATGTGTATACTTATAAATGTATACACAGTATATGCATGCATGTACATATGAATATACACATATACAGTATGTGCTGCTAAGTCACTTCAGTCGTGTCCGACTCTGTGCGACCCATAGATGGCAGCCTACCAGGCTCCCCCGTCCCTGGGATTCTCCAGGCAAGAACACTGGAGTGGGTCGCCATTTCCTTCTCCAGTGCATGAAAGTGAAAAGTGAAAGTGAAGTCGCTCAGTCGTGCCCGACTCTAGCGACCCCATGGACTGATGTGCATGTGTGTGCATTTAAATGTATGCACATTTATTTCTGTTATACACACCCATATACACCCACATACCTATCTATCAAGAGTAGAACCATTCTATTTGACCTCATTTATGGAGTAAGTTTTATCCTTTCTTTTCCCAGTTAAAACTGGGCAATTTTCAAAGCCCTGTTAAGGGTGGAAATCAGACCGTTTCTGTGCATGAAATTTCTGCATGCGACCTGTCATTGTGTCTTTAGGAAGGAGTTGCTAACAGCACTGAGAACACATCTCATAGGCTCTCCATAGATGGTGTGAGGGTGTCAGTTTTTCTTCTAATTGAATCACGTGTATCTGAGGCTAATGGCAGCATTACTATTTCAGATTGCAGGAGTTCATAGAACACCTTTGTATTTCAGAACAGTGTAGTGGCCATTTTAAGGCTTAAAGCCTTTGGAAAGAGAAATATTTCACCCATCTGAATTAAGGAATCATACCTCAATTCTTAATTGAATCTTAATTGTGTTCTTTACCAAATAACATAACATTCAGTACTAAATTAAACAAGTGAAAGTCAGTCATGTCTGACTCTTTGTGACCCCATGGACTGAAGCCCACCAGGCTCCTCTGTCCATGAGATTTCCTGGGCAAGAATACTCTAGTGTGTTGCCATTCTCTTCTCCAGGGGATCTTCCTGAACCAGAGACTGAACGAGTCTCCTGCATTGTAGGCAAATTCTTTACTGTCTGAGCCACCAGGGAAGCAGGAGCATTCTTGAGGTGGCTTTAATGCTTTGGTAGTATACGTAAGCAAACCAAAACCTAAGCCTGTAAATGCCTAAGGGTTAAAGTCTAATGACAGCCACTCACAAACAGCCAATTAGGCTTTTACAAATAAGGCAACTGCTAAAGTTATAGCCAATCAAACAATTTCCTTGCTTTGCTTCCAACTCTTTTCTTTAAAAGTCTCTCACCAAACTCTCATCAGTGGCACACTTCTAACCACTTCTGGTTTGGAGCTGTCCAGTTGGAATCAACTTTTGCTCAAATTCTTAAAAAATTTAATATGCTTAGTTTACCTTTGATCAGAAGAAAGTCTATACATTACCAAAAATAAATCTAATGAGTTTCTTGAGTCTTATATTTAAATCTTTTCATAGACACAGTCATTTTGCACATAGGCATTTCTGGCTAAGTCCCAACATGTTTATGGGAAAAAGATAAAGTATCAATTAAAGATAAAAAGTGGGGCTGTGGAGTGGTAAATCGTTAGGGTAAATCATTTTACATGTGAAACAGCAGAGTCTGGAGACAGTTCCCCAGCCATATAATCATTCATGACTTTTTAAAAATAACTGACTGTGTGACATAACTGAAGCAACTTCAGCAGCAGCAGCAGCAGCAGCATGCTAAGTTGCTCAGTTGTGATCAACTCTTTGTGATCCTATGAACTGTAGCCTGCCAGGCTCCTAGGTCCATGGGGATTCTCCAGGCAAGAATACCAGAGTGGGTTGCCATGCTCTCCTCCAGGGGATCTTCCCAACCC
Source organism: Cephalophus harveyi (assembly GCA_006410635.1). Lineage (NCBI taxonomy): Eukaryota > Metazoa > Chordata > Mammalia > Artiodactyla > Bovidae > Cephalophus > Cephalophus harveyi. The sequence continues at coordinate 45,650 of SJYT01011557.1, forward strand.
AGGGATGAAACCTGCATTTCTTACTTCTCCTGTATTGGCAGGTTCTTTCTCCCTCGCACCTCCTGACCACTTCAGGTATTAGATGACCCTGAGCGTCAAGCAAGGCTGGACTCCTGGGAAGCAAAAAAGCATTACTCTTGTTTCCTTCTGGTAAAATATGGTAATTCTATGTATGTTTAGAAATGTACATATGAGGTGATGAGGAGTAGTTTGCTTAGATATCAGGAGAAGATTTTTCTTGCCCCTCCCCGCCAGCATCCAAGGAGAAGACATTTTCCTTTCAGATTGTGGACTGGTTTTGTATGTAGATGTGCTGAGAAGGAAGGCCAACAGCTGAAGGCGGAAGAGGAAACTGATGTAAAGCATTTGTTTCCTTGATGATAGGATTTATTTGCTGAATAGACCAAATTGTGAGCCCACTCACTTCTGATTTCCTGAGATAACAAACTGCATTATCACAGGTGCGATTTCAAATTGGATTTTTTCTTACTTGCTGCCTGAATGGCTTAACTGACAGAAGTAGTTTCTGCAAGACTACTCGTGTAAAAGAAATGTAACTTAAGGATGAAGATGCTACTGATAAATATTTCTCTACCAAAAATTTGGTTAGTGTTCTTTTCTGCAAGGAAGCAAATTTAACTATATATGCAATCCATGATTGCTATTTTAAACATTAACCACCTTTGAGAAGGTGATGGAAAAATATTACATCTAAAGAGTGAGTGAGCTTTAGGTGGGAGTGAGATGAAGATCAATGATGCTTAGCTGAGAGTCTTTGGCAGTTCTTTGAAAACATAAGAGCAAATCTTGTATCTTGAAATGCATTGGGTATGTATTACTGAAATGTCTAGGTTACTCAAATATATATTATAGGCAAGAAGAAGTTACTTTTTTTGGTTGTGTACTACTGTATGGCTCCCTGAAAGCCCAAATGAAACAAAATATGAAAGCCATGTGAAAAAGGCTTCATTAGGACATCAATATAGGACGGAATCCAGACAGCCCAGAAACATTCAATGTGTTATTATAGGAAGTGCAGATGTCAGGCTCAGGGACTGTAGGTAGGAGTAGCCAAGTCTTAGAACAGTCAGGAATTAATCTTCCCAGAGCACATCCAGTTCATCTAAACTTAGGCTTGTGTGCCTTACCCTGAAAATATGCTGGAAGAACTATGGCCAAGAAATCATCTGATATTTAGTCTCAGTACTGATCAGACTAGATAGACCCTACAAATAAATGTTCCTTTTCTTCACTAGGTTAGTGTTTCCAAGAGGGGTAGAGTCTTAAAGACACTTTAAACGTTGTGGAGAGGGATTTGTACTTATTTTTGAAGGAAAAAAGTTGTCTGTGATGCAAAGAATTGACGTTGATGTGATATGGACGTGTTCATCTCTGCCTGCCATTTATCTTACCTCCTGCCAAGATTATGACCCTGTCTGAAAATTCACAGGCAGGAGATAAAGTAAGTGGGTGGCCTAGATGTTCAAAAATCTCTCAGGAGTTAGCAAAGTAGAATTTCTTTTCATTGAGGTCACCAAAGAATGGGGACATAAGTTCATCTTCAAAAACTATCTCTACACAGGTTTAAAAAAGTCATCTTAGCTCTGTGTTTTAAGTTTACTGATTCATGCAGTATTGAATATGTTAATATAACATAAGGTGATATTTACTTTATATAAAGCAATATCTTATTTATGACAAATTTCTTTCTTTTAGATGAAAAAACCCTTCTTCAGCAAATGAATTTTATAGTATTAAAGCAGGTTGGTTTGGTGTTCAGTGCTTCAAACTGATGCATCAAATATTATGCAATATAATTTTCCTAAATATGTTTATCAATTGGATGACAGCCTGGTTTTTCAGTAAGTCTTCACATACCTCCATAGCTGGTAATGATGTTCCCCTAGCAGCTGTAGTACCAAGTACTAGCAGAATCCGCCTAGAACCCTATTTTCACATATGCCACCTGACTTAATTAGGCTATATTGTTGTCTTATATAAGTTTATCTCTTGCTCAATAACTAAAATATAAAGAACTTATTCTGTGGCTGTAATACTTATTCTGTATGTATTTTTGTTGTGGAAGAGACTCAGAATGTATAAAAATATTAAAAAAACAATCATTTGATGCCAATAGCAACTTTGGTGTCATCTTCCTTTCATGTATGTAAAGCTTTATCTATTCTCATTAAGCAGCACGTGTAGTAATTCTTGAAACTTTGACACATTATTTGAGCAGTTGGCAGCATCCTCTGTTGGAAGCAGCTCTGGGCTAAAATTCAGATGATTTAGGCTTGAATTCTCCAGCTGGGAACCTTGGCTAAGTGGCTTAACCTCCTTGCTGCTGCTACTGCTGCTAAGTCACTTCAGTCATGTCCGACTCTGTGTGACCCCATAGATGGCAGCCCACCAGGCTCCCCCATCCCTGGGATTCTCAAGGCAAGAACACTGGAGTGGGTTGCCATTTCCTTCTCCAATGCATGAAAGTGAAGAGTAAAAGTGAAGCCTTAGTCTCATTTTTTTCATCTGTTAAATGGGTTGTTTGTTGTTTAGTCACTAAGACATGTCCAACTCTTTGTGACTCCGTGGACTACAGTCCACCAGGCTCCTCTGTCCATGGGATTTCCCAGGCAAGAATACTGGAATGGGTTGCTTTTTCCTTCTCCAGGGGCTCAAACCCGCATCTTGTGCATTGCAAACAGATTCTTTACTGTTGAGCTTCCAGGGAAGCCCCTGCTAAATAGGTAGGCTTAGCTAATTTAAGAGGTATATTGTAAAGATTAAAAGGACAGATGAGGCATGCATGTTGAAAACTTTGTGGGAAAAATATAGTTGTTCTTTGACATCTGTGAGGGATCGGTTTCAGGAACAACCACCACCCTCCCCACCTTGGTTTGCTTGCCAAAATCTGAGAATGCTCAAGTACCTTACATAAAATGATATTTTCACATCCTCATGTATATTTAAAATCCCCTCTAGATTAGTTACAATACCTAATGAAATGTAAATGATATGTAAATAGTTATTGTGTATATGTTAAGTTGCTTTAGTTGTGTCCAACTCTTTGTGACCGTGTGGACCATAGCCCGCCAGGCTCTTCTGTCAGTGGGCTTCTCCAGGCAAGAATACTGGCGTGGGTTGCCATGCCTTCCTCCAGGGGATCTTCCCAGCCCAGGGATCAAACCTGCAGCTTTTGCGACTCCTGCATTGCCAGCAGATTCTTTACCACTGGGCCACCAGGGAAGCCTAAGCATTTAAGGGAAAGTGTTAGCTCTGACTCTTTGTGACCCCCATGGATGGTACACCTTCAGACTCCCCTGTCCATGGGATTTTCCAGGTAAGAATAGTGGAGTGGGTAGCTCTTCCCTTCTCCAAGGGATCTTCTCAACCCAGAAATCGGACCCGAGTCTTCCGCATCGCCGGCAGATTCTTTACTGTCTGCATCAGCAGGTGCTGCTGCTGCTGCTAAGTCGCTTCAATAGTGTCTGACTCTGTGCGACCCCAGAGACAGCAGCCCACCAGGCTCCCCCATCCCTGGGATTCTCCAGGCAGAAACACTGGAGTGGGTTGCCATTTCCTTCTCCAATGCATGAAAGTGAAAAGTGAAAGGGAAGTCGCTCAGTCGTGTCTGACTCTTAGCCCCATGGACTGCAGCCCAGCAGGCTCCTCCACCCATGGGATTTCCCAGGCAAGAGGACTGGAGTGGGGGGCCATTGTCTGCGTCAGCAGGTGCTAGTGCCTGACAAATTCAAGCTTTGCCTCATAGAACTTTATGGGATGTTTTTTCTAAATATGTGTGATTTGCAGTTGCTTGAATCCCTGGATGCAGAACCCATGTGTATGGAGGGCCATTTTAACATGGCAGTTTGGACTTTATGATAATTATTTAGTTTTAACCTTTTTAGAAGATAGTATTGATAAGATAAATTTGGCTGAATAGGATAGAAAAAACTGAACTAGTGGTGACAGAAAAATACTATCTCTCCCTCTCAAAAACATTTCAGAGGTAGCAGTCTAGGGCTATACAGTATGGTGGTCCTGTGAAGTCATCGGTGGCCCAGGTAGCCTGTGTTTGTGGTTTCTATCCTTAACACTTAGTACATGAGTTCTAGCCATTGTATCTGTCTTTTCTGTGGAACAAAGGAGGAAAGTGGGAAGAGTAAAAGTGCTCCCTTCCCAGCTGAGTCAACCTATTGCAGAAGCATTCCTGGAAGAAACAAGCAAGGACTTCTGCTTGGCAGCTATTTCAAGGGAGTTTGAAGAATTTCCTCTTTTAGCTGAGGTCATGAGTAGTTTTCTGTGGTCTACAAAAACAAAGTATCTATCTTCTGCTTTTTCGTTACCAAATAGAAAAAACTGTTGTGAAAGACATATTGGTACCCTTCCTTCAAACTTACCCTTATCCCTCCCTGTCTGCATCTCCCACACCACCCCTACTTTTGGATGGGGTAGCCAAAAAAAGGAGCTGCGTTCAGAGATGGAATCAGAGTGGGCAGACAAGTAAAAGATACATGTTACTTCAGAATGTAAGTGCCATGGAAATAATAAAATAGATTAAACGAGGAGCAAGAATAAGGTGAGGAGAAGAGTACAATTTAGAAGGGATGACAAGAGAAAGGAGGGTCTTGGAAGAAGGGAGAATTGGGGCTGGATCAAGAAGTTTTGTAGGAAGGTAAAGAATAGTATTACTACTATAGGGCTTCCCTGGTGGCTCAGTAAAGAATCCACTTGCAATGCAGGAGACCTGGGTTTGATCCCTGGGTTGAGGAAGTTCCCCTGGAGAAGGGAATGGCCACCTACTCCAGTATTCTTGCCTGGCAAATCCCATGGACAGAGGAGCCTGGCAGTCCTTATAACTTAGTGGATGAGATTGCATATGTGAAATCTGGTCCTTTCTTCTTCTTCTTTTTATTTTTTAAGGCTATTAATTGTACTTTATTTATTTATTTTTTTTTTTACTTTTATTTTTACTTTATTTTACTTTACAATACTGTATTGGTTTTGCCATACGTTGACATGAATCCTCCACGGTGGTCCTTTCTTCTTGTTTCTTTTCTATCCATAAGCCACTTTGCTGTTGTAGTTTAGTTGCTAAATCTTGTCCGACTCTTTTGTAACCCCATGGACTGTAGCCTGACAGGCTCCTCTGTCCATGGGATTTCCCAGGCAAGAATACTGGAGTGGATTGCCATTTTTTTCTCCAGGGGATCTTCCTTGACCCAGGGATCAAACCCGTATCTCCTGTATTTGCAGGATCCTTTACTGCTGAGCCACCGAGGAAGCCCTATAAGTCACCTTATAGAGCCAGAAAAGAATTTCCACTGATGGGTCGTGTAGGGGAAAGGAGTGATGGGAGCCAGGTCCACCTAGACATTTCCTCCTTTAGTCTATTAATTCCTGACCTATTAAACTGATTATTGCTTCATATGATAATCTGATATGATCAAACCTCATTAAAACAGCATTGCTAACATCCCATTAGAAACTCAGTTAGTACAATAGACCTAGGCAGTAAGGGCAAATATCAAGGATAATCTTTTTCCTTGTTTTCACTTATGGTAAAATGATGACATTTTGATTTTAAAATCATCTTGTTCGACATCACATATGAATGCAGTTGCAGTTGTTTTACAGTAAGTATTTGTCTTTTCTAAAGCTGACCATTTTGTTTTCTTGTAGGAGGATTTGGGTTCATAAGTCTTATGAACTGTTTTTGATGATGTTAACAGTTCATCACATAGTTCTCCCTTGATTTATGCCACAAGATGTGACAGAAATAACTAAAGTATCAGGCAAAAGAAGCCAGATTTCTGGTACACACTTGCCCACCTCACCATGTTATATTTATGGTACCAGGGATGAATACTGACTAAACCCACTGAACCCACAGTCAAATTTCCATTTCCACCCAGTCTACCTTGATCTATTAATGGCTCCTTTTACAATGAGAAGAGTCTGGATGCATTCACTTTAGATAATTATCTATGTTTGTGAAATCAATTTGGACTCATGCTGGTCTATAGCCATGCCAAGAAGAAAGGAGTTTGTAATTTGCCCTTAGGGCTCTTGATTCATCTCCTTGTGTGAGCAGCCTGCCAGCCAGCCCTGTGTTGGAGAGGAAGCTCTTGGACTGGAGTGTATGTGGTTTGGCACAGCCTGCTGTGAACATGTAAGTGCCAGTAAGCAGTGCTGGGTTCCAGGGCAGCATACTCATTGTGATCACAGCCTGATCACTATCAAGTCTCTAGCAGGACCTGCTTCAAAGGAACCTTCCTTATGATTTGAAGGAAAGCAGCCAGTGGAAAGCAATCTAGAAAAATTAGCTGGCATTGCTGTGTGTGATTCAGCCTGGGATAATTCCTATAAAGGGAGAGAGGGTAGAGGCAGTGGTCTCACGTATTACAACATAATGACTGTTGAAGGTTGCTTCTGCTTCATACAATGTTTTAAGTAAACAAGCATGCATTCATTGCATTATGACAGTGTTTGAATCACCATGGGGGATTATAAAAACATAAAAGACAAACATCCTGACCTTTGATGAGCTGCAGTTTTATTGGGGAGACAAGATAAATATACATGAAAGCGGGGGAAAACACATGAGATAGTTTATGATAAAGAGCTGAATAACTAATGTGGTTTGTACTGTAATTGCTGTGAGAGCTCAGACAAGGTTTTGGGTTTTCTGTTTTTCTTTATGAGTCTATAGTGTAATTGCTTCATCTTGTGGATAATAGAGGAAGCACCATTGAATGTTTCCATTGGCAAATGGAAGGCAAGGTGGTGTATTCATTCAGCATATACTTGCTGATGAAGAAATGACTTAGCATTCACTCGGAGATGGAGTCCATAGAGATAGAACTTGTAACATGATCTAGTGTGACATACAGCACATTAGATATGTCAGAGCTTCCTTCTGCCAGTTCAAATGCTTGTAGGGCCAGATGGGCTGAAGCCAACTGAAGGTGAGGCCGTGCTGCCTGGTGAGGCCAGTGGAATAGGCCTCACTAGAGAGGGGCCCGGAGAAGGCAATGGCACCCCACTCCAGTACTCTTGCCTGGAAAATCCCATGGATGGAGGAGCCTGGTGGGCTGCAGTCCATGGGGTCGCTGAGTCAGACACGACTGAGCGACTTCACTTTCACTTTTCACTTTCATGCATTGGAGAAAGAAATGGTAACCCACTCCAGTGTTTTTGCCTGGAGAATCCCAGGGATGGCGGAGCCCAGTGGTCTGCCATCTGTGGGGTCGCACAGAGTCGGACACAACTGAAGCGACTTAGCAGCAGCAGCAGCAGAGAGGGGCCACTGAGAAGCTCTGGGATGAATGCAGGCTTAGTGTTGGCGAGTCTTTGGATATTTTTTCAAGAGGAGCCAGAAATAACAATTTTTAAAATTTTATTTTTAATTGGAGGATAATTGCTTTGCAATATTGTATTGGTTTCTGCAAGCATCAACATGAATCAGCCATAAGTATACACATGTCCTGTCCCACGTTAAGCCTCTCTCCCACCCCATCCCACCCCTCTAGGCTGTCACAGAGCCCCCAGTTTGAGCCCCCTGCTTCATACAGCAAATTCCCCCTGTCTATTTTACCTATGGTAATGCATCTGTTTCAGTGGTACTCTTTCAATTTGTCCTTCCCTCTGCTTCCCTCGCTGTGTCCACAAGCCTGTTCTCTATGTCTGCATCTCCACTGCTGCCCTACAAATAGGTTTATCAGTACCATCTTTCTAGATTCCACCTATTTGTGTTCAGTCAGTTCAGTTCAATTCAGCCGCTTAGTCGTGTCCGACTCTTTGCGACCCCATGGACTGCAGCACTCCAGGCCTCCCTGTCCATCACTAACTCCCGGAGTTCACCCAAACTCATGTCCATTGAGTCGGTGATGCCATCTAACCATCTCATCATCTGTCATCCCCTTCTCCTCCCGCCTTCAATCTTTCCCAGCATCAGGGTCTTTTCAAATGAGTCTGTTCTTTGCATCATGTGGCCAGAATTTTGGACATCAGTCCTTCCAATGAACACTCAGAACTGATCTCCTTTAGGATGGACTGGTTGGATCTCCTTGCAGTCCAAGGGACTCTCAAGAGTCTTCTCCAACACCACAGTTCAGAATAATCATATATGATATTTGTTTTTCTCATTCTGATTTGTTGTTGTTGTTCAGTTGCTAAGTTGTGTCTGACTCTTTGTGACCCCATGGACTGCATCCCACCAAGCTTCCCTGACCTTCACTATTGGATTTATTTCACCCTGTATAATAGACTCTGTGTTCATCCACCTCATTAGAACTGATTCAAATCCATTCCTTTTTATGGCTGAGTAATACTCCATTGTATATATCTACCACAACTTCTTTATCCCTCAGAAATAGGAATTTTGAGTTGAAATTTACTCACATTGAAAGCACTTTGTTGGAGCTGGATAGGAGAGGTGACTGCACTTTGCAGCCCACGCTGTGAGCCTGTCCTTGCCAAGCGTTGTCCCAACCTGGTGGCCTTGGCAGCACTGATTTTCCCTCCAGCACCAGTAATGAGATAATGGATTCTAGAAAGCACTACACTGGAAAAATGCTAATCAATATCTGAAGTGCCCGGTTGCCTCAGACTAGACATAAAATAAGAGACAGTATTTGCAGTAATTTTTGAAGCAAATGTATCCAAATGGAAAAATAGAAACAATGATCTTTCCAAACATCCTCCCTAGTATTTCTTTAATTTGAAGAAGTTTGACCTGAGCATCTCTTCTTGGTCTGCACTGATAACTCACTGCAGGATTATTTGCCATGCAATTTGCATGGAGCTTCTCGATCTCAGGAATACAAGCAAAGCTTCCTGGGCTCTCATGGGCTGTTGAGCAGAGGTAACAGATGAGTAACAAAGCAGTATCACGTTTCCTCTGTCTTTGCTCTAAACTGAAGAACTCAGGAGCCTGAGGAAATCCACTTCCCTTTCTTTTCTGTCTTTGATTTTTTTCATATACCAAACAAGATAGAAACGGATGCTCGGGGGTGAAGTCACAAAAACCCTATCCACTCCTCTTGGCAGGAACAATTGTTAAAATCAGTGTCTGCATCCACACAGTGAAGATTGCAAACACTGGCTTCTGCTGAAACTCTGACTATCACTTGCCGACTGATTTCCAAGTTGACTGTCAGTCTTCTCTTACTACCCTTCTTATTTAGCTCTCAAAAACAAATTATGTGCAAATTTTTAGAAATGCACATTGGATAAATTAATACTATGTTGTTCTCCATTGAGCTTTAAGCTCAAGTTTTGTTTCTGATGACTTTTATTTTACCCCAGTAATGTGTATATTTTGAAAGGGAATCGGAGCTCTCGAGAGAACACTTTTGCAACTACTGTTTTTTTTTTTTTTTAAACAGATCTCTAAACTTCATACCAAAAATTATTTTAGACTCAGTGTTTCTCCTTTTCCAGACTCCTGAAATATTCCGTCATGTTGTTTACAAAGAATTTGTTTTTATATCTTTCTTGTTATGCTTTCAATTATCCAAAGTGTTCTATTCTTTTTTTTCCTGTCCTTCCTAAAATGTGATTTGCATAGACTTTGTGCAGTATTATATTTTCTTGAGTAAGGTGATGGCCTTTTGTTAGATTTGGACAGGATGGAGTAGAAGCCCTTTGCTAACCAGTCTTCACTGATGTTGATCAGCTTATCTAAGTCCAGCTTTAGCTCACCACCAAAAAGGCTCATAAATGATTTATCAAGAGTCACTGTGCCAAGTGATACTCTGTAAGGCTCAGTTGTACTCAGAAGGATTCAGAAATGGAGAGTGGTTATGGGATAAGCCTAATCAAAATATCTGTATCTAAGAGATCAGAAGTTACCTGGAGAAAATGTGTACATGTTTGATCCAATTCAGTGTCCTAACATTAGAGCAAAGGGAAATTTGGGGTACAGTTCCATCTGTGTTATATACTACATGGATACAATGTATCTATGTAGTATGTAGTAGTATGTAGTATGTATATAGTATGTAATGCTACTTTTATTGTCCTTTCCACTCTCTTTTTGTCCTGAACATATATGTCTATGATCTTCATCAAAGGCCTCCTGGTATATTGTTTATAAGACAAGCTTTAAATACATATAAACAGTGTTATCTGCAATTTGCAATTGAGAGAGAACACACCAAAGATAAGTGACGGAATTACTTCAGTCAAATAGAGCTTGTTAATTTAAAAAAGAAAGCTTGCCAATATAATTGGAATAACATTACATTTATTTGGAGAAAATGGTATCTTTAATAATATTAAATTTCCCATTCAAAAACATGTTGTGCCTTCCAATTTATTCTCATCTTTTTGTACATATTTTGGTAAACATTTTAAAACAAGTATTGTTTTATTATGTTATATTTTAGATTATTCATTTTATATCCTGGCATCTTATTAAATAACTTTAATAGTTCTTCTTAAATGGACACATCCAGTAAATAAACAAAAAGAAAGGCTTTCATGAAATTTAAGCTTGAGAGAGCTATAATCAGTAAGCTTAATAGAGCCTGCAAAATTCAGGGAGAATGTTCAATGGACATTTTCTTATGTCCATTGATTATGTATAAATCTAATCTTGAATTTGCTGCATATAAAACCAGTGTAGACTTGATGGCCATTGTGACCAGTATGAGGTACTTCATTTAGTTTTTATTTGCATTTCTTTAATAATCAGTGATGTTGAACATCTTTTCATGTGCATTTTGGCCATCTGTATGTCTTCTTTGGATAAATGTCTATTTAGGTCTCCCACCAATTTTTTGATTGTTGTTTTTTTTTTTTTTTTTATATTGAGCTGCATGAGCTGTTTATATACTTTGGAAGTAAAATATTTTTAATGATGATATAATTGTAAATCTAGATCATTTGGGAGACTTTATCTTTTTTTTAATAATCAAAATCAATGATTTGGGCCTGCACTTTAGATTTTCCCATATGCCCTCTTGTGTCCTAAAGGGAAAGAAAAACAGATTTTGTCAAGGAAAGAGCTAAATTAATAGAATAGCTGATGATTTCTAAAATGTTTAATAATGTAATTTGGAGGAATAGAAAGTCTTATACATCTATAAAGAGAAAAATGAAATAAAATTCAAATTTTAAACACAGTGCATTTAATACCACTTAATATTAAAAAGCTCCTTTGTTGAAGATAAGGTGTCCATAGGTGTGTAGGTTTATCTCTGGGCTTTCTGTTTTGTTCCATTGATCTATATTTCTGTCTTTGTTTGGTGGGAATGCATACTAGTACAGACACTATGGAGAACAGTGTGGAGATTCCTTAAAAAACTGGATATAGAACTGCCTTATGACCCAGCAATCCCACTGCTGGGCATACACACTGAGGAAACTAGAATTGAAAGAGACACGTGTACCCCAATGTTCATCACAGCACTGTTTATAATAGCCAGATGGTGGGAATGCAAACTAGTACAGCCACTATGGAGAACAGTGTGGAGATTCCTTAAAAAACTGGAAATAGAACTGCCATATGACCCAGCAATCCCACTGCTGGGCATACACACTGAGGAAACTAGAATTGAAAGAGACACGTGTACCCCAATGTTCATCACAGCACTGTTTATAATAGCCAGGACATGGAAGCAACCTAGATGTCCATCAGCAGATGAATGGATAAGAAAGCTGTGGTACATATACACAATGGAGTATTACTCAGCCATTAAAAAGAATACATTTGAATCAGTTCTAATGAGGTAGATGAAACTGGAGCCTATTGTACAGAGTGAAGTAAGCCAGAAAGAAACACACCAATACAGTATACTAACACATATATATGGAATTTAGAAAGGTGGTAACGATAACCCTGTATGTGAGACAGCAAAAGAGACACAGATGCACAGATGTATAGAACAGACTTTTGGTCTCTGTGGGAGAGGGAGAGGGTGGGATGATTTGGGAGAATGGCATTGAAACATGTATAATATGTAAGAAACGAATTGCCAGTCTAGGTTCGATGCAGGATACAGGATGCTTGGGGCTGGTGCACTGGGATGGCCCAGAGAGATGGTATGGGGAGGGAAGTGGGAGCAGGGTTCAGGATTGGGAACTCATGTACACCGTGGAGGTTTCATGTTGATGTATGGCAAAACCAATACAGTATTGTAAAGTAAAATAAATTAAAAAAATATTAAAAAGCTAACTGCCTAAAAAAGTGGGTCAAATTGCTCTTTTAAATTAATCATTACATATTAGTTTAGTTTTGTTTTTTTTTGTTTGTTTGTTTGCTATCAAAGCCTGTGCCTTACATCATAATAAATACACTAAAGGAAAGCAAAAGAAAAAAAAATCAAATTTAGATCAACATTTATCTAAAATTTATTTAGATTCCAAATGTTTAATCTGTATGAGGCTGGAAAACAATATATGGTTTTTAAAAAATATATCAAATAGATTTATTTTTAATTTCAGGCCATGTTTGCGTAGGCATTTCAAAACTCTATTTTTATATATGTATATCCATTCATCATTTAATATTTGCTAACCACTTTTAGTGTACTAGGAACTCTGCTGTTGGTGACACAAGCAATTCTTGCTCTCTTCGTCTTCATTCTACTTAGGGGATGATAAGAAAGGGTAAATTATCAGGTTGTAGTAAATGTTTTGGAGGAAAAAATGAAGCATAGAGAGAATCGTGAGTACATCACGGGTGGGTAGTATGGCACGCGGTTTGCAACTTTAAAGTGGGTGTTCAAAGCAGAGCTTACTATATAAAATAATTAAGCTGTAAGGATATGTTGCAAAGCTCAGGGAGGAGAGCCAACATTTTATAATGATTTTAAATAGAGTATAATCTACAAAAATTCTGAGTCTATTGTATACTTCAACCTAATATAATATTGTAAGTCAACTATGTGTTGTTATTTAGTCACTAAGTCATGTCCAGCTCTTGCCACCCCATGGACAGTAGCCCATCAACTATACTTAAAATCAAAACCAAAACAAAGAAGACCTCATTGAAAATGTGAAATTTGAAAGACCTGAAGCAAGTGACAAAATACACAGAAAAATATAACTTAGATTTCACCTGTTTTTCAAAAAGTTAAACTGAAATGCTTTATAAGTATTTTAAAATGGCAGTGTTAGAGTAATTTATCCCATTAGTTAGTCCATGAGGGGCATGTGTACAGTCCACTGTGGACCTGTAATCATCTTAAAAGATGGCCTGCAACATCCTGATGATTCCCATTTTATTCAAGGCGATTTTAATATTCAGTGTGACTTTCCTTCATCTTTTTGAAAATGAGGGCTATAGTCTTTTTAGGGACCTAGCTTTAACCACTTAATGACTTTAATAAGCAAGAACATTCCATTCTCTGATCAGAGTAATAATATCAGGAACCAGGCAAACCTGGTTCAAACCAATCGAACTGAGACCTGAGTTAGTGCTAGTTCTCTTGAGTCTCCTTGTGACCCTAGGCAGTACATTTAATGTCTCTGGGTCTCAGTTTTCTCACCTGCTAAGCAATCAGTTTGTGTCCTGAGATCCTTCTGTGCCTCTTACTAACATAAAGAGTCTCATGATAATAACTGTTCGGTGGGAAGTTCTAGTGAGTGACTCAGCAGACCAGGCTAGGAAACCTGAACACGCCTTTCTACCTGTGCCCGTGTGAATCATTTTCTTGGATTTTCAGCTGTATTCACTTACTGCGGAATTTGTTAGTGCCCTTGGCAAAGTCCTTACCCCATTGCTCAATCGGCATGCCAAACTGCTTCATCTCCTGCTATTGTTTTCCAGAAATTACAGCTGCCCTACATGGCTGCAAGCAGTGCTTTGAAGTGCCCCCCACACCTGGGGTTATTCTGTTTCATCTCACCATGCCCAGATTTCGGGAATCCTAAAATAACCCTTTGTCCCCACCCAGTAGCTCAGTGAAAATATGCTGTGGTGTGTCTTACTTAATTCTATGAGAACTGGCACTGGATGGCATTATTTACTTGTTTTTTTATGTTTATCTTGGAGAGAAAGGATATGTATCAGAGCTCAAGAGTCCAAAGTACAACTTTATATTGTTTGAATTCCTCCTGCATTTACAAAGTTTTCTGAATACTTGGACTCACATGAGTTCCTCTGCCTTCTTAGAGGAAGGTATAGCATTGGTGGTAGCCAAATGGAAATGAACAAATTGAATTTGAAATCGAGCTTCACATCTTATTGGCTGGTTATTTGGAAAAGTACTTTTACTACAACTATTGAGCATTGGTTATAATGATTATCTATAACATCACTATTTACTACTACCCAGTATGATTTCATTTCTTTTAAAATATCAGCTGTCATATTCATATCACACACTTTTTGTGCAAAGTAATGGAAGAGGATGTATGTAAAACAGTCAATCACTAAAGTACCCAACATTTGAAACATACTAATTTCTCCTTTTGAACTTTTTTTTTCAGTATCTAAGCTGAACACAGTGTTTTATAATTATTTCACATACATAAATGTTGTCTTATTAATCTTCTCATAAATTTTGTGAGAAAATGACCAATATTACATATTTCCTTGGGGTCCCCAATGCAGTGTCTGGTCTACTCTGGACTTTATTAAGTTAGTAATTTTAGACTTAGACTTAGCACAATACCAGGCATATAGTAACTGCTCAGTTAGGATTTTACAAATGAGTGGGTTTCAATGATTTGCTGCATTTTAAAAATTTGTAGGTCTAATTTCCTGTCTAAAGTTTTCTTTCAGTTGAAATTCTGTTTGATAAGAGGAATGATCCTTGCCCACACCTACCATGACTTATTTCAAAATACCTCTAAAGTCAGGGGGCTCCCAATCCCACATTTCTGGTATATTAGGTCCTGTTCTAGGACTTCAGGATTGCCTAGAAAGGAATATTCACATACAAGGTTATGTTTTAAATAGTATATGAAGTTCCCAGTAGGCATATGGGAGATAAATCAAGGCTTAACCTAATGCCAATATCAGCAATGATCAGAATATTAACATAACTGGCAAAGGCTGAAGAAGACAGTGTTCTTTGGATTACTCATTCTAGTTTTAGCAAATAACAACTTTTAAAATATTTTGAAGGAAAACTTCTCCTGGAACTTTGCTTGTGTATCCAAGAATGGCAATGTGAATGATTGTTTAATGGTTTGTGATTTAGAGGGCTTAAAATAATTATTTTCTCTGCATGGAAAAAAAAAAAAAAAAGAAAGGCCAAGGTGCCAATCATCTAACCACATACCTGAGATAAATTTAATGTTTTGAATAAATCTGGAAGAAATTTATTTTGTTTAGTCCAGCAGTCTCAACTTTGGGTAAGAATCAGTTGAACAATTTATTAAAATTGCAGTTGGTCTGAGGTGGAAATCAGGAATCTGCATTTTAACAGGCATTCCAGGTGATTCTGATGCTTCTTACCAATCTATTGATGTCAGTAAGGAAACTCAGTCTTAGCCTCTGCACTGCTAAGGAAAGAGCATGTGGATTTTATAGGCAAATGGAACTCAATTCAAGTTCAAGATCTTCCATTTACTATCTTTGTGTGTGAGTACTAGAACATATATAACCTCTTTGAACTTCGGTTTCCAACTGTAAAGTTGGATAACTCTTACCATATAAGTATGATTTTATCTAGAGCACTTAAAAATTTGTTTTACAGCAGGTCCATTTTGGTTATCTATTTTAGATATAGCAGCGTGTGCATGTCAATCCCAAACTCCCAATCTATTCCTTGCTGCCACACTTTACCCCTGGTAACCATAAATTCATACTCCAAGTCTGTGAGTCTGTTTCTGTTTTATGAATGAGTTCATTTGTATCATTTTCTTTAGATTCTGCATATAAGCCTTGTCATACTGCCTAACTGACTTCACTTAGTATGATAATCTTCAGGCCCATCCACGTTGCTGCAAATGACATTATTTCATTCTTTTAAATAACTTGAGTAATATTCCATTGTATATATGTACCACATCTTCTTTATCCATTCCTCTGTCAATGGACATTTAAATTGCTTCATGTCCTGGCTATTGTGAACAGTGTTGCAATGAACACTGTGGGACATGTATCCTTTTGAACCATGTTTTTCTCTGGATATATGCCCAAGAGAGGGATTGCTGAGTCATATGGTAGCTCCAATTATAGGTTTTTTGTTTGTCAGTTTTTTGTTTGTCTGTTTTTTAAGGAACTTCTGTACTGTTCTCTATAATGGTTGTAACAATTTACATTCCCACCTACAGTGTAAGAGGGTTACATTTTCTCCACACCCTCTTCAGCATTTATTGTTTGTAGATTTTTTTTTTTTAACGAATGAGGCAATTTATTAACCCAGCATCATTTGTCCTAATGCTTTTTGTTGACAGCTGCCACCTGTCCAGTGATTCTGTCCCTGAGGCATCAGTTTGTGGCCCCCACCATTTTCAGCCCCTCCAGGGCTTGGAGGACCCACCGGGCCATGCTCTTGGAGCCTCTGCTGAAGTGGCTGGGCATGACACTATTCCTCATGACACTATACCCCCATAGATCTTGGTCATGGAGCCAACCCCAGTGCCACCCGGGAGATACAGGTGCTGTGCTGTGGAAGCAGCTCATGTGTAGAACCAGTTCTCATCGTAGGGAGCAAGTTCTTTATGCTTGGCCAGCTCGACGGTGTCCACCCATTCAGGGACTTTCAGCTTCCTGGACTTTTTAAGGAAGGCTGCCAGAGCTCTGCCAGTTCCTGCTGGTTCACGCCTATTACAGTAACTCCAGGCATTGTGCAGCCTCAGTGCTGCCAGCCAGGGGAAAGCTGTTTGTAGATTTTTTGATGATGGACATTCTGACTAGTGTGAGGTGGTACCGCTTTGTAGTTTTGACCTGCATTTCTTTAATCATTAGTGATGTTGAACATCTTTTCATGTGCCTCTTGGCCATATGCCGGGGTCCAGCCCCGGTGGATCCAGGGAATTCGAAGTGGGGATGGAGTCGGCGTCTTAGGAAAAAACTTATTTATTTAGAGATATATAGAGAGGTTAGAAACGGATAGTGTAGTAGGAAATATTAGTGGAGAAAAAGAGGCTGAATGACTTGGTTTACGGGGAAAACCAATAAAACTTCGAGACAAGAAGTTTGCACCATCTACATGAGGCCACTGGCACCCACTTGAATATCGAAGGGTACCCCGCCTTAGGCTCCCTTTCGCGTGGATCTTAGAAGCCAGGGCAAGTAAGTAGACGTGGTGAGCCTCCCCGCTCCAGATGGGAATTCAGTCGGAAAAGGGGAGAGAAGAACGACATGGGGGAGCCCAGCATCGGTGCAAGACTCAAGACTTTATTTTCAAAATCAGTTTATATACCCCAAGTTGTACATAAAGAAATCATGGAATATGCAGAGTTATGCAGGAGTAGCAGTGCTGACCCTCATTGAGACCAGGCTTTCTTTTTGCATACCTTCCCGTATGCAAAAGGTCTCAGGTGGTTTACATTATCTTCTGGCCAAGAGGCCTGTTAACATTTTTATGGCTCTCTTCCTAGATAAATGTCTATCAACCAGAAAACTCTTTTTCCCTAGAAGTGTTTTTTCTTTACTCTGCATCACCCTCAAAGTACTAAATAAAGTTACATTCCTGTAGAACAAAGGTGCAGTGGGTTATAACAAAGAAAGTACTTAACTCAAAGATCTAATGTTGCTAATACCAGGTCTACTACCTGTGTTTTCTATATACCAACTATATCTACAAATAAAAGATATGAAAATTTGGCAGCAAGTATTGGCTCAACAAATGAAACCTTTAATCAGTCCTATTCTAATGATTTTGACTCCTCGGAAGCCCCTACATTCCTAGGATGTTTTAAGCTTCCTGTGCCTCTCGTGGTCGGGAGGCCGCAAACAATCACATGCGCAGCTGTAAGAGTCCGGCAGGCAGGCTAAAAAGCCATCAGAGGGGTTTTCGGATTGAAACACTCGTATTATGCCCAGGAGATATATTATCTAAAAGTTCTAAGTTAACTTTTTCCAGAAAAAGGTGGTGGGGAGACAGCCCCCTGTTAATGTCAGAAGAGTAGGTGGAAAGCATAACACAGTAAAGCAGGCAGACTCTGGTTTTTGGGGTACATGCTCGGAAAATACCAGGAGGAAACCCTGAGGCCTGACTCGCCTTGCCCATCAGGCCTTTGCTACATGATCTTGTCACGGGTGGGATTCCTCACGCTGGCTTCCGGTAGCCATAAATATGTCATCTTTGGAGAAATGTCTGTTTAGGTCTTCTGCCCATTTTTAATTGGGTTATATTAATTCTAGTAGGGAAATACATTGTGCATGCATTGATATAATGTCCTAGGCTCGGTTAGTTCCTTAATTCTTCTGTGGTCACTCAGAGGTAGAAACCTTGAACACTGCCAGTAGTGGGAACATGGTCTGTAAATGAGTCATTCACTTTTGAATCAGATCAGAGTCCCTTGAATGTTACCATAGGCAAAAGCTGTTGAAAGAAATGTATAATTTTATACACTTGATTGCTCTAAATTTTAATATAAGAAAAGACATCTATTTCCAGCTCTATAACTCTACTTAAGTCACAGTGTAATTCCCCATAAGAGAGACTTGAAGTGATTACTCAAGCACACAGTACCTGTAAGTTGACCTGTTTTGAAGCTTCCTGGTTTGTCTGCTGCTAATGCAGGTAGAGGCTAGAGGGCTTAATGATCAAATTGTTCTAGGGCCCATCTGGAGGTGTGAGAGTACTTCGTTGTACTCTGAAGGTTACCAAGGAGGATTCTAAGGGGAACCCAAGCCCCAGGTAAGATTCCCTGAGTTATCACTAACTTGGAGTTACTCTCCAACCCTCTGTGCAAAGCTTTACTGATGCCTGAGAGGTTGATGTTCTTCACACCCTCCCCAAACCTTGATATTTGCATCTCCGCTGCCTTACATAAGTGTACTGGGCTTGATCATTTGCACATATGTGTCCCAGTGAGGACATAGATTTTGGTTCACTCATTTTTATGTCTGTTAGAAGGACACTGTCAGACATTAAATAAATGAATTAATAAATGATTATTCTTAGTTATATACCCACTTCCTAGAATGAGTGGTTCTCTCCTGTGTTAAGCTTCTGTATGGAATTGTACAAATGTCTTGCCTTAAAAGGGCTACTTTAGTTCCCTTTGTAATATGTAGTTCCTTTGGAGTTAATGAGCTAAGAGTATTTTATACACTAGCGCTTCAGCATTAAGAGAAGAAAATACTTGCCCTGGTGATTTGTTAAATTAGATGAAAAAG
The DNA here is from genome assembly GCA_006410635.1 of Cephalophus harveyi. NCBI lineage: Eukaryota > Metazoa > Chordata > Mammalia > Artiodactyla > Bovidae > Cephalophus > Cephalophus harveyi. Next base: position 64,899 of record SJYT01011557.1, read on the forward strand.
ATTTTTTTGTTTTCTACTTTGCATTACAATGCTTCAGAAATCATTTTAAGAGATATGTACATCTTTAAGAACAGGTCTTAAGTCCCAAAAGGCCAAGGAAATATTTTATCATAGTTTCAGATTTGTTTATATAAGTTTTACAGTTAGCTCATTGCCAACATGAAAAACAGCTCAGACTTCCAGGGTCTTCTACTAAGCAGTTACATCCAACATATGTAAAAGAGCTGTTTCAGTGTTGAAAAGTTTTTTTATAAAATGCTGAAGCATTTTTATATTAATAAATACTATTTTGAAGTTTATCTATTTTGTAAAAATGTTATAAAATGCTGAAAACACCAGTCTGAATTAAACTTGGAACTATGCTGCAAAGATAAAAGTGCCATCTCTCTGGAGAATTTCATACTTTCTTGATAGGCTTGAATAGCTGTGCTTAATCATAGTATGCCTAAAATCAAGTCAGCTTGCACCTCTACCTAGACTCGTGGGACATCCCAACCATAACTTAACTGCCTTGATGTCATATTTTTCTNCAGTCTGAATTAAACTTGGAACTATGCTGCAAAGATAAAAATGCCATCTCTCTGGAGAACTTCATACTTTCTTGATAGGCTTGAATAGCTGTGCTTAATCATAGTATGCCTAAAATCAAGTCAGCTTGCACCTCTACCTAGACTCGTGGGACATCCCAACCATAACTTAACTGCCTTGATGTCATATTTTTCTCTCCATCAAAAGATTTTAATCAATTAAAAAAAAAAAGGATTTTAGTCAATTCAAATATGTTAACTCAATACTAGGAATGAAGTGAAGTCGCTCAGTCGTACCTAACTCTTCACGACCCCATGGACTGTAGCCTACCAGGCTCCTCTATCCATGGGATTTTCCAGGCAATAGTACTGGACTAGATTGCCATTTCCTTCTCCAGGGGATCTTCCCAACCCAGGGATTGAACCCAGGTCTCCTTTATTGTAGACAGAAGTTTTACCATCTGAACCACCAGAGAATACTAGGAATAACTAGGAATACTAGGAAATAGTAGGAATAACTGCCCTTAATTAAGAGAATTTTATCCCTAAACCTCATTATGCTATTTTCATTTAAATTAGATGAAAGAAAAACTAATTGTACCTTTAAACCTCTCACCTATATCTCCAGATGATAAATGTGCCAGTAACATTAAAGAGAGAAGCATGATAGAGTTGAATCCATTGTTTAGTTGGAAGGTAGTTTATTAGTAAGCATTGAAAAATCATCCAAGGAGGGATCACAGGCAGGAACATGAGACTCTTAGAAGAGTTGTGATGGTAAATGATGATCTCTCTGTGAGGGAATCTGATCATTGTTACAGTGCTGCGTGTGCAGGCATGAATGAG
>SJYT01011557.1:66808-106791 GCA_006410635.1 Cephalophus harveyi
AACACTGGAGTGGGTTGCCATTTCCTTCTCCAGTGCGTGAAAGTGAAAAGTGAAAGTGAAGTCTCTCAGTCATGTCCGACTCTTAGTGACCCCATGGATTGCAGCCTACCAGGTTCTTCTGTCCATAAGATTTTCCAGGCAGGAGTACTGGAGTGGGTTGCCATTGCCTTCTCCGACCAGTGTACTAGTAACGTGTAAATAAAACAGACTCTTGTGTTGTTACACTTTGAGTAAACTGGGTTTCCCCGATTTCTCCAGACATCATACCTTTTTCTTAATATGCAAGCAGTAATAGAAGCACTATCTCACTGTCTACAAAATGCAGTCTTTGGTGAGATTTTACTCCAAGAATACATTTTAGTTGGAAATTTTTGCCTGAACTAGTTTCTGATCATTTTCTTAAAATGTTCCAGAATAAAGTCTGTTCTTTACCTTTGCATAAGCAAAAGTCCCATTTTGTGTTTTTCCTTTATTAGATGTGTTATTTGTATTCAAAGGGGAATCCAAACTTCTACAGAAAATGTTGAAAACTGAACTCTAGTGAATTCTATTATTAACTTGTCTTTTCCATTTAATCGTGATTTCTATCATTTAAATATATATTTTTTACTTATGAGTTTTCTTTATATTAAGCATTTTTACATTAAAATGTTTGCATTTAAAAATTGGACACAGTTGACAGAAACTTACGTATAACTGGGGAAAAGTATATGAGTAATTTAATATGAAAGTTGCTATGTATAATGGTATTACAACAAAATGATGGACAGAAAATAATCATAGGCTAAAACTTCTATAAAAGTCTGATAATTATATTTAATGGATGTAAGTGTCTTTCTACTCTGTTTGTTGTTGCTTTTCTCTTTTTTTGGTTCTAATATAGTTTTGGATTGTATGATTGCAAGAAACATAAATTCACTCCCAGTAGTGGAGGGAATAGAAAACCTATGGTCAAGACAAAATAGGCAAATGCAGTTATCCATAAAGGAGAAATGAAGTGCCAGTGGGCCACAGTATGACTGGAACTAGAAACCCAAAAGTTAGTTTACTCTTTCCAACTTGAAAAGGCTTGTCTCTGTTCAGTTTCATCTCTGTATGATTTCACCTTAGTTTTTTTACATGGTATAGCATGGCTACCACTACATCTCATATTTGTGTGGTTTTGGAATTCGTGTGCTTTTGTTATTTCAGATATTTCAGTTATTAAGGAGGAAAGCCTCTTATCGTTCCCTTCTTATGCTTCCACATGAGGATCTTCATTTAAAAGACCTCTATCTTCTTCTTTTATACTTTCTTGACTCCACATCTTGCAACGAGGGGGAATTATTTTGCTTGGTTTGTTTGAAAGGAGTTGTTGAGATTGCTGTGCTAAGCAGCCACTTCACCACTGTCTCTAGATCTCCCTGCCTGTGGCCAGGGTGCATTATCTGCTCTCACTCACAGGGATCTGCTACAGAAAGAGGAAGTCAGCAGTATTCTACCTGTGCCAGTTCGTGCATGGATAAATAATTGTTTAAGTCCACTTGTGCTGCCCTAACAAAATACCACAAACCAAAGGGCTTATAAACAACAGAAATTTATTTCTCACAGTTCTGGAGCCCAGAAGTCCAAGAGCAAGATGCCTGCAAGTTTGGTGTCTGGTTAGAACCCACTTTCTGGTTCATAGACTGCCGTGTGCTCTCATGACACAAAGGGGCCAGAAAGCTCTCTGGGATCTCTTCTATATAGGGACTAATCCCATGAATGAAGGCTCCATCTCACACCTAATCAACTTCTCAAAAGCCTTATCTCCTAATACGTCATGTTAGGGGGTTAGGATAGGAATTTTGGAGAGATGTGCTGTGCTTGGTTGTTCAGTTGTGTCTGACCCTTTGCGACCGTATAAGCTGTAGCCCGCCAGGCTCCTCAGTCCACGGGGATTCTCCAAGCAAGAATACTGGAGTGGGTTGCCTTGCCTCATATATAACCGTAATAAAATAAAAATACCTGGGTCTCAAAAAAACACACAATAAACAAAATACAAAAAAACCCGTCAGAGTGAAGTAAAAAATTGTAGCCCGTAAATATAACACAGATTCCTATAATGAGAAAGAAAAAACAACCCATTAGAAAAATGGACATCATATCAAAATACCTGGGTCTCAAAAAAACACACAATAAACAAAATACAAAAAAACCCGTCAGAGTGAAGTAAAAAATTGTAGCCCGTAAATATAACACAGATTCCTATAATGAGAAAGAAAAAACAACCCATTAGAAAAATGGACATCATATCAAATATATCCTGGCTAGTCAGGAAAGTATGATCTATTTCTACCACTAGTTCCACAAGGAAATACTGGTTACAATGAAATACTAGTTCTACAGTGAGATACTAAAAATACCAAGTGTAGTAACACCAAGTATTGGGAAAAATGAAGAGCAATCATAATATTTATACTCTGACGGCAAGGGTATAAATTGGGAAATTCCCTTAGGTGGCAGTTTGGCAATATTGAGTGAAGCTGTAGACGTACACACCAAATGACCCTGCAGTTTCATTTCTATACCCCTCCTCCAGATGTTAACAAAGAAATATGTATAGGGATGTTCATAATGACAGCATTTATAGTGGTAAGTCTGTGGTCCAAGGAGAGGGGATTAGAAAAGTACATTTGTAATGATGTCATCTTCTTTTGGGGATCAGAAACTATTTAAGCTAAGTCCAATTTATATTTTTTCCTTTTTTCTTTAACCTTTGTAGAATCTTATTTAAGAAACACTGCCTATCTCAGGTCATGAAAATATTCTCCTCTTTTCTTAATGATAGCTTTTGTGTTTTGCACTTCACATTTAAATCTACAATCTATCTGAGATTGGTTGTTGTGTGTGATGTGAGACAGGGATCACATTTTATTGATTTTTTTTTTTAATATGAATAGCCCATTGATCAGTACCCATATTGAAATGACCATCCTTTCTGGAAAAGACTATTTTTTACCCACTGTACTGCAGTGTCACTTTGTAAAAAAAATTAAAAATGTGTATGTGTGTAAATATATTAATATATGTATTTACAGATTTTCAGTTCTACTTCACTGGTCCATTTTCGATTATCCTCATTTCAAAATCACACTGCCTTAATTACTATAGATTTTAAATGTCTGGCAATTTGTTAGTGTAATTTCCCCAGCTTTGTTTTTCTTCTATTTTTATCTTGTCTCTTCTCAACCTTTTTTTCATTTTCACATAAGTTTTAGAATCAAATTTCAAGTAACACCAAGAAAGTACTGAAGTTTGTATTGTATATATGAGTCAGTATGGACTGAATTTACATTTTTACAATATTGAGTTTGACAGTTCTTGATTATGGTTTATTCCTACTTCTGTTTACATGCACTTTGACTTCTCTCACTAATGCTTTGTACTTACATATTTTTTGTTGGATTTATTCCATCAAAGTTATTATTTAGGTCTTACTATAATTGGCTTTGTGTTAAACTTTTTTTATTTTACATTTTTATTCTGGAAGATAAAATGCAGTTGACTTTGTATAGTCATCATGTATCTAGAGATTTTGCTCAGTTCACTTTTTGACAAATAGCTTGAATGTAGATTATTTTTTGTTTGCTTTGTTTCTGCCATTTTCTATGTACACTTATCAATCACCTGAAAATAATGAATCATTTCGCTTTTATTTTTAGTGCCTTGCACTGGCAACTCCTTTTAATATCATAAAAAGTAAAAGTGGCAATACCAGGTAAGTAATAAGTAGAGTCTTATTATTGGTCTCAGGAAATTATTGAGCATTCTACACTATTTTGAAAGTTCCATTCTAAATGCAGTTTAAGAGTTTTTATTGTAAATTAATGTTGAATTACCTGAAATGTTTGCATGTATTAAGAAGACTATGCACTTTTTCTTCTTTTCTTTTGCTAATTTGTATCAACAGTAATTTATTTTTTAATGTTAAAATGCCCCTGAATGCCTCGAGTAAGTCCAGTTGTTAATGATGTATTACCTTTTTTATCAAATATTCTTTTACATGGCAATTTACTCATGAGAGACAATAGGTCAAATGTTTTTACCCCTCTTTTAAATTAAGTTGAGCTTTTTTTACATCCTAACTCTTTTGTTGTTTTTGACATTTTAACTCTTTAAAAACCAAAATTTTAAAATATTCATTTTTGTGCTAATTTTTATAGCAGATATATTCACATAGGTAATATCTTAGAATGATTATTCCAAGCACCAGTGTACTGCTGCTGCCAAGTCACTTCAGTCATGTCCAACTCTGTGTGACCCATAGACGGTAGCCCACCAGGCTCCCCTGTCCCTGGGTTTCTCCAGGCAAGAACACTGGAGTGGGTTGCCATTTCCTTCTCCAGTGCGTGAAAGTGAAAAGTGAAAGTGAAGTCTCTCAGTCATGTCCGACTCTTAGTGACCCCATGGATTGCAGCCTACCAGGTTCTTCTGTCCATAAGATTTTCCAGGCAGGAGTACTGGAGTGGGTTGCCATTGCCTTCTCCGACCAGTGTACTAGTAACGTGTAAATAAAACAGACTCTTGTGTTGTTACACTTTGAGTAAACTGGGTTTCCCCGATTTCTCCAGACATCATACCTTTTTCTTAATATGCAAGCAGTAATAGAAGCACTATCTCACTGTCTACAAAATGCAGTCTTTGGTGAGATTTTACTCCAAGAATACATTTTAGTTGGAAATTTTTGCCTGAACTAGTTTCTGATCATTTTCTTAAAATGTTCCAGAATAAAGTCTGTTCTTTACCTTTGCATAAGCAAAAGTCCCATTTTGTGTTTTTCCTTTATTAGATGTGTTATTTGTATTCAAAGGGGAATCCAAACTTCTACAGAAAATGTTGAAAACTGAACTCTAGTGAATTCTATTATTAACTTGTCTTTTCCATTTAATCGTGATTTCTATCATTTACATATATATTTTTTACTTATGAGTTTTCTTTATATTAAGCATTTTTACATTAAAATGTTTGCATTTAAAAATGGGACACAGTTGACAGAAACTTACGTATAACTGGGGAAAAGTATATGAGTAATTTAATATGAAAGTTGCTATGTATAATGGTATTACAACAAAATGATGGATAGAAAATAATCATAGGCTAAAACTTCTATAAAAGTCTGATAATTATATTTAATGGATGTAAGTGTCTTTCTACTCTGTTTGTTGTTGCTTTTCTCTTTTTTTGGTTCTAATATAGTTTTGGATTGTATGATTGCAAGAAACATAAATTCACTCCCAGTAGTGGAGAGAATAGAAAACCTATGGTCAAGACAAAATAGGCAAATGCAGTTATCCATAAAGGAGAAATGAAGTGCCAGTGGGCCACAGTATGACTGGAACTAGAAACCCAAAAGTTAGTTTACTCTTTCCAACTTGAAAAGGCTTGTCTCTGTTCAGTTTCATCTCTGTATGATTTCACCTTAGTTTTTTTACATGGTATAGCATGGCTACCACTACATCTCATATTTGTGTGGTTTTGGAATTCGTGTGCTTTTGTTATTTCAGATATTTCAGTTATTAAGGAGGAAAGCCTCTTATCGTTCCCTTCTTATGCTTCCACATGAGGATCTTCATTTAAAAGACCTCTATCTTCTTCTTTTATACTTTCTTGACTCCACATCTTGCAACGAGGGGGGATTATTTTGCTTGGTTTGTTTGAGAGGAGTTGTTGAGATTGCTGTGCTAAGCAGCCACTTCACCACTGTCTCTAGATCTCCCTGCCTGTGGCCAGGGTGCATTATCTGCTCTCACTCACAGGGATTTGCTACAGAAAGAGGAAGTCAGCAGTATTCTACCTGTGCCAGTTCGTGCATGGATAAATAACTGTTTAAGTCCACTTGTGCTGCCCTAACAAAATACCACAAACCAAAGGGCTTATAAACAACAGAAATTTATTTCTCACAGTTCTGGAGCCCAGAAGTCCAAGAGCAAGATGCCTGCAAGTTTGGTGTCTGGTTAGAACCCACTTCCTGGTTCATAGACTGCCGTGTGCTCTCATGACACAAGGGGGCCAGAAAGCTCTCTGGGATCTCTTCTATATAGGGACTAATCCCATGAATGAAGGCTCCATCTCACACCTAATCAACTTCCCAAAAGCCTTATCTCCTAATACTTCATGTTAGGGGGTTAGGATAGGAATTTTGGAGAGATGTGCTGTGTTTAGTTCAGTTGTGTCTGACCCTTTGCGACCGTATGAGCTATAGCCCGCCAGGCTCCTCAGTCCATGGGGATTCTCCAAGCAAGAATACTGGAGTGGGTTGCCTTGCCTCATGTATGACCATAATAAAATAAAAATACCTGGGTCTCAAAAAAACACACAATACACAAAGTACAAAAAACCCGTCAGAGTGAAGTAAAAAATTGTAGCCCGTAAATATAACACAAATTCCTATAAATGAGAAAGAAAAAACAACCCATTAGAAAAATGGGCATCATATAAAATATATCCTGGCTAGTCAGGAAAGTATGATCTATTTCTACCACTAGTTCCACAAGGAAATACTGGTTACAATGAAATACTAGTTCTACAGTGAGATACTAAAAATACCAAGTGTAGTAACACCAAGTATTGGAAAAAAAATGAGAAAGAAAAAACAACCCATTAGAAAAATGGACATCATATCAAATATATCCTGGCTAGTCAGGAAAGTATGATCTATTTCTACCACTAGTTCCACAAGGAAATACTGGTTACAATGAAATACTAGTTCTACAGTGAGATACTAAAAATACCAAGTGTAGTAACACCAAGTATTGGAAAAAATGAAGAGCAATCATAATATTTATACTCTGACGGCAAGGGTATAAATTGGGAAAGTCCCTTTAGATGGCAGTTTGGCGCAATATTGAGTGAAGCTGTAGACGTACACACCAAATGACCCTGCAGTTTCATTTCTATACCCCTCTTCCAGATGTTAACAAAGAAACATGTATAGGGATGTTCATAATGACAGCATTTATAGTGGTAAGTCTGTGGTCCAAGGAGAGGGGATTAGAAAAGTACATTATGTCAACACAAAAGAACACTATATATCAGTGAAAGTGAGTGCATCTGAGCTTCATATATCACCAGGGATCAATTTCACAAACATGATGTTAGTTGAAGAAAGCGAGTTGCAGAAACATTTATATATACTATGTATAATAAAAATCTGGGGAAAATAAAGAACAGAATGATATTACACGAGATTCAGGTAGTAATTCAGTCTCAGAGAGGGAAAATAACAGAAACTGTTGAAATGATTTTATTTCATAAGCTGAGTGGAACATGCATAGATAATTATGTTGCAAGCTATACATTTTTTAATGTCTAAGATATTTTATAGTTTTTGAAGGAAAGGCCTTACCCTGAAATCATAGGTGGTAAGACTTGTGAAATAAGGATTTTTATCATAATACATGCAGCCACAGTCCTGGAATTACTAACACTTGCTGGTCCTAGTTCCCTCCTGGACAGAAGTTAAATATCCTAGCATGACATTGAAGGTCTTTTACATTAGGATCTCTCTTTCTGTCTTCCTTCCTTTTTTCTCTTCCTCACTTCCTCTCTTTCTTCGCTATGCTGGGTCTTAGTTGCATCACGTGGGGTCTTTAGTTGTAGCGTATGAATCTTAGTTGTGGCATGTGGGATCTACTTCCCCGACCAAGGATTGAACCCAGCCCTCCTGCATTGGGAGAGTGGAGTCTAAGCCACTGGACCACCAGGGAAGTCCCAGAATCTTACTTTATTTTCCACACTTATTCTTTCTTTCCTCCTTATAACATATGTTCTGAGTGTCTAATGATTCATTCTCAATTCCTTGAGTGTATTCCTTTTTAATGCTTTCACCTCAAGTGCATCATTCCTCCTTAACTTTTGATCATCTTTCAGAACAGTTAAAATATTGCCCTTGTAAAATAACCTCCAGTTTTCACACTGTGTTACATACTTCAGGGTGTTGTTATGGGCTTCTATATCTGCGTTCTCCATTAAAGGCAGCTTGTGGAATGTGCAACCACATCTTACTTGTTTTTGCTGCCCAGTGCTTGGCATAGCAGGTGCTTGGTATTAGAAGAATAAATTATTAGAAGAGATGTTGGAATGTCACAAGTTGAAGCATTTGTTGCTAAATTAGTGACACAGCACTGAGCAGGATGAAACTTCAGAGGTTGTCACTGTGTTAGAGTGGTCTGAAAAGATTCCATGAAAGCTCTTGGCCTTACTGTTAGTCTCAGAGGGTGGGTAAACTTTGCAGTCATTGAGGAGAGAGGTAAGCTTCCCAAGCTGAACCAGTAAGGAGAGCAGAAGTTTGGACAAGGGGAAGCCATCTTCAGTCTGCAGACTTCAATGCATGTGCTGCCTCTTTAGGGAGCTAGTAACTTTATTTTCTGGGTTCTATAGAAACTGCTCACGTTTCCTTACTATTTAAGATAAAGGTAGAGACTGTGTTAACATTTCAGCTCCATGGAGAAAAAAAAGAGAAAAGGAGATACATAGGAGATGGAGCTAAGCAAGCATTTGTGGTCTCAGAATGTAGTCTCAGCCTGAGCCCATATAGAGCTCTGGAGTGTGAGTAGCACTCAGAATTAATCTCTGCTCAGGGCAAGGAGGGGATCCTTTTATATACTCAGGTCAGTCTGTTATTGGTAACAGGCTGTTTTTGAGAGGGGTCCCATCCTTGGAGCAAGAGAACTTCCATTTGGCTGAAGGCACTTCTCTTAGAGAGGGGTCAGCTGTGACTATGAGCTGCTGACACACCCAGCAGCTGGGAGATGAGTGTTCCTGCCTGCTAAGGTGGATCTAAGCAAGGGACTACTTAAAAAATCTGCTCAGATACCCTCTTGCAAGTATCTACTTTCCCACTCTTCTGCTGTGGCCCCACTTTGTATCATGCAGTTCTATCACTGCCCCCATCTGCTGGGCCACTCATACTGGTTTTGCTGACACTATCACTTTAAAATAGATCCTGGTCCTTTGGGCACTGCTGTGCTTCAAGGTCCTTGGCACCCTAGCCACTTCTGGATATCACCATTTATTGCATTGCTTGCTCTTGATGCTGTAGCTTTCTGGGTGTCAAGTTCTATTCAAGGTCAAAGCTTGGGAAGAGATCCCCTTGTATTCTGTTACATTGTATTTGTTAATTGGTACCCAAAGCAGAAAAGATTGTACTCCAGTTTTTAGGAGTAAATAGTAGAGCAACTCTTTTGCTTTCTCTAGCACTCACCCAAACATTACCCAAAGTCTTCGCTAATGACCACCGTTCTATTATTGAAACACTATGATCTTCCCAGTTTTCTGCTCCTTTAGGATATGTCCTCTCCCCACTGGTCTCTCAATCCCTCTTGCAAATGGACACTTGGTAGGGCTGTGCCATCAAAGATCCAACCACATATACAGTTTCTAGTAGTGGCGGAATCATGTCTTTAGCTACATATGCAAAATTCAGATTAAGACTAAATTATGTGACTAGTTGAAAGGAGTTAATTAATGCAGTGACTATTGTGGGGAGAAGCACTGTATTAATTTCTGTTCAGAATTCCATGATCGGAACGTCTAGCACTTTCTTTTTTTTAATATAAATTTATTTATTTTAATTGGAGGTTAATTACTTTACAGTATTGTGTTGGTTTTGCCATACATCAACATGAATCTGCCACAGGTATACACATGTTCCCCATCCTGAACCCCCCTCCCTCCTCCCTCCCTGTACCATCTCTCTGGGTCATCCCAGTGCACAAGCCCCAAGCATCCTGTATCCTGCATCGAACCTGGACTGGCGATTCATTTCATATATGATATTATACATGTTTCAATGCCATTCTCCCAAATCATTCCACCCTTTCCCTCTCCCACAGAGTCCAAAAGACTGTTCTATACATCTGTGTCTCTTTTGCTGTCTCGCATACAGGGTTATCGTTCCCATCTTTCTAAATTCCATATATATGCGTTAGTATACTGTGTTGGTGTTTTTCTTTCTGGCTTACTTCACTCAGTATAATTGGCTCCAGTTTCATCCACCTCTATTAGAACTGATTCAAATAATATCTGGATGTCCTATCCTTCTAGGCAAATAGAAAACCAATAAGGTGTGAATGGAATGGCTTCTGCGATAAGGCATTCATTTACCAGTGTCATTTCTAGGCTGAAGCATTTAGTTATGCATGTGAGACCCTCTTGTGCTTTTGTGCCCTGCTGCAGCAAGGATGGAGGAGGCTCAGGGGTGCAGCTGGGGGGCCAGTGGTTGAAACAATCTCCAACGTCATACTCAGAGGACGTTGTGTAAATGAGAAATAAGAGAAATGGTTTTTCTTGAGTTAAGCCATTGAGATTTGAGTATTGTGTGTTAGTACAGAGTAAACTTAGCATATCCTCACTAATAAAAACAACTGCTTTTATTTCCTTCTCATTCCCCATTTAACAACAACCACCAAAAAATGGTCTCTATAATGAAGGAGCTTTTGGTGAAGACTGCAAGTTATAAAACTTCATACTCAAATTTTCCTTTCAACTCCATTTTTCCTTTGCCTCCCCTCTTCTGTCACCTGGTATGCTTCTTAAGGTATCTGTGTGTTTGAGTAGAATGGTTTCATAAAAAAAAATACTAAACATAAAGTACATTCCAGATGGTTAATCTGCCACCATTATTAAAATAAGCAAAATATCTGAATTGCAAAATGAGTGATTGGTATAACTTAGGAAGTCAGTAATCAGGTCAATTGTATAGCTCTAGAAAGCCAAACATTTCAAACTCTGCATCTTTGTGTGTGTGTGTGTGTGTGTGAATTTGGTCAGAAGTATGTCTTTAATCAATGTGTTGATTTTGGAAATTCTGATAAGTAATACTGAGTTATATAGATAGATAAAATGTTTCTTCACTGGAATCTCTCAAATAAGTCTCAAAAATGTCTATTTACACTCTGTACCTGTTGAACTGAATTTAAAAAAAAGGTAGAATCTGACACAGTCTCATTACAATGTAAACTCTGCTTGTGAAATGTTATTGCAGCCAATATTTTAAATATTTTAGTATAAATCATTCTGAATGTATGATATGTATAATGTGATAATATTTATCTTAATACATCTATTATTTATAAAATAATCAGCCGATAGTAAAATTTACTTCTTGCAAATCTAGTAGCTAAAATCAGAATGTAATTTAGGTGTGTGGCTGATGCTCTCTGCTGCTCTACTTTTTAACATTTTAGAAAATAAAGCTGGAGGCGTGCTTTTCAGAATCCCTAATTCCTGTGTTATTTTTAAAAAGTGTTCCCATTAGGGAACTCTCTGCTTTTAGAATCAACAACAGTTCATGGCTTGTGTCGCATAAGCTTTATTTATTCATAAAAGTTATCTGCGGTAAAGAAACTACTATAAGTAAATGAGTCTATTCTGAATTTTTTAACATGATAAAATTTTAAAGATAAAGTATGTCTGATGATATTACATGATGAAAGAGAGCTAATAAAAGCACCACCAAGAAAGAGGTATGAGACCCCAAAATCCAATGGAGTTACATTGATGGCCTGGGGGTATTGGTCTGTTCTGAATATTTCTTCCCTGCAGGCACTGTGTGATGTCATACTGCAAGTCTACCATTGTGTTATAAAGGGTGAAGACANGGTTATTTATTTGACTTTTTTCTTGTTTCTTGAGATATGCCTGTATTGCTATGAACTTTCCCCTTAGCACTGCTTTTACAGTGTCCCACAGGTTTTGGGTCATTGTGTTTTCATTTTCATTCGTTTCTATGCATGTTTTGATTTCTTTTTTGATTTCTTCTGTGATTTGTTGGTTATTCAGCAGCGTGTTGTTCAGCCTGCATATGTTGGAATTTTTAATAGTTTTTCTCCTGTAATTGAGATCTAATCTTACTGTATTGTGGTCAGAAAAGATGCTTGAAATGATTTCAGTTTTTTTGAATCTACCAAGGCTAGATTTATGGCCCAGGATGTGCTCTATCCTGGAGAAGGTTCTGTGTGCTCTTGAGAAAAAGGTGAAATTCCTACCTGTGGCAGATTCATGTTGATGTATGGCACCACTAATACAATATTGTAAAGTAATTAACCTCCAATTAAAATAAAAAAATTTATATTTAAAAATAAAATAAAATAAAACGCAGTATTTTAAAAACATTTCCATAAAAACAGTATCTGTATATCATATTTACTGAACATGATGTTGGGCATTGTATTCTCCATGGATTATTTCATTATATTCTCAAGACAATCCCTTTAAGTTATATACTATTATTATTTCTGTCTTACAAAGCAGAAAGCATAGATGGGCTAGGTAACTTATTCAAGGTCATAAATATAGTCACTCATAATGCACAAATTGAACAAATATTTGCCTGGCACTAGGGTTTCAGAAATGAGTAAGACATGGGCCCGGTCTCTGAGGAACTTTGTGAGAGAGAGAGTCCTAAAGATAACTGTTCAGTATGATATGAAAAGAACTATCTACTCTAATCAGGAGCCATGATTTGATGCAGGGAAAATGACATGTGAGCCAGGAGTTAAATTTTATCACGAGAAAGGGGAGTGTCATTCTGGACCCTGTAATCTTCACTTCCAGAGAGAGCGAGAGATGAAAGGGCATTGTGCATGGGGAATGCTGGTGAGTTTGTGCAGCTGGAATGGAATGTGTAGGGAGAAGAAGAGCTAAGATAACACAATTAATCTTTAGTATAAAGTTTTACCATTTCCTTCCTTCCTTTTTTTTCTGACCTTTCTTCTTTATGCACTGCCTGCTGTTTTCCCAAAATCTTTATAATGCTTATATTTTAAACAACATAAAATAGAGTGATTGAGATGAAAATATATAAGTACATGCTGTGTAATAGACTCAAGGACTTGACAAGATGAGCAAAAATAAAGATATCCTTCCATTATGTAGGCCAAAAGTGGTTTCTAAAGTTAAATATCAAATACAGGTCCACGCATCCTAGATTATCTGGGGGAAAAAAAAATAGAGTTACATACCTAATTAAAAATTTTAATTTGAATATTAAACTCCCTCACAAGGTCGGAAAACCCCTATGGTTACCTTGGACATTTGAATAGACCACAACCCATGGGAAACCCCTAAAGAAAATTTAATTTATTTCAGTAGAACCAGGGCTTTCTGAGTTTATGTTTAAAGATGGTAATGTAAATTTTTAGGTTGAAGGGCTAGAAATTTATTTCAGAAGGCAGTGTGCTGTTATAGAGAGACTAAACGAGAACGCAAAAGAAAATTCTAAGATGGTCCAGATCATTGTCCACACTATCCAGGAGATTGTGCATATGTTTCTTTCTGATGAGAAAAGTGGAAAACATAAGTCATGAGATATGTTTTCACTCAAAGAATAGCAAAATAACAATGGAACCAGCACAAATTTTGTCTGTTTCTAACAATAGAAGAACCCACTGTAGAAATAAAGCGGCTGAAGAATGAAAGATACCCATGTATAGCACAAGAGGGGAAGTCCTACAGTGCATGTAAATGCTTAGAGTTGTTTATCATGTAGAACAAAGCCAATTTAGGGAAATATGTTCGACATTATAACATGTGATGGCAAAGGCTGATACAATTACTATTTTATGCATGGAAATAATAATAAAAGTATGAATTGGGAAGTTGTGAATGCATGTGTGTATGTTTTATTGTTAAGTTACTAAGTTGTGTCTGACTATTTGCAACCCCATGGACTGCAGCACACCAGGCTTCCCTGTCTTTCATTGTCTCCTGGAGTTTGTCCACTGAGTCGATGATGTCATCCAACCATTTCACCTCTGTTACTCCCTTCTCCTCCCACCCTCAATCTTTCCCAGAATCATAGTCTTGGCCAATGAGTTGACTCTTTGCATCAGGCGACCAAAGAATTGTAGCTTCAGCTTCAGCTTCAGCATCCTTCCAATGGATATTCTGATTTCCTTTAGGATTGACTGGTTTGAACTCCTCTCAATCCAAGACACTCTAATACAATCTTTTACAGCACCACAATTTGAAACCCTCTATTCTTTGGCACTCAGCCTTTTTAATGGTACAACTCTCACATTTGTACATGACTAATGGAAAAACCATAGCTTTGACGAGATGGGCCTTTGTGGGCAAAGTGATGTCTTTGCTTTTTAATGTGTTCTCTAGGTTTGTCACAGCTTTCCTTCCAGGGAGCAAGCATCTTTTAATTTCATGGCTGCAGTCACCATACACAGTGATTTTGGAGCCCAAGAGCATAAACTCTGTCACCGCTTCCACTTTTTCCCTATTTGCCATGAAGTGATGGGACCAGATGCCATGGTCTGGGTTTTTTAAATGTTGAGTTTTAAGCCGGGTTTCTCACTCTCCTTTTTCATTTTCATCAAGAGGTTGTTTATTTCCTTTTAGCTTTCTGCCATTAGGGTAGTAGCATCTGCATAACTGAGGTTGTTGAAATTTTTCATGATAATTTTGATTCCAGCTTGTGATTCATCCAGACCAACATTTCACATGATATACTCTGGATAGAAGTCAAATAAGCTGGATAACAATATACAACCTTGTCATACTCCTTTCCCAATTTTGAACCAGTCAGTTGTTCCATGTAAGGTTCTGTGTGTGTGTATATATATGTGTATATATATGTGTGTGTATATATATATATATATAAAACACATAGAATTGATACAGAGGCTCTGCATGTATGCTAAGTCACTTCAGTCATGTCCAACTCTTTGCAATCCCATGGACTGTAGCCCACCAGGCTCCTCTGTCCATGGGATTCTTTAGGCAAGAATACTGGAGTGGGTTGCCATTTGCTCCTCCAGGGGATCTTCTTGGCCCAGGAATTGAACCAAACCTATGTCTCCTGCTTCTCCTGCATTGGCAGATGAGTTCTTTACTACTAGCTCCACCTGGACAGCCCCTGATGTCTACTAATTTAGGGAACACAGTGGACACAGAAGAAAAAGAGAGAAAAGAGTCAGGGAGAAGAGATGCAGTAGATGTGACTTTTTCCAAAATGGCTTCAACAGTGTTTCCCTTCCTTTATGTTCTTCGATGCTTATCCCATTGATAAATGGAGTCTGTGTTCTACCTTGGTTGAGGTGGGCCCAGTGAGTGTGATGAAAGAAATGCCATGAGACTTCTGAGATTAGGCCCTACAAAATGATACAGTCTCTACCTACCTCTCTTGGGACACTCGGCTGTGGGACTCTGAGGTCCACAGAAAAGGTCTGAGGCTGCCACACTGTGAGCAAGCATCATGAAGATGCTGCATGAGGATTACCTAATGCCTCCAGCCAAGGTTCCTGACAACCACCAGTATCAATTGGTATGTGTGCTCAGTTACTTTAATCATGTCCCACTCTTTGTGACCCCATGGACTGTAGCCCACAAGGCTCCTCTATACATAAGATTTTCCAGGCAAGAATACTGGTGTGGGGTGCCATTTCCTCCTCCAGAGGATCTTCATACCCATGGATCGAACCCACATCTCTTGTGTCTTCTACATTGGCAGGTGTGTTTTTTATCATTAGTGCCACCTGGGAAGCATCAGCTATTAGACATTGGAATAAAAGATGCTTCCAGAGGATTTTGACTCCCAGCCTTCAGGTCCTTTCAGCTGAGGTCTCAGGCTACACAGAGCAGAAATTGCTGTTCCAACTGCTCCCTTTCTAAATCACTGATCCACAAAATCCACGATTGTAATAAAATGCTTATTTTCATCCACTAAGTTTTGGAACAGATTGGTTATGCATCAATAAATGACAAAAATAAGAAAAGATGGAAAATAACTTTTATTGTTAAAAGTATTGAGATTGAACATTCTTGTACTCAGGCCCTTGTTGATCTACGTCTAGAATTGGGATTGCTAGATCATGGACTCTCAATATCTTAAATTTAATTAATTGTTGCCAAGCTCCCATCAGCTGTGTCTAGGAGTTACCAGCAACATTTAAATAGTAAATTTGATCTCTCTGACAAATATGAGGAAAAAATCTCAATATTGATATAATTTGTACAACAGTGTTTAGGGCAACATGTTTTAACACAGTAAAATCTAAGTATCCTTATAGGAACAGATAGATAATCTGTTCATTATTCTCACAAGGGAATACTGTGTAGCTATTGGGCTTCTCAGGTGGAGCTAGTGGTAAAGAACATGCCTGCCAATGCAGGCGATGTAAAAGATGCAGGTTCGATCCCTGCATCAGGAAGATCCCTGGAGGAAGGCATGGCAATCCACTGCAGTATTGTTGCCTGGAGAATCCCACGGACAGAGGGATTAAGATGAATGAGCTAGATTAATACATATCAGTATGATTAATCTCAGAAATACAGTGTTAGGGGAAAAAAGCAAACTGCAGTAGAATGTGTAGTATGATGACATTTCTATGCCTTTAAAAATCTGAACAACATCTCTGCTGTATAATCATGCATGAAGTCTATAGAGTGTCGGGCAGGTTGTCAGGTTCTGTTCTAGCAGTTCAGTTCAATCGCTCAGTCGTGTCCAACTCTTTGCAACCCCATAAATCGCAGTAGGGGATAAGAAGAACATGAAGGTAAACACATAGATCTTGACCTCCCAGAGTCTCAGTGGTTTGCACACAGCATGCGTGCATAGTAAGAGAACAGAAATGTGGGCAGCAGCGACACCAGCTTCAAATGGCAGTTCCTTCCAAGGAAGGAGGACTGCAGAAGGAGTAGGGAGAGGGTATGAAGCAAGAGTGTAACTTGATTTATGTCTTATTTCTTTAAAAAATGTGAAGCAAATATAGTAACATGTTAACACCTGTGAAAGTTTGGTAGCAATTTTGTAGTACCTTCTGTACTTTCGAATTATGGTGTTGGGAGAAGACTCTTGAGAGTCCCTTGGACTGCAAGGAGATCCAACAAGTCCATCCTAAAGGAAATCAGTCCTGAATATTCATTGGAAGGACTGATGGTGAAGTTGAAACTCCAACACTTTGGTCACCTGATACTAAGAACTGACTCATTTGAAAAGACCCAAATGTTGGGAAAGATTGAAGGCTGAAGGAGAAGGGGACAACAGAGGATGAGACGGTTGGATGGCATCACCGTCTCAATGGACATGGGTTTGAGTAAAATCCAGGAGTTGGTGATGGACAGGGAGGCCTAGCGTGCTGCAGTCCATGGGGTTGCAAAGAGTCGGACGACTGAGCCACTGAACTGAACTGAACCCTGTGCTTTTCAGTCTGAGAATTTCAAAATTTGCAATAAAAACATAAGTCTATGGATAGAAGTGAAGTAGCTCAGTCGTGTCCAACTCTTTGCAACCCTGTGGACTGTACCCTACCAGGCTCCTCCCTCCATGGGATTCTCCAGGCAAGAATACTGATGTGGGTTGCCATTTCCTTCTACAATGGATAGATTAAAACACAGGGGCTGCTGTTCACCTAGAGGCATGATATCTATCTTACTGATAAGTGGTGTGTATAAATAAAAGTTTTAAGTTTAAAATTTATTAGAACAGCCAGGTCTTAAGTTAAAAGGAAGCAATGTGATATATTGGGAAGAGTTCATAAAGTCTTTCAACCCAGGTAGACCTGAATGAAAATTCTATTTTCTCCACTTCCTAGTATAAGTAGGTAAAGTACTCAGGCTCCTGGAAGCCCAGTTTCCTAATCTGAAGATGGTTGTATAAACCAAACTGTAAATAATCTAGTGTTTGAATCAGAAATAAAATAGACAGATAGCTAACACTTATTGAATGCTGGTGCATGGCAGCCTCTGAGTGCTTTACATGAGTTAGCTCTGTGATTCCTAAACTGTGTACTGGGAAAGCATTGTAGTATACTCACCGTTGTTTGGGGGAGTATTTCAGATATTTAGGAAAATATGGTAGTTGACAGTTTTGGACATTGCTTAAACATCTGGCTCAAGCTATTCCATAGTTCTTCCCTTAGATCACATAATATTCCTTGTGACTATATCTTTGCAATATTGTTTTTCTTTTAAATTATGTGCGCTATATTTTCTAGTGGCTGCTACTGTAAGTTGCTAGAACATAAATGCTTATTAAATTGTTTGGATGAAGTCATTTAAGAAATGCTACTATGAAGTATTTTGTGTGGCTTGGGGACACAGTGAAAAGACTTAGTACTTAGAGCTCTATGAACAAGGAGGGTTTGGGCCCCTCCCTCAAAAACAGCTCCTTTAATCTTTGTATCAACCAAAGAGGGTGAATTCTAATCTTACCTCCATTTTACAGAAACTAAGACACAAAGAGTTTTACTGTCTTGCTCAACCAGCCGTGGAGTATTATGCGGGATTTGACCCTAGTTAGCAGGAGCAGCAGACACTTCAAATCTCATACCCATAACCAGTACACTCTACTGTTTCTATGTATGTATGTGTGTGCATATGTGCTCAGTCATGTCTGACTCTGTGACCCCGTGGACCGTAGGACTGACCTTGGGTCAAGGACCTGGGTCCTTCCCAACCTAAGGATTGACCCATCTCTCCTGTGTCTCCTGCACTGGCAGGCAAATTCTTGACTACTGGTGCCACCTGGGAAGCCACTGTAAGTTTCTCTGTAAATAACTTTGTAAATATAGTGTGGCAGTGCCAGATATCTTGCATTGAAGAGGAATGTCCAAAGGAAAAATATAATTTCAATCAGAATCTTAGAAGCATGTAATTTAAATCTGGAGCTGAAAAGGACTTTGTACATTTTTATACAAGCAGAAAACTCAAGTCCTGATGAGTCTCTGAGACAAGCATACCTAGTCACTGGTAAGGTCAGTAGAAGAACCTCTTTCTCTTTTTCCCAGTTGTGAAATAGCTGTGTGAAACTGAAGAAGTTTTATTTGGAAGTGGCCACCAAATATAGGATATACTTGTAATACCTCAGGAAATTAGCAGAAAAATAAACATCCGCATTTGGAGAGCAGTTGGCATGGCTGGATCTTTGTAGTGATAAGAACCAATAGATAAAAACCCAGTTTTTTTTTTTTTTATTGTTTATTGAAACTATATAGAAGTACAGTTGCTTTTTTTCTTCTTTTTATTTTTTAAATTATGAAAGTATGATAACACATTTATAGGAGACTTGGAAAATACTGAACACAGTTACTATATATACATAGTATACAGTTCCACTCTTTATTACAATTATTTTTTAAGTAGATAAATTAAGATTTTTGGTTGTAGTTTCAATATCAAACTCTTAAAAATTAATAGAATGAACAGACAGAAAAGTAGAAGGATATAATAGACCTGAAAAGCACCATGAACCAATTCAACACAATTAAGATTTATACAATTTTCACATAAGAGCAGGATACAAATTCTATTCAAGTTCCCATAGACTATAAATGAGAAAACACTGGAACATATCCTGGGACATAAAACAAGGTAAAAAAATAATTCATGGTATAAAGGTATTGAAATCATACAGAGTCTATTTTCATATCACTGTGAAGTTATGTTAGAAATCATTATCAAATGATATTTGAAAATAACCCACATATTTTCAAATGCTATGTGACATTTATCAAGAGAGATCTTTAACTCAGTCATTGAAAGGGGGATGAAAACACATGCATGTGTGCACTTCCGCTTACAACATTTTTCTACTTAACCTCCCAAATTGCATATAATTACTTTATATTGTTAGATTGATCATGTTTCCATTGTGGCTTGCAGTTGTAATTATCTTTTATTTTTTTGCCTGGCTGTTGATTGTGAAGACTGATCAACATCTTTGACTGTTGTGATTATGTAGCTATTATTCATTTTAATCATTGGATCGTGATTGGTCAACAGAAAATAATAGAATTCTATATCACTAAAACTACCATGTAATTAAAAAAAAAAACAAAACCTGTAATCATGTTTTAAAATCCAGATGCACTTTAGAATTACCTTGGAATTTTTTGAAAAATACAAATTCCCAGGCATTTTTTTTTTTTTCCTCCAAAGCTTCAGATGTGATTCTAATGAACAGCCATGTTTAGAAACAACTGGACTATATGATGATCTTTTACTTTGAAAAGCCAGGTGTTTTTGAACTGAACTCGGAATTTATAATGCTTTTTTCAAGCACTTACTAGAGCAACTGCTCCCATTGTGCAGTCAGATATTTCTCATTAAAGGCTTTTGTTCAAGCTCTGTGATTCCGCACACTAGGAAACACTTCCTTCCTGTTTTGCTCTCCAGGAGACAATATAATACTCAGTTTCCTTGTTGTCTGGCTTCCTCATCAGCTGAAAGCTCCTCCAAGGGCAAGGACCGTATCTTTTCCTCACTCAATATTTCCAGTGTCAGTCAAACATGGTACCTAACATATAGTAGGTGTTTAAGAAATGTTTGCGAAGTGAGATTATAATGAATGCATATTGGCAGAAGGCTGTATATGAGCTATGGTGTTATTAGGTTGGTACAAAAGTAATTGCAGTTTTCGGCCGTGAATTTTAAATCATTATAACCAGACTCAAACACATCTTTATTCATCAAAATAGGAATCATTACAATCAACACATTTTTGCCAATAAGAAATGTTTATTCCTATAGCATAAAAATCCATGCTTCAGGATTCGACAAGCTCTTAGAAAGCATTTTCTGCCTCCTGCTGGTTGTAGAAGCATTTTCCCTGCAAAATGTTGTTGAGATGCTTGAAGAAGTGGTAGTCACTTGGCAAGAGGTCAGGTGAATATGGTGGATGAAGCAAAACCTTGTAGCCCAGTGCATTCAACTTTTGAAGTGTTGGTTATGGGAAGTGTGGTCAGGCATTGTTATGGAGAACTGGGCCCTTTCTGTTGACCAATGCTGGCTGCAGGTGTTGCCATTTTTGGTACATCTCATCGATTTGCTGAGCATACTTCTCAGATATAATGGTTTTGCTGGGATTCAGAAAGCTGTAGTAGATCAGACTGCCAGAAGACCACCAGACAGTGACCAAGTCCATGGGGTCGCAAAGAGTCAGACACGACTGAGCGACTTCACTTTCACTTTCTTTTGGCTTTGGGAAGTGCTTTGGAGCTTCTTCTCAGTCCTGCCACTGAGCTGGTCATCGCTGGTTGTAATATCCAATTCAGTTTTTGTTGCACTTAACCATTTTGATTGGAAAATGTTTCATTGTTGTTACGCTGAATAAGAGAATATGACACTTCAAAATAACAACTTCTTCTTGATTTGCTGTCAACTCATGAGGCACCCACTTAGAGAGCTTTTCCACTTTTCCAATTTGTTTCAAATGCCGAATAACCGTAGAATAGTCGGTGTTGAGTCTGGGCAACTTCTTGTGTAGTTGTAAGAGGATCAGGCTCGATGATGCTCTCAGTTGGTCATTGTCAACTTCTGATGGTCAGCGACAATGCTTCTCATCTTCAGGGATCTCATTTCCTTTACAAAACTTCTTGAATCACCACTGCACTGTATGTTTGGTAGCAGTTCTTGGGCCATCAAATGCGTGTTGATGTTGTGAGTTGTCACTGCTGCTTTGTGACCCACTTTGAATTGGAATAAAAAAATGCTTGAATTTGCTTTTGTCTAACGAAGATCATGGCATCTGGTCCCATCACTTCATGGGGAATAGATGGGGAAATAGTGGAAACAGTGTCAGACTTTATTTTGGGGGGCTCCAAAATCACTGCATATGGTGATTGCAGCCATGAAATTAAAAGACACTTACTCCTTGGGAGAAAAGTTATGACCAACCTAGATAGTATATTCAAAAGCAGAGACATTACTTTGCCGACTAAGGTCCGTCTAGTCAAGGCTATGGTTTTTCCAGTGGTCATGTATGGATGTGAGCATTGGACTATGAAGAAGGCTGAGCGCCGAAGAATTGATGCTTTTGAACTGTGGTGTTGGAGAAGACTCTTGAGAGTCCCTTGGACTGCAAGGAGATCCAACCAGTCCATTCTGAAGGAGATCAACCCTGGGATTTCTTTGGAAGAAATGATGCTAAAGCTGAAACTCCAGTACTTTGGCCACCTCATGCAAAGAATTGACTCATTGGAAAAGAGTCTGATGCTGGGAGGGATTGGGAGCAGGAGGAGAAGGGGACGATAGAGGATGAGATGGCTGGATGGCATCACTGACTTGATGGACGTGAGTCTGAGTGAACTCTGGGAGTTGGTGATGGATAGGTAGGCCTGGCGTGCTGCGATTCATGGGGTCGCAAAGAGTTGGACATGACTGAGCGACTGAACTGAACTGAACATCATTTATATAGTCTAAAATACATATAAAATAAATACCAAGTAGTAAGACATTAGCAAAAAACATAAAGCAAGAAATACATATTAAAATGACATGTAACATAACCACATTTATTTAAGGATGTATTCCACTATCAAGTGACAAATTTCAACAATGCAAAACCACAGTTACTTTTGTAACTAATATATAGAGAACAGCCTAGTATAGAGAACACACATGTATTATTATATAAATTATGGAATTGGAATTATATTTTATCTCTACTCCTTTTATTGGTTTGGAATCATAGTTTTGATCTCAGTATAAGTCTTTAGTCTGTGAACCTGTTAGTAGGTTTCTCAGCTCTTAGCTGAGAAATGCAAAACTGCAATTACTTTTGCACCAACCTAATATTTATTTCATCAGCTCAAATGCACACTTGTCTCCAATAGGAAAAAACCTGATTTGGACTTCACCTAAGTAATCAATGAATGTCTATTATGTTAAGCCACTGAGATTATGGGGTTTATCTATCACACAGGCTTCTGTTCCTCTAATACATCTGTTCGTTGACCTACAATAATCTTCTCCAAACCAAAACTTTATCAAGAGTCAGGCCTCTCCTTCACTCAGAAGCTGAGTATACAGATCGTTATGCAGATCCCCTCTGCTCTGACCACATTGTGAGGTAGACACACATCTGCTTAGTGCTTTGAGAACTCACCACCATCACTCTCACTTCTTTGCTTTTACTAATAATATTCATGTTGCTTGAAATGTTCATTCTCTCACTTCTTACCTGTCTACTTTCCTCATTATCTTGCTTAGGCTAATCACTGTGCTGTACCTTTTCTGATAGTTTTAGGCCCTTGGACAGTCTTCCTCTAGCATGACAATTCTGGGCTGCACAATTCAGCTTATGACTATACTACCTATGATTTATATGACTTATATGACTTATCTATGATTTATACTATCTATAAATCAGCTTTTCTCTGATTTGTTTCTTAGTCTGGACTCACCCACTTGATTCCAAGATCCTTAAAGACAGGCATCAATCTTGAGGGAGCATCACCGGGTCTAACATGGTCCTAAAAAAATGGTAGTCATTCAGTATTTTGTGATTCACTTGCTCCATTGATAGCAACCTCACATATCATTTAATTTGAATCTCTGTGCCTTCAGGTGTACTTAAACCACAGAATTTTCAACAGGGTTCTGTCAGAGTTTAGACTATTTTCACTTGCTTTGTTCTCAAGCCAGTGCAGCAACATGTGACCCGTCTTTGAATAAAACCAAGTCATCTTCATGGTGTAAATCTCAGAGAAGAAGGAAAGTATCAGAGATATGAATGAGGATGGTGGCTAGCAAGGGACGAGAGAGTTGTTCCTTTCCTGATGTTTTCTTAGCCAGCAAGGCACCCCTTGGGCTTCCCTAGTGGCTTAGGTGGTAAAGAATCAGCCTGCAAAGCAGGAGACCCCGGGTTGGGAAGATCCCTTAAAAAAGGATATGGTAACCCACTCCAGTATTCTTGCCTGGAGAATTCCATGCATAGAGGAGCCTGGCGGGCTACGGTCCATGGGGTTGCAAAGAGTCAGACATAACTGAGTGACTAACACTTGTCCTTGTCAGCATCCCTTAAGAGTTATGCAGATCTTTATTAAAAAATAGGGATTTGTGTGAGTAAAGAATATAGAAACTTTAAAGTAGTTTCATTATAGCAATTACATTAAGGGGTTTTGCTAATCTTCAGAGGAATGTAAATCATTTTTAAAAAAACTGTTGGAAAAGAACTTTTTAAAAAAGGTTTAATTTAAATAAAAGGGCTTAATTTAAGTAAGAGTTGCATGTTTGAAGAATATTGACATCACAAAATACCTTCAATAAAATTGATACTGATGATTTTTGTTGTCACTCCCCAGCCAATTCTAGATATTCCAGATTTTGTTTTAAACTTTTTAACATTTGCTTTCAAAATTATGATTCTTTCCCAATTAGGTTTACTATATTAAGTTCAAACAAGAAGTCATTAAGCTTCTTGAAGAGGCCCTAAACTATGAAAAATTGAATAATAGCGGGATGAAATTGAGAGTCCAGTAAACATTTTGCCTTAAATGAAAAGATGATTCCAAAGTATTTACCTTGAAAAGAATGATAGTAAAAGTGACAAGAAATCAGATACACAGAACCCAATTTAATGAGAGGAAAAAAAAATTATCTCAGTTTCTGGATAAGTGGTTGTTACAGAATAGCTCACTTCAGATATCTGACAGCAGTTTAAAGTATCAGTTGGGAACCCGTTAAGAATTAGGAGTGAAGATGCCCGTTTAATAGGCATCTGCGTTCTGTTGAAGGCATTGTAAGAGGGAAGATGCCCGTTTAATAGGCATCTGCGTTCTGTTGAAGGCATTGTAAGAGAGCAAAATTTGCCAGCTCGAAATATGTCTCTTTGACATGAGAATTGTTTTAGGCTGATTATTTTTAATGTCGAAAAGACTCAGGAAGAATCTCTGACTTTCCCTATAACTAGCTAAAAGAATTTAGGTAGAGAACCTATTCTAGGAAGAGAGCTATCACCACAGATAGCAGGGTATAATATGAACTAGGGGTGGTCCACTAGGAGGAACCTAGCTGAGTCAATTTGTTACAGTTCTTCTCTGTGTCCTGTTGTTTCTCTATGGCCAGCAGACATTCTTTACCAAACATTTGCTCATTTCATCTTCCTGTGAAGTGCTTTCCTTCCCTTTGAAGTCTCAGACCCCCACTCCTTTCTTTTCAGCTCAAAATAGCAAATATACTCCAATTGCCTGACTGTTCTTTGAGCTTCTCCATACATAATTAATTTTTTATCTCCTGTTGTGATGAGTCGCTTCAGTCGTGTCTGACTCTTTGCGACCCAGTGGACTATTGCCTGCCAGGCTCCTCTGTTCACGGGATTCTCCAGGCAAAAATACTGGAGGAGTAGGGGTGCCATGCCCTCCCTAGGGGATCTTCCTGACTCAGGGCTCAAACTCATGTCTCTTGTGTCTCCTGCATTGGCAGGCAGGTTCATTACCACTAACTACCACCTGGCAAGCTCTAGTTTTTCTTGTTAATCTGTCTCAAACATCATTTTAGTTACTTGACCAGCCAAAAGAACCAAGAGGGGAAGAGGAAATTGTTTTCTTCCCAACCAGTTTCGTAATTTGAGATTTTATTATTTTTTTTCTAAATGCTCGATTACACTTTTGTGGCTGTATGGCCCATGAGGGGTTGAGGACAGGGAGAGAGGAAAGAGGAGATTTCTGTTTGTTGCTGCTACTCTTTTAAGAATCAGAAACATCAGGGAGTGAAAGGGCCCCTGCTGAGGTGCTTGAGAATGACAAGCCCCCTGATGAGTAGTTGTGCACACAGAAGCCTTGTGGTAACATGAACTATGTCTCCTTGTTAAATAGTGTCTGATGTTGACACCCTAGTCTGATTTTATCACAGCTAGCTCAAAATCCAGAATTCTTTTGTGAGCTATGTGAAAAGCCACTAAAAGCATTCTCTGATGATACAGTCAGTTCTGCAAAGAACATCTGACCTTTAATCAAGTACTGTATGAGGGGGGAAATTTCTGGTATGTTGTTGAATGGACAAGAGAAACATGTTTCTCTCTTTAAATGTGCTTTAGATGACATTGAGTAGGTTTAGAGAGATTTATAACAAAATGGGATTGGTATGACAGTAGAATTCCTTAACTCATTCTTTTATGTCTCTCAGTGGAATCTTTATGTAATAAAATATCAGATTATGGGCTCAGCACAATCATATTTAAAACATGATCCTGTGTACAAGAGCATCTCATCATTTAGAAGGATTCTTTGATTTAATACTGCTTGATACAAATTTAACATGCTTTGGTGCTCAAGGTTTACAGTAAGTGTAGATAACACTGTTTTGTGCTTGCCGCACAAAATTTCCAATAGAAACCAGTCCACACAGATTTCATTAATCTTCTAAACATTGGGCAGAGACGTTTAAATGAAAAGTATGAACATCTTTCCACAAATGCACATCTCCCCTGGGTTTGTTTATCTCTGAGTAGGCACATGTGATGAAAACAGTGTGTCACTGTGGGATTTCCCAAGTGAAGGGTTGTAGCTCTTTGCACAGAACCAAGAGTGTACTGTGCAATTGCGAGCTTTTGCCTTGTTGCCTTGTCATTTGTGCAACTTTGATTGTGGCATCTTCGTTTTGAGGGTGTCGAGAGTTACTTCTTGCCTAAAAAGAACCGTGATTGGTTTAAAAACAAAGCAGGTCTTAATCCACATGCTTTTTATTTCTTTGATCCTTGCCTTGTACTACTAAGCGTCCTCTCGAGAAAAATTTCAAACACCTCAAGTACACATTTCCTGTGCTTCAATATATAACTCCTTAGCGAGTTCTCAACTTGCTACAGAACAACAAAAACATAAATCCCAAACTGAACACAAGCAAGTAAGCCTCAGACTTTTAAAGGCTGATGGCAGTCTGTTTTAGGAGATTATGTGGAAGATTGTGGACTACGAGTAAAATTCCTCACGTTTGGTTTTGTATTGGTGATAGCATAATGTAAGTACAAAGACGATGATCCACATCAGAGTGCCGACTCCTGTTCCAATATTCTACATAGGTCTCCATTTGACTTCTAATACTAATATGCATTTAATCTGATATAAAAGTTAAATGGGGAAAAGACTTATGTAGAATAGTGAAAGGTACAGTTCTTCCTTTGCATTTAAGATTACATTTGGATCAAATGTAGAGTGATGAAAAATCTTTTCAGTAAGTCTCCTAAAGCTTTTCTTTCTACTCTTGTTTTCACCTGTGTAACAGGAATATGCTAATAACCAATTCCATGGTTAATGTGTAGTAGCTAAGAAATGACTCTCAGCTTCCCTGGTGGCTCAGATGATAAAGCGTCTGCCCGCAATGCGGGAGACCCAGGTTCGATCCCTGGGTTGGGAAGATCTCCTGGAGAAGGAAATGGCAACCTACTCCAGTATTCTTGCCTGGAGAATCCCATGGATGGAGGAGCCTGGCAGGCTATAGTCCATGGGGTAGCAAAGAGTTGGACACGACTGAGCAACTTCACTTTCTACACAATATATATTATTGTAGAAAGAATAACATACCCTTCCCCTCCAAGACGTCCACCTCCTTATCCTTGTAACCTTGGAATATGTTACCAAAATAGCTGAAGGGACTTTGCAGAGACAAATACATTCAAGGATCTTGAATGGAGATTAACATTGGTTATCCAGGTGGAACCAATCCAATCACTTGGATTCTTAAACCAGAGAAACTTCCCCAGCTGTGGTCAGTGAGATAGGAGGAGAGTCTCAGTCATAAGTTGGGAATTCCATCTCTGTTTCCCTGACTTTAAAAATAGAAAGAACCCTGGAACCAGAGAATGTGAACAGACTACAGAAGCTAGAAACAAGATGAAGTATTGGTGAGTTGAAATTGAATCAGTTACTTTCCTAATATTAAAATGTACAGCAAACTCTTGGGTTACTTGCTTAAAATGAGTATCTCCAGGCTCAGTCTCACGCATTCTGATTATTTATAGCTGGTCTAGGGCCCTAAAATCTGAAATTCAACTACATTTAGATGGCAATGTAAAAGTCACTCTAACTTGATTTTATTAGAAGTGAGTTGCCATATTTAACATGTAGTTTAAGTCCCCCCCGCCCCCCAATATTTGTATTCTAGAATCAGGGAAAAGTAGCACATATTCAAAATGGTACTTACTCCTGACTCCATTCAAGTTAGCCTGTCTGATGGTTTCTCTCTAGAAAATAACCTCAATTTTTGAAAACCGAACCAGAGTACATGACCAGAAAGCTCAGGAACGTCCCCTTTCACAACACTTATTACACGTTTATTTAATATGTTTTCCATGCTAGACTGTAAATTCCATTGGGGCAGACAGTATGGGTACCTTATTCCCATCAACAGCTCCACCAGTTAGCAAAATGCCGTCTTTAATTCAGAAGTCCTGTAACCAAAAATGGGTTCCAGCTGCTTGGTGGATAAATGCCGATAAAGAGCCCAGGTTAGTGGAAAGAATAGTTTGCTTTATTTTGGATGCCAGCAACCAAGCGGAGAGAGCAGACTCCTGTGCAAAGGCTGACTCCCCAACCCCAGTCTGGGGACAAGAGTTTTTATAGGCAGAGAGGGGGCCTACATGTAGAAACAGTACAATCAGTTCTGACAGTCATCATTAATGTCTTCATAAAATTATTTGTTCTTGTATATACATTTGTCTATTTGCCATTTATTTATTGAATAACTTATATATAGCTGTATAGACTCATAAATATTTATATTTTAGTTTCCCTGGTGCCTCAGAGGATAAAGCGTCTGCCTGTAATGCAGGAGACCTGGGTTCGATCCCTGGGTCAGGAAGATCCCCTGAAGAAGGAAATGGCAACCCACTGCAGTATTCTTGCCTGGAGAATCCCATGGACAGAGAAGCCTGGCGGGCTACAGTCCATGGGGTAGCAAAGAGTCAGACACGACTGAGCGACTTCACTTTCACTTTCACTTTCTTATAATCCAATACTACTTTATTTTGTTGCTAAAATTGTTCTAACTTTAGCCCTTGGGAGTTTTTTCAGTTCATGCCCATATCCTCTTCATGTCCCCACATGTGCTTTATTTTCGTCTGTTTTTCTTTTGAGTCTTCTTTACTTTCTGGTCCTACAAGATGTTCTAGATTAATCTTGCATATCCAGCTCCAGTTCTAGTATGTGTGTGTGTGTGTGTTTTCCCCAAGAAGTTCTGATTAGTCTTATTGGTGAATGGTATTATAAACTAGGATATGAGTGTTACATGAGTTAATTGCTTCAGCTGGCAAAGTAAAGAAACGACTAATTTGAGCATATATGTTTGTTGTTTACTTGCAGAGTCGTGTCTGACTCTTTTGCGACTCCATGGACTGTGGCCCTCCAGGCTCTTCTGTCCATGGGATTTCCCAGGCAAGAACATGGGAATGAGTTGCCATATTCTTCTCCAGGGAGTCTTCCTGACCCAGGGTGCCTGCCTATACACTTTTTATATGAAATCATATTTTTAATAATAACCTGAAAATAACTTCACATGACTGTCTCCAACTCTAATCCATTACGACACAGATCTTGTTCTCCTCCCCTTGCAATATGTTACCTCCTACTCCAACAGTGAGTAAACCGGCTTCCATCTCCATTAAGATGTAAGTAATTGTTCTGTTCTGGTACACGTGTAGAGTGGTTTCAGAGTTGTTAACGTACGACCCCTGGGGGAAACAACTTTATGAACTAGAGTACAGTGCTTATGTACAGATCCTTTTGACTTTAGAGATCTTATTTATTTCCCAAGTTACTCAAGTTAGCACCTGTTTCCCCAACTCTGTTCAGTGAAGTGGCTTCATTCATTTGTAATACTGTTGGATTTTTTTGGTTAACATTCTCTATTTGACCTTGAGATTCTGTGACTCCTTGAATGATTTTTATTTTTTTTTAACTCAAGCATGTTTATTTCAGGTGTTCAACACAGTGAATTGATATTTTTATAGATTATGCTTCATACAAAACGATTAATATTATTGACTGTTTTCCCCATACTATACATTATATCCCTTTGATTTTACAGTTGGTAGTTTGTACTTCTTAATTCCCTTCACATATATTTCCCGTCCCCTTACACCCCTCCCCGCTCCGGTAACCACGTTTGTTCTCTGTATCTGGCTTTGTTTATCTAGTTTTGTTTATTAGTTTGTTTTGGTTTTTAAATTCTGCATATAAATGATATCATGCAGTAATTGTCTTTGTGTTGTCACAAATGTCAAGATTTATCCTATTTTATGACTGAGTAATACTGTGTTGTGAATACATTTACCACATCTTCTTAGTCATGGACACTTAAGAGGCTTCCATATCTTGGCTCTGTTATAGACCAGAGTGCGTATATCTTTTCCGACTTTGTTCAGGTATATACCCAGGAGTGGAACTGTTGGGTCATATTTTTAGTTTTGCAGGTAAATGTCATACTGTGTTTCATAGTGGCTTTACCCATTTGCATTCCTATTGAAAGTGCACTGAGGTTCTCTTTTCACAGCTTTGCCAGTGCTTGTTATCTGTTGTCCTTTTGAGGACAGCCATTCTGACAGGTGAAGAGATGCCTCTCTGTTTTTATTTGCGTTTCCCTGATGATTAGTGATGCAGAGCATCTTTTCATGTGCCTGTTGGCTGCATGTCATCTTTGGAGAAATATGTATTCAGGTCCTCTGCCAACTTTCTTTTAATTGGATTTTTTTTTTTTTTTTTTTTTATAGAGTTCTATGAGCCTAGTATAGGCTGCAGTCAATGGGGTCACACTGAGTCTGACACGACTGAAGCGACTTAGCAGCAGGATGAGTTCTTTAAATACTTTTGATATTAACCCCCTTCAGACATATCTCTTGCAAATATCTTCTCCCATTCAGTAGACTGCCTTTTTGTTTGGTTGATGATTTTCTCTGCTGTGCAAAAGCTTTTTAGTTTGGAGTGTGTTCTCATTTGTTTATATTTGATTTTATTTCCCTTGACTGAGGGATAAATCCAAAATTATTTTGCTAAGACATGTCAAAGAGTTTACTGCCTAGGATTACTTCTAGGAGTTTCATGGTTTCAGGTCTTATTTTTAAGTCTTTAATTCACTTTGAGTTTATTTTTTGCATATGGTGTGAGAAAGTAGTTCAGTTTGATTATTTCACATGTTACTGTCCAGTTGTTTGAACACCATTTGCTCAAGAGTCTGTCTTTCCCCCCTTATATATCCTTGCTTCTGTTTTCATAGATTAATTGACCATGTGTGCGTGGGTTTATTTCTGGACTCTGTTCTGTTCCATTGATCTCTTGTCGGTTTCTAAGCCAGTATCACACTGTTTTGAAGTCAAGAAGCATTTGTTATTGTTTCTCAAGATTGTTTTGGCTATTTGGGATTTTTTTTGGTGGTTCCATACAAATTTTAATATTATTGTCCTGGTTTTGTGAAAAATGTTATTGGTATTTTGGTAAGGATTGCATTGAATCTGTAGATTGCTCTGTGTATTTAACAACATTTTAACAACATTTATTCTTCTGATCCATGTTAATCTTTCCATTTATTTGTGTTGATTTCAGTTTCTTTGTTCAGTGTCTTATAGGTTTCATAGTACATGTCTCGTACCTCCTTGGTTAAATTTATTTCGATGTACTTGATCCTTTTTGATTTCATTGTAAATGAGATTGTTTCCTTAATTTACTTCTAACAGCTCATTATCAGTTTATAGAAAGGCAACAGAATTCTGTATGTTAATTTTGCATCTTATAACTTTACTGAACTTGTTTATTGTAACAGATTTTTGGTGGAATCTTATGGTGTTCTACATAAAAGGATTATGTCATCTGCAAATGGAGATGATTTTACTTAAGCCTTTCTGATTTGGATGCTTTGACTTCTTGCCTAACTGTTCTGGCTAGAAATTATAGTACTGAGTGGTAAGAGTGGGCACCTTATTTTGTTCCGATCTTAGAGAAAAGTTTTCAGCTCTTCACTGTTTAGTGTGATGTTATCTGTGAGCTTGTCATACATGGTCTATTTTATGTTGAGGTCATACTTTTTATACTAGTTGGTTGAGTATTTTATCATGAAGGCGTCAAAGGGTTTTTTATACCTATTGATAAGATACTTTATTCCTTCACTCTGTGAATATGATGTATTGAAGTGATTTGTATATACTGAACTGTCCTTGCATCCTAGAGATAAATCCCATTTTGCCATGATGTGTAATTCCCTTAATGCGATGTTACTGTTGAGACATTTTGCATATATTTTCCTCAGGAATATTGGCATCTAATTTTCTTCCCTTGTGATTACTTTCTCTGGCTTTTTTTCTGGGTAATGCTGGCTTCATAAAATAAGTTTTATGAACTTTACCTGCTCTTAAATTTGGGGGAAGAATTTGGTAAAGATTGGTGTTAATCCATTGGAATACTGGCATCTAATTTTCTTCCCTTGTGATTACTTTCTCTGGCTTTTTTTCTGGGTAATGCTGGCTTCATAAAATAAGTTTTATGAACTTTACCTGCTCTTAAATTTGGGGGAAGAATTTGGTAAAGATTGGTGTTAATCCATCAACAAAATGAAAATGGAACCTGTAGAATGGTAGAAAAACTATTTCTAAGCTGTATATCTGGTAAAGAATTAATATCCAAAATATGTAGAAACTCATATAGCTCAATAGCAAAAAAAAAAAAAAGGATGAGGGGAAGAAAGTAATAAAAATAGGCAAAGGAATTGAACAATCATTTAACTAACTTATTGAAAATTTCTGTACACACAATACACACTTGAATCCTATATATGAATAGGAGAAAAAGTATTGAATTCCTTCTCTCACTCCACTAAAAAAAAAAAAAAAAACCCTCCACCTTTTACCAGTGCCAAATTGGGACAATATCTCCCAGACTCTCCAGCTCTTAACTCTTGATGTAAAGAAAGGTTAATAAATCAGTATTTTACAAATCTATTTTGAAGCTCGATTTTGTCTTCAAGTATATTTATATAGTAAGTTAAATATTTTGTTTTCCTTCTCAACTTCTTATTTTTAAGTGTCTCACCACATACTCTTATAAAACTTCCCTTGAAGCTTTCAGTCTTCAAATTATATCTCATGGTTAACACTTAGGTTTACTAAGATTGTAGGAAAAACGCAGAAAATTTAAGAATAGAAAACAGGTATTTTGAGAAATAGACTTAGGACTAATTTCAGATAACAATGCAGAAAAAAAAGCATCTATAAATATTGATTTACATCACTCTGTTCCTTTTAGCAGTTTATTTCTAATTACTTTTCATTTCTAATGCATTTCCTCTTTTTTAAACTTATTTATTTGAATTGGAGGATAATTACTTTACAATATTGTGTGGCCTCTGCCATACATCAACATGAATTGGCCATAGGTATACATCTGTCCCCTCCCTCCTGAACACCACTGCTACAGCCCTCTCCACCACCTCCCTCCAGGTTGTCACAGAACACCAGCTTTCAATGGCTGTTTTACATGTGGTAATGTATATGTTTCAATGGTATTCTCTCAAATCATCCCACCCTCCCCTCTCCCACTGAGTTCAAAGGTCTATTCTTTATGTCTGTGTCTTCTTTGCTGCCCTGCATATAGGATCATCAATCCCATCTTTCCGGATTCTATATATATGTGTTAAAATACGATATTTGTCTTTTTCTTCCTGATTTACTTCATTCTGTGTAATAGGCTCTAGGCTCATCCATCTTATTAGAACTGACTCAAATACATTCCTTTTTATAGCTGAGTAATATTCCATTGTGTATATGTACCACAATTTCCTTATCCATTCATATACTGATGGACATCTAGGTTGCTTCCATGTCCTAACTATTGTAAATAGTGCTGCAATGAACACTGGAGTATGTGTGTCTTTTTCAAGTAGGGTTTCCTCAGGGTATATGCCCAGTAGTGGGATTGCTGGGTTACATGGCAGTTTTATTTCTAGTTTTTTTTTTAAGGAAATCTCCATACTGTTTTCCATAGTGGTTGTATCAGTTTGTATTCCACCAACAGTGTAAGAGGGTTCAATTTTCTCTACACTCTCTCCAGCATTTATTATTGATAGACTTTTGGATGATAGCTATTCTGATTGGTATGAGATGATACCTCATTGTAGTTTTCATTTGCATTTCTCTAATGAGAGATGTTGAGCATCTTTTCATGTGTTTATTAGCAATCTGTATGTCGTCTTTGGAGAAATGTCTGTTTAGGTCATCTGCCCACTTTTTGATTGGGTTGTTTGTTTTTCTGGTATTGAGCTGCATGAGCTGCTTATGTATTTTGGAAATTAATCCTTCCTTTTTAAGTTGTTTCATTTGCTATTATTTTCCGCCATTATGAGGGTTGTCTTTTCACCTCACTTATAGTTTCCTTCATTATGCAAAAGGCTTTAAGTTTAATTAGGTCCCATTTGTTTATTTTTGTTTTTATTTCTATTACTGTAGGAGGTGGGTCATAGACAGCATATTTCTGTGATTTATGTCAGAGTGTTCTGCCTAGATTTTCCTCTTAAGAGTTTTATACTTTCTGATCTTAGGTTTAGGTCTTTAATCCATTTTGAGTTTATTTTTGTGTATGGCTTTAGGAAGTGTTTTAATTTCATTCTTTTACATGTAGTTGACTAGTTTTCCCAGCACCTCTTATTGAAGAGACTGTCTTTTCTCCATTGTATATTTTTGCCTCCTTTGTCAGAGATAAGTTGTCCATAGGTGTGTGGATTTATCTTTGAGTTTTCTATCTTGTTTCATTAGTCTAAATTTATGTTTTAGAAGGTTGATTCCTCCAGTTCTGTCCTTTTTCAAGATTGCTTTGGCTATGTGAGGTCTTTTGTGTTTCCATGCAAATTGTGAAATTATTAGTTCTAGTTCTGNGATTTATCTTTGAGTTTTCTATCTTGTTTCATTAGTCTAAATTTATGTTTTAGAAGGTTGATTCCTCCAGTTCTGTCCTTTTTCAAGATTGCTTTGGCTATGTGAGGTCTTTTGTGTTTCCATGCAAATTGTGAAATTATTAGTTCTAGTTCTGTGAAAATTACTGTTGGTAGTTCAGTAGAGATTGCATTGAATCTAAAAATTACTTGGGGCAGTATAGTCATTTTCACTATATTAATCCTTCTAATCCGAGAACATTATATATCTCTCCATCTGTTTGTGTCTTCTTTGATTTCTTTCATCAGCATCTTATAGTTTTCTGTATACAGGTCTTTTGTCTCTTAAGGTAAATTTATTCCTAAGTATTTTATTCTTTTTGTTGCGGTGGTGAATGGGATTGTTTCCTTAATTTTTCTTTATGATTTTTCATTGTTACTGTATAGGAATGCAAGGAATTTCTGTGTATTAATTTTATGTCCTGCAACTTTATTATATTAATTAATTAGCTCT
The DNA here is from genome assembly GCA_006410635.1 of Cephalophus harveyi. Lineage (NCBI taxonomy): Eukaryota > Metazoa > Chordata > Mammalia > Artiodactyla > Bovidae > Cephalophus > Cephalophus harveyi. The sequence goes on from SJYT01011557.1 coordinate 101,916, forward strand.
AGTAATTTTCCAGTGGCATCTTTAGGGTTTTCTATGTAGAGAAGCATGTTATCTGTGAACAGTGAGTTTTATTTTTTCTTTCTCAGTCTGGATTCCTTTATTTCTTTTTCTTCTCTGATTGCTATGCCTAGGACTTTCAAAACTATGTTGAATAATAGTGGTGAGAGTGGGCACCCTTGTCTTGTTCCTCAGTTTAGAGGAGCATTTCCTATTTTATGATGGTAGTTTATTGTTCTTTTCACATTGGGCACCAATTCATTGTTACTGCCTTTATTTTTGCCACGTTACAAACCCATTCCTAAAGTCGGACATGACTGAGCGACTTCACTTTCACTTTTCACTTTCCACTTTCATGCATTGGAGAAGGAAATGGCAACCCACTCCAGTGTTCTTGCCTGGAGAATCCCAGGGATGGGGGAGCCTGGTGGGCTGCCGTCTATGGGGTCGCACAGAGTCGGACACGACTGAAGTGACTTAGCAGCAGCAGCAGCAGCAACAAAGTATGTTTACTCAACATTTGCACAAAAGAGGTATTTTTTCACTCCAATTCATTAGAAGAAAAGCTAATTAAATGCTTTTTGTAGGAATACAGATTTTCAACCTATCTCAAGAGGGATGCTATTAACAAAGTATATAAGGATATCTTGGTGTGACTTTTTTCTTCTTTCCAACACTCTCCTTTATCATTCCCTTGTTTCACAAATCTTTTATAGCGAGATTTCAAAGCATCATATAAAACAATGAGAAATCTGTAATAAAGCATACCTACAAATATTTAAGTTTTATCAGAATAGTAGGAATGCAGATATCCCTTAAATGGCAGCATACCTGATGATGAGATAATTGGTGGAATGAAAAAAGAGTAAATTACTAAGTACAGTTTATACTCCATATGTACTTATCTGAGATGTAAAAAGAGTTGATAAGCCTTTAGTCCTTGATTTCAGCAGAACAGATGGATGATTTCTAAGATCAAGGACTAAAAGATCACGAATTGTTCCACCTTCTAGGTGAACGCATATTGAATATCAACTGTGAAAGATACAGTATTTCACCTTAATACTCTAGAAGAAGAATGACAGGTACAAGCTTAACAGTCTGTATTATTTTAATGTAAATGTTAATATAAGTCAAAATATGATCAATACACAAGTATAAAGGGCTTGAGGAATTCAAAAGAAGGAGAAAGATAATACCTGATTATTAGCACCACATTGAGTTTTAAAGAGAAGGGGGCATTTGGAATGGACTTGAAGGACTGCAAAGAATTTAACAAGAGGGAACAGAGTTAGCAAAAGCTAGAGGTTGTCAAGGGTAATGAATATTTAAGAGACCTGAAGTAATGCTGCATAGATTTGGGATAGATTAAAAGTGAAGAGTAGGTTAAAATTTTAGCTAGGTTTCTATTTTCAGAAACCTCTAAATATCAGATCAACTCTTTTAATTCACTAGACAATAAGAAGCCATTGTAGATTTTTGGGAAGATTATTTCAGCAGATATTTAAAGGTAATTAGATGAAATATTAAAAACACAATTGGAAATTAAGAAGTCACTGTACTTGACTCTCTAGGTCTGGATCTCAAACCTTAGCATGTGTGAAAATAGCTGTGGAACTATAAACCAGTGATTGAACACAACCCCTGAGACTATGATTTAGTTCCTAATCTGTGGGGCTCAGGAATCTTTACTCTTAACAAGTGCCCCAGGTAATTCTATACATATTAAAGTCTTGAGTGTCTAAGCCACAGACAGTTGAGAACATGACCTTGAGTGTGGCAAGCCTAATAGAGTATAGGTGAGACTGATGTGGTACCCTAGCTGCAAAAACTTGAATTTTTATAGATGACTCAGTTTCAGTTCTGAGGCTGGCTTAACTGAAGCATCAAAAACAATGAGCATTTGTTAAGCTGTACAGTGATAATTCTCAGAATTGCTTCCTGGAGGTGACTAAAACTGAACGCTGCCTTAACACACATGGTTTGTGGTTCGATCTGACAAGTTAGGACTACACTGAGAGACTTAGAGTGTCATCTGCTTCTTATCTCCTAACTTTGTAAAAGCTTGGTGGGGCTGCTGAGAGAGATTGCTGGGAAAACAGGGAGATGAGGTTGAGTTCTCCAGGTCAGAGGTAAAATAAATGAGTGAGTGAGTGAATGACTGAAAATAAATGATTGACTTTTGAAGAAAGTTTATAAGACAGTAGCTCAAATAGCATGAGGAAAAATATCAACAATGTCTTAGTTACAGATCTTTAAAGATTACAAAATAGTTTCAGGAAGTCTTTCTGACTTTCTGCCACAACTGGGAACAAAGTAAGNCTGAAAATAAATGATTGACTTTTGAAGAAAGTTTATAAGACAGTAGCTCAAATAGCATGAGGAAAAATATCAACAATGTCTTAGTTACAGATCTTTAAAGATTACAAAATAGTTTCAGGAAGTCTTTCTGACTTTCTGCCACGACTGGGAACAAAGTAAGCCAAAAGCAAAAACCTCTTTGTCTTGTAGGCCTTTTACTTCCTATTCCCAGAAACCCTTCTCCAGTAACGGTTGCGCATGTGTGTTCTGTTACTTCAGTCATGTCTGACTCTGCTACCCCATGGAATGTAGCCTGCCAGGTTGCTCGTCCATGGAATTCTCCAGGCAGAAATACTGGAGTGGGTTGCCATTCCCTTCTCCAGCAGATCTTCCCAGCCCAGGGATCAAACCCACATCTCCTGGGTTTCCTGCATTGCAGGCAAATTCTTTACCACTGAGACACTGGGGAAGCCCGTAGCTGTTAGATACTTCAGAGGAAGATGATCCTGATGGAAAATCTGTTTGAGCATTTCTTCCAGGCAACATGCTTTTCTGGTACTGGATTCTCCTCCTCCTTATCTTTGGAAAATAAGGCACACTTTAACACGAAGTTCAACATAGAACTTCAAGGAAAAGATTAGTGCTACAGAGCAAACATTATTTGCTCCTAAGAAATATAGTTGTGACTCAACTCTACAGGAAGAGTATTTATAAATACTAGTATTTATAAATATCTACTAGATAGAAGTCTTGAGTGCTGATAAGATTATATCTGGATGAAAAGTGGGGAATGACTATTTTCTAGGTCACTTGAAAGTGAAAGTGTTAGCTGCTCAGTCATGTCCAACTCTTTGTAACCTGGTGGACTGTAGCCTGCCAGGCTCTTCTCTCCATTCTCCAGGCAAGAATACTAGAGTGAGTTGCCATTTCCTTCTCCAGGGGATCTTCCTGACCCAGGGATAGAATCCAGGTCCCCCTATAGAGGCAAATTCTTTACCATCTGAGACTCTAGCAAAGTCTACATCACTTGCCAAATTTACAATACAATATTGTAAAGTAAAAAAAAATAAATAATAATAATAATAATAAATAATGAAATTATTTGAAATGATTAACATAATTATTAATTATAATAATCATAGAGTATTTTGGGGGACTGTCAGATGGCTCAGTGGGTAAAGAATCTACCTGCAATGCAGGAGACACAGGAGACAGGGGTTTGATCCGTGGATCGTGAAGATCCCCTGGAGAAGGGAAATGACAACCCATTCCAGTATTCTTGTTTGGGAAATCCCATGGACAGAGGAGCCTGGTGGGCTACAGTCCATGGTGTTGAAAGAGTCAGACACAACTGAGTACATGGCACATCTTTATACTAGTGGAAATACTTCTAGTTTAATAGTTTCTGAAGTAATCCCTTCTACGGATAGGAAGAGACCAATAATAAAGAACACAGCATTTCTTTAAATTGATATTATATAGTATTATTTTTTAATTTATTGATTGGAGAATAATTGCTTTACAGTGTTGTATGGGTATCTGCCATACAACAATATGAATCAGCCATAAGGACGTGAGCCCCTCCCTCTTGAACCTCCCTGTCCCCCGCCATCCTACCACTCTAGATTGTCACAGAGAACCAGTTTGAGCTTCCTGTGTTATCCAGAAGTTTCCCAATAGCTGTCTGTTTTACATATGGTAATGTATATGTTTCAGTGCTACCCTCTCAGTTCATCCACCCTCTCCTTCCCACACTGTGTCTACAAGTCTGTTCTCTGAATATTGTTAATACATAGTATTATTTATAATGTGGTTGACTCTTGAGCTCTATCACTGGAAAGATAAATAAATCTCATGAGTTTGACTAGCTGGTGTTTCAACTTCCAAAATATTATGTACAGTGTAGGGTTTTAAATTGAAAAATTCAGATGAAAATCAAGCAGGTGTTTGATTTTTTGAAAAGTCATATAATTCCCTCTTTTGTCATTATAGAATATTGACATTAGTATTTATTTTATTTGACTTTTACTAGGACTATAAAGATGACAGTGTTCTACTACAGAATAGATTTGCCTACTCTAACAGAGAACAAAGGCATTCTACCCACAATGTATTATGGTATACCATTTCTCACAAACTGTAAACAGCTACGTAGCAAAAACAATCAGGCCACTGCTATAGCCAAGGTACTATTGTGTGAGGGCTCCTGCATCACGCTCATGTCATAAAGAGAGTTATTAATTTCAATTATAACCATAGCCATTTTAGAAATGCTAGTATCTAAATCCAATATATAGAAATACATAACTCATCAGAAGTAAAATTTAAATTCTACATTGACAGGCATTGGAAAATTTACCTTCTCTAGTAATTAGATCACAGACCAGAAATCACATATTCTGTGGCCTTCCTTAGGAAATTAGGTGGCTTCTAAAATAATTGATTATTGTAATGGCATATGATGAAAAACCATTAATTCCAGTCAAGAGTAATTTTAGATGCAAAAATATTTCATACTGAGCTAAAATTTCCTTCCAGATATTTTAAAATACTAATATTATATTCTTAGAGTCTTACA
>SJYT01011557.1:117571-176841 GCA_006410635.1 Cephalophus harveyi
TTTTCTATTTCTTCTTGGTTCAGTTTTGGAAAGTTGTACTTTTCTAAGAATTTGTCCATTTCTTCCACGTTGTCCATTTTATTGGCATATAATTGCTGATAGTAGTCTCTTATGATCCTTTGTATTTCTGAGTTGTCTGTTGTGATCTCTCCATTTTCATTTCTAATTTTATTGATTTGATTTTTCTCTCTTTGTTTCTTGATGAGTCTGGCTAATGGTTTGTCAATTTTATTTATCCTTTCAAAGAACCAGCTTTTTGCTTTGTTGATTTTTGCTATGGTCTCTTTTGTTTCTTTTGCATTTATTTCTGCCCTAATTTTTAAGATTTCTTTCCTTCTACTAGCTCTGGGGTTCTCCATTTCTTCCTTTTCTAGTTGCTTTAGGTGTAGAGTTAGGTTATTTATTTGACTTTTTTCTTGTTTCTTGAGGTATGCCTGTATTGCTATGAACTTTCCTCTTAGCACTGCTTTTATTAGTGTCCCACAGGTTTTGGGTTGTTGTGTTTTCATTTTCATTCGTTTCTATGCATATTTTGATTTCTTTTTTGATTTCTTCTGTGATTTGTTGGTTATTCAGAAGCGTGTTGTTCAGCCTCCATATGTTGGAATTTTTAATAGTTTTTCTCTTGTGATTGAGATCTAATCTTAATGCATTATGGTCAGAAAAGATGCTTGGAATGATTTTGATTTTTTTGAATTTATTGAGGTTAGATTTATGGCCGAGGATGTGATCTATCCTGGAGAAGAGTCCATGAGCACTTGAGAAAAAGGTGAAATTCATTGTTGAGAGCCCCTTGGACAGCAAGGAAATCAATCCAGTCAATCCTAAAGGAAAATCAACCCTGAATAGTCATTGGAAGAACTGATGCTGAAGCTCTAATACTTTGGCCTCCTAATGTGATGTACCGACTTTTTGGAGAAGACCCTGATGCTGGGAAAGATTAAGGGAAAGGAGAGAAGGGGACAACAGAGAATGAGATGGTTGGATGGTATCACTCAATGGACATGACTTTAAGCAAACTGTGGGAGAAAGTAAAGGACAGGATAGTAAACTCTGGTAGGCTGCAGTCCATGGGATTACAATGAATTAGACACAATTTAGCAATTGAACAGTAACAACAATAACCTAGTAGTTTTAGTTGTATGGTAAAAGCAGTATTTCCAGTGATAGCATGTGCTTTTAGAGATACTTAGATAAGACATAGTTTGGGGATAAAAAATGAAGTACAAACTTTAGCTCTTGCTGTGAGAATTCTTTCACCTGACTAAACCATAAATTGCATATTCAGGCTTCAGCACTAAAAGTGATTTGAAAAAAATGTCTAGAACTTGACTGGGAACCATAGTTCGGGTAAATAAGCTCATATTCCTTTAGACAAAACTGGATTAGTGAAGTTGCAGCCTTAGTAGTATGCAATTGCAATATTCCTTTCCTTATATTTGATAAATTAGCATTCATCTTGATAATTAAACCATACTTCCTGGCTCATTTATTGCTGTAAAATGATGAAGCACTTTAGAAATACTCTTTTGTTGAGCTCTGTGGACCCACTCCCTAGTGAAAAAATTATAATTGGTGAAAATCATGAAAAACAACCATTTGAAGTAAGTGGAAATTGTTCTAGAGCAAACATGAAGCTAAAGAAGTGCTTAGAGGAAATTTTATCTATAAGAGCTTTTATTTAAAATAAGATAGCAAAATAACTGTCCATGTTAAGAAACTGGAAAAAAAAGAAACTATAACCACAACAAGGAAAAGGAAATTAAAAATGGTAGAGTGGAAAGAAACATGAAAAAGAGAAAATCAACAAAACCAAATTTCAAAATCTTTGAAAACATCAATACATTGATAAATCATTACTTGGCCTACAGAAAATGAAAGGCGAGAGAAAAATCAAATTACTAAAATCAGAAAGAAAAAAGAGAGGACTTCACTACCACTTTACAGAATTTTTTTTTTTAATTACAAGAATACCCATGAATTACTGTACACTGATAAATGAGACAACATACATGGAGCATACAAGTTTCTAGAAAGATATGAACTACTAAAACTAACCCAAGAAGTAGAAAATATGACAGCACTTCTGAGAAAAGAGATTGATAATTTATAAGTTGTATCTAATGAAAAGCTTAGGCTTCTAAATGGCTTCCAGGTGAATTCTAGCAAACTTTTAAAGAATTAATACCAGCTCCCCACAAACTCTTTTAAAAAATAGATGAGAAAGTCCTATTTCCCAGTTTTGTCTGTGTGACTAGTGTTAATACTAAAACCAGACAAGACCTCATGAGAAAAGGAAATAATAGATCATTATTTCCTATAGAGAAGTGGAATCCTCAACAAAGTGTTAACAAACGTAATCCAGCAATATACAAAAAGAATAAAGATTATACAGCAAGGTCGAATGAAACTTATTCCAGGAACTCATGGTTAGTTTAGCACACACACACAAAAATTAGACCTTTTATAGGACAAAAATCACACAGTCATCTCAATAGACATAGAAAAAGCTTTTGATAAACCAAAAAAAAGCTTTTGATAAACCATCACCCTTTCATGATACAAGCACACAACAAACTAAGAGAGGGAACTTCTGTAAACTTACAAAAGGCACATAATGAAAAACCCACAGCTAACATCATACTTGATGGTGAAAGTCAGGAAACTGTCCTCCTAAGATCAGGAATAAGACAAGAATATGTACTCTCTCCACTTTTGTCAAATGCTGAACTGCATGTTCTATCCAAGGCAATTAGGCAAGAAAAGAAATAAAAAATATCTAGTTACAAAAAGGAAAAAATAAAACTCTCTTTATGAACAGATGACACGATCTTGTATATAAACAATTCTAAGAAATTAGAAAAATACTGGAAGAAATTAGAAAAATACTGGAAGGTTGCAAGATACAAGATAAATATACAAAAATTGGTTTATTTTAAATACACAATAGCAATTTGAAAATGATATGAAAATCATTCAGTTTACAACAGCATCCCAAAGAACAATATACTTAAGATTTAAATTTAACAAAAGAAATGCAAGTCTTGTAAAGTGAAAACTACTATAAAACACTGAAAGAAATTGAAGATAATAGATAAATACATTGAAAGACATTCCATATTCAAGAATTTGTTGTTGTTCAGTCACTAAGTCATATTCAACTCTTTGCAACCTCATGGACTGCAGCATGTCAGGCTTCCCTGTCCTTCTCTGTCTCCCACAGTTTGCTCAAACTCATGTCCATTGAGTCAGTGTTGCCATCCAACCATCTTATCCCCTCCCCCCCACTCCCCTTGCCCTGAATCTTTCCCAGCATCAGCCTTTTCCAATTAATTGGCTCTTCACATCAGGTGGCTAAAAGTATTTCAGCTTCAGCATCAGTCCTTCTAATGACCATTCAGGGTTGATTTCCTTTAGGATTGACTGGTTTGATCTCCTTGCAGTCCAAGGGACTCTCAAGAAGTCTTCTCCAGTACAATTCGAAAGCATCAGTTCTTCAGCACTCAGCCTTCTTTATGGTCCAACTCTCATTTCCTTACATATTTACTGGGAAAAAATACTGTTAAGATGACAGTACTCTCTGGGTTAGTTTCCTATGGCTGACATTACAAATTATCACAAAAATGGTGGCTTAAAACTACAGAAATGTGTTCTCTCACAATTTTAGAGTCCAGTAGTTCAAAATCAAGGTGTTGACAGGACAGCACTCCTTCTGAAGTCTATAGAAGGCGATCCTCCTCTTTCTCTTCAGCTTTTGGTGGCTCCAGGCAACTCAGGGCTTGTGGCTGCATAACTCTAATATCTATCTACATCTTCACATATCTTTCACTTCTGAATGGCTGTGTCTTTTCTATGTATTATAAAGAGTACTTGTGATTGTATTAAAGGCCCACTTGGATAATCCAGGATGATATTATCTCAAGATCCTTAATTCTATCTGTAAATATCCTTTTTTACTGAGTAAAATCTCATTCACGGATTCTTGGGCTAGAATATGCAAGGTGATGCTGTTATTTTCATGACTCCAGTCACCGTCCACAGACCACTTGCTACTCTCTCTAAATGAATCAATAGAACATAATTCCTATACACCTGGCTTTTATTTTCTTTCAGAAAATTGACAAGATCATCCTAAATTTCATATAAGAAACAACAGACTTTGTATAGCCAAAACAATTTTAACATTGCAGAATAAAATTGGCAGATCCATGCTTCCTAATTTCAAAGCTTATGGTAAAACTGTAGCAATCAGGGCAGCGTGGTACTTGCAAAATATGAGACATATAAATCAATGGAATAGAATATAGAGTCTAGACATGAACTCATATATTTGCAGTTAAACTTTTTGCAATAAGGGCGCTGCAAGAGTTCGATGAGGAAATGGGAATCTTTCAACAAATAGTGTGAGAACAGCTGGATATTTGCATATAAAGAATGAATTAGAGCCCTACCTCATACAGTACACAAAAATGACTCAAAGTGGCCTGTAGACTTAAATATAAGAGCTAAAGCTATAAAACTCTTAAACTTAGAAGTAAATTTTCATGAATTAGGATTAGGCAATGGTTTCATAATTATGACCATAAATGTACAAATAATAAGAAGGTAAATTGGACATTATCAAAGTTAAAAATTTTGTCCCTTAAAGGACAATACCAAAATAACAAGAAGACAACCCACTGAAGAAGAAAAATACTTGTCTTACAAATATCTGAAGAGATACTTCTGTCTAGAATATGTAGAATTCTTAGAACTCAATGTAAAAGACTATCCAAATAAGAATGAACAAAGTATTTTTCATTTTTAATCTAATTAAAAAATATATAGCCAATGAACACATAAAAGATGATCAACATTATTAACTGTGGGACAATGCAATTTAAAACTACAATGAGATACCACTTGAGCCCACTTCAACTGTCATAATCGTAAGGACAGGAGTTAGTGTTGGCAAGACTGAGAAATTAGACCCTTCATATGTTGCTTTTCACTTTCACGCATTGGAGAAGGAAATGGCAACCCACTCCAGTGTTCTTGCCTGGAGAAACCCAGGGGTGGGGGAGCCTGGTGGGCTGCCGTCTATGGGGTTGCACAGAGTTGGACACGACTGAAGCGACTTAGCAGCAGCAGCAGCATGTTGCTGTGAAACTGTGAAAATGGTATAACCCGTTTGAAAAACAGTTTTACAGTTCTTCAGAATGTTAACTATAGTATCTGCATGTGACCCAGCAATTAAACTTGTAGGCCTATACATAAGAGAAATAGACATATCCACATAAAAACTTATACATAAATGTTCCTAGAAGCATTATTCATGATAGTAAAAAAGTGGAAACAATCTAAACCTCCATCATGTAATGAATGGATGTTTTGTATCCATATGATGAAATATCGTTGTCTTAGTCTCTCAGTCGTGTCTGACACTTTGAGACCCCGTGGACCGTAGGCTGCCAGGCTCCTTTGCCCGTGGGGTTCTCTAGGCAAAAATGCTAGAGTGGGTTGCCATTCCCTTCTCTAGAGGATCTTCCCAACCCAGGGATCGAATCTAGGGATCAAACCTCTTCTATACTGCAGGCAGTTTCTTTACCATCTGAGCCACCAGGGAAGCCCATGATGAAATATTATTGGGACATAAAAAGAAATGGCTATAATATGGATGAACTTTTTCATCATGCTGAGTGAAAACATTAAGTGAAAGAAACTAGTCACAAAGGACTTTTTATTGCATAATTCTAATTATTCGAACTGACAAGAATCATATCTCTGCCTTTTGACTAAGATCAAATGAAATGTCAACAATAGGAAAGTTTTATTTTATTTTTCAGTAGAAGGAAGGATTTATTAGTTGTAAGTAAAGAGAACACAAGGGATCTTTCCCAAGGCAGCTTCTCTAGACAAGAAAATTGGGGATGTTTTAAGTTAAGCTATATACATGTTCATGAAGGCTTGGGCAGTGTGTGCACATTCATGAAGGGGCTTGAGCAAGAAAATTCAGCATAGAACGAGGACAGAGGTTGACAGGTCAAGACAGTTTATTGAAGTTCCAGAGTTCAAAAAAGGTCAGCATTTCTTAGGTTCTAGTTGATCTGGTAGTTGAACGTTTCAGGCCAATGTTTACCAACAATAGGAAAATTTTAAAAGGCAGAACATAGACTAGTGGTTAACAGGGATTAGGGCCTCTGAGGGATGGGATGTGACTGGTAAAGGGAACAGTATTTCTTATGAGGTGATAGAAATGTGCTAAATTTAGATTGTTGTGATGGTTGTACAACTCCTTGATACTAAGTCTTTGAATTATATTCCTGAAATGGGTGACTTTTATGGTTTGTGAATTTATCTCAATAAAGCTGTTTGTTTTTTTTTTCTAAATAGGGTAACCACTAAAACAAATTGGAGTGTACAACTTGCAAACTAGTAGAGGGGACAAAACCCCCAACCAAGGTAACATAAATCAATAGGGAATAAAAATAAAGAGAGGAAAATAGGGAAATGAAATGTATATAATAGGATAGTAGAAATAAATGTAAGCATATTAATAATAATATTAGAAGTAAGCAGAATGAACTCATTAATAAGGCAGTATTATTTTACTGGATTTAAAAAAACTAACTATCTGATATATACTGGAGATACCTAAAGCCTAAAGGTATAGAAAGGTTGAAAATAAAAGACAGCAAAATATATACCAAGTATAAAAGCTTAATTTTACCTGGAAAATGTCCATGGGATTCTGCAAGCAAGAATACTGGAGTGGGTTGCCATTTGCTCTTCCAGGGAAATTCATATAAACACAATAACAAATCCCTGAAATATATAAAGCAAAAACTCACAGAATTACTAGCACAAATTGAAAAACCACCATCATAGTAGAGATTTTAACAAAAATGATTTATAAATCATGCAAAGATAAATGATAGGCCCTAAGACAAGTCTCAATAGAGTTAATTTTAAAAAAAAAAAAACAGCATTGAAGATTGAATGTTTTACCAATTTTTATAGAGTAGATAATAATCATAACATAAAGAAGTTATGTTTAAGGTATATTTATATCTGGTTGAGGATCTTCATTTGCCTGTTTCTTAGTTTACCATTTATTGTCATAATTGATACAGTGTGGAAAGGGAGCTAGTGTCTATCAAATGCCTAGTAGATACCAAGTGTTTACTATAATCCTTACAACAATCTCATAGTATAACAACTATCTTTATTTGTCTATGTGAAAATAGATACTCAGGAAAGCTAAGTGATTTCCTTAAGGTCTGAAAAGTGATGGAGGTCATGTTTGAACTCAGATTTGTCTGATGAAATCCTGTACTTGGGCTTCCCAGGTGGCGCTAGTGGTAAAGGACCTGCCTGCTAATGCAGGAGACATAAGAGATGCTGGTTCGATCCCTAGGTTGGAAAGATGCCCTGGAGAAGGGAATAGCAACCCACTCCAGTACTCTTGCCTAGAGAATCCCATGGACAGAGGAGCCTGGCAGGCTGTAGTCCATGGGGTTGCAAAGAGTTGGAGATGACTGAAGTAACTTAGCACGTAGTCCTGTACTAAGTTCAACTAGGTATCTGACTGCTCACTTAAAACTAGACAATAAATTTTGAGCATGGGTAAGTGTACGTTATCCTCTCTTTTTTTTTTTTTTTTCGTAATCTTCTAAGAGAAATTCATGTCAACTTCATTTCCTCTTTCTTCCTTCTCTTTCTATTTATATAAACCCCTAATTGCTGCCCCCCTCCAAAATACAGACTCAGTTCAGTTCAGTCACTCAGTCATGCCCGATTCTTTGTGACCCCATGAATTGCAGCACTCTAGGCCTCCCTGTCCATCACCAACTCCCAGAGTTCACTCAAACTCACGTCCGTCGAGTCAGTGATGCCATCCAGCCATCTCTGCCTCTGTCGTCCCCTTCTCCTCCTGCCCCCAATCCCTCCCAGCATCAGAGTCTTTTCCAATGAGTCAGCTCTTCGCATGAGGTGGCCAAAGTACTGGAGTTTCAGTTTTAGCATCATTCCTTCCAAAGAACACCCAGGGCTGATCTCCTTCAGAATGGACTGGTTGGATCTCCTTGCAGTCTAGTGGACTCTCAAGAGTTTTCTCCAACACCACAGTTCAAAAGCATCAATTCTTTGGCTCTCAGCCTTCTTCACAGTCCAACTCCCACATCCATACATGACCACTGGAAAAACCATAGCTTTGCCTAGACGGACCTTTGTTTGCAAAGTAATGTCTCTGCTTTTCAATATGCTATCTAGGTTGATCATAACTTTCCTTCCAAGGAGTAAGTGTCTTTTAATTTCATGGTTGCAGCTCAACATTGTGTAAATCAATATAAATTATTTGCTGCAGTTTTAGTCGAGAAGAAAATACAAAGTTCACCTTAGCAGTATTATATGAATAAGATGTTACTGCTTTTTAATGTGGACAGTTGATCTTATTTTTATTAAGGGATGGTATATAAATGAGTAGAAAATTTGAAAGGTAAAAAGGAGAGACGTTAGTGTTCTTAAAAAAATAGGTATATCTTACAGATGAGGTACAATAACCAGCATTTACTTAGCTAGTTGCCATTTAGTTGCTAAGTACTTTCTGACTCTTGGAGACTCCATGGATTGTAGCCTGCCAGGCTCTTCTGTCCATGGGATTTTTCAAGCAAGAATACTGGAGTGGGTTGCCATTTCCTTCTCCAAAGATTTTCTTCCTGAACCAGGGATTGAACCCATGTCTCCTGTAATGGTAGGTTGGTTATTTTCTGCTGAGCCACCAGGGAAGCCCTGAGGCTTTAAACATGATTTGATTTATATGTCCCATCAATCCTATGAAAAAGCTACAGTTATATTTCACATTTTATAAATGAGAAAACTGAGACTCAGAGCAGTTCAATAACTTTACCTAGTGTTTCACTGATAGTAATTGGTGAACATGAGTCTATATCCATAACCATATGTAGAAGTATGTGAATATCTAATAATGGAAACATTTCTTTGGTGTGATAGCAAACTTTCAGTCTGTTTTGTTGTTCAGTCCCTAAGTCATGTCCGACTCTGGTACCTCATGACCTGCAGCATGCCAGGTTTCCCTGTCCTTCACTATCCCCCTGAGTTTGCGCAAACTCATGTCCACTGAGTGATGCCATCCAACCTTCTCATCCTCTGTTGCCCTCTCCTCCTCCTTCCTTCAATCTTTCTCAGAATCAGGTCATCTGCATATCTGAGGTTGTTGATATTTCTCCCAGCAGTCTTGATTCCAGCTTGTGATTCATCCAGCCTTTCATTTGGCATGATGTACTCTGCATTTAAGTTAAATAAGCAGGGTGACAATAAACAGCCTTGATATACTCTTTTCCCAATTTTGAACTAATCTGTTGTTCCATGTCCAGTTCTGATTGTTACTTCTTATCCTGCATACAGGCTTCTCAGGAGACAGGTAAGGTGGTTTGGTAATTCTATCTCTTTAAGATTTTTCCACCGTTTGTTGTGACCCACACAATCAAAGACTTTATAGTCAATGAAGCAAAAATAGATTTTTTTTTTTTAATTCCCTTGCTTTTTTCTATGATCCAGTGAATGCTGACAATTTGATCTCTGGTTCCTCTTTCTTTTCTAAATCTAGCTTGTACATACAGAAGTTCTTGGTTCACGTACTGCTACAGTTTAGCTTGAAGGATTTTGAGCATAATCTTGCTAACCTGTGAAATGAGTGAAATGAATGCAACTGTGTGATAGTTTGAACATTGGCATTGCCTTTCTTTGGGATTGGAATGAAAACTGACCTTTTCTAGCCCTGTGGTTTTTCAAATTTGATGGCATATTGAGTGCAGCACTTTAATTCATGTTTTAGAATTTGAAGTAGCTCAGCTGGAATTACATGATAACTTTTATTCACTTTTTTTAGATTTGTAAGCAAGATGCCTACCTTTATTTTACTCAGCCAATTTATTGGACAACTGTGAACTTTAGCAGGTTTTTTTAGAGAGGCTGATTATGACAAGATGCATGTAAAAATTGATTATTTTTCTGTTTGCTAGAAAAATTCCAAATTTTTACTTTTAAGTGATCCAGAGATGTAGGAAAGACTTTGTCCAAATGAGAGGATTTGGTGTGAGTTAGGAAAACCAACCCAAAGGCCAAAGTTGAGGGGAACTGATGTTTGAAATGACAAAGGCAAAAGGGTAAAAGGGTGGTTTATAGGAAATAAGGGAATTAAAGCTGGGCCAAGAAGTTGAATATTGACTAGCACTGTACTAGAATAAACTGACTTAGGATAAACAGACCATTTTCATTACCTTTGTAGCTGAAAGTTTTCTGCCTGTATCTCTCCAGATTCCAAGAACTAAAGGTGAAATCAAATACCTTGAGTTAGGGGGCTTCCCTGGGGCCTCAGTGATAAAGAATCTGCCTGCCAATGAGGAGACATGAGTTTGATTCCTGGGTTGGGAAGATCCTCTGGAGAAGGAAATGGCAGCTGTACTCCAGTATTCTTGCTTGGGAAATTCCATGGACAGAGGAGCCTTGTGGGCTACAGTCCATGGGGTTGCAGAAGTGTCAGACACGACTGAGCCACTAAATAGCAACCTTGAGCTAGAGATGAAGTGTGAGAGGGATTAGGGCCACCGGAACGTGTATTAAGAACAGATGTTCTTAAGTCACATCTGTAGAACATAGAAGATCTCCTATTGAGTGCCTGTAGCCCAGCTTGTTTCTTTCTAGGGTCTTTACCCATGGACTAGATCCACTATAGGAAAACTAGCTATGAACAATTCCATGTTTTCCCTGTTTTCCATATTTGAGATAAGAGGTTTAGCTTTAATATATGAGGTAATATGCTTCTCTCATGTCAAATACTTTGACCATCCAGCAGTGTTTTCTCAAGCTGGATGGTCAAAGTATTTGACATGACAGAATTGCAATGTAGTCTATGGAATTAAAAATCCAAAGGACTCAGACAGATGTTGCATAGATGAAAAAGGGTTTCCTGTCGTTATTTTATCTTTTCAGTTTTAAAAAAAAGCAAATTAAGTCATTGGATTTTCATTTGCATTAATTTTTATTTTGGAGATGTGTTCACTGTTTATGGAAGTCTAGCACTATGTTAAATGCACAATGTGGTAAGTGAGATATCACTCATAACCATTGGAATGGCTATTATCAAAAAAAGCAAGAACAGGTGTTGGCAAGGATGTGGAGAAAAAGGAACCATCCTTTTCTTGGCATCCTTACATGCAGTGGGTAGTGGCAGTGTAAGTTGGTGTAGCCACTGTGGAAAACAGTATGGAGAGTCCTCAAAAAATTAAGACTAGAACTACCATTTGATTTAGTAATTTCACTTCTGGGTATTTATCCTAATGATAGGGAAACATTAATCCAAAAAGATACATGCAGGCCCATGTTCATTGCAGCATTGTTAGAACAGCCAACATATGGAAACGACTTACATTGCCCATCAACAGATAAATGGATAAAGAAGATGTGATACACATACACGCACATACCTATCAGAACACAATAATTGTGATACTACTCAGCTATAAAAAGATGAAGTTTTGCCATTTGCAACAACATGGATGGGCCTTATGCCCACCCTCCATGAATAGAGGGCATTGTGCTAAGTAAAATAAGTCAGACTGAGAAAGACAAATACCATAAGATTTTACTTATATATGGAAAAAAAGAAACAAAAAAATGAACAAACCTGTAGATACAGCAGCAGAGCAGTGGTTATCAGAGGGGAAGAGCCATGTGGAAAAGTAAAATGGTAAAGGAGATCAACTGTCAAGCGACACATGGAAACTAAATATTTGGTGGTGATCATGCTGTAGGGTATATAGACACAGATATAGAGTGTGCATGGGAAATTTATAAAATGTTGAAACCATTGTTATCTCAATAAAAAATGAATTTAAAAAAATTAAATGAATAATTTCAAAAAATATTCTACCAGAGGGAGTGAAAGAGACTTTGAAGTTCCCAGTATTGTTCAACGTGTGTTTATTTACATTTCTTACAATGCCCAGAAAAATATGTTTTCTGTAGTTTGTGTCCATAAAATATTAGTTCATTTTTCATAGCAGTTTCATTTTAAGTTCTTGCCCAAACTTCAGTGAACTCAGGCTCAACCTGTCTTTGCAAGGTAGAAACTCCACTTGTAATTGAAAATTTACTGGTTCTTTTGAGTTGATGCCATAAAGACTTGCACATAATTGTTAATAATGTGGGTGTACCTATTTATAAATGATAGTCATAAAAGAGTCTCAGTTATGTTCATGGTTGACCAAGTAAGATATGGGGACAGTTTGTTTTATTCTAAAGAGACTACTTTGTCTCATTTTGTTTCAAAATGACTTTGTCGACAGTGAGAGTGAAATGTGTTTTATTTTTACTGACTCTCAAATTTGCTGTAAATCACGTGGTTTCTTTCTTAGAAGCATAGAGAAACTATGAGCTGGAAAGAACCTTAGAAATGAACCGTAGAATTGCTGTTTTACAGACTAAGAAATGGTATGCCAGAGAATTGAAGCGACTTCCCAAGGTAACAGATTTCCTGGCTAAGCCAGAACTGAAATCTGTATTTGCCTTATTCTGCCTCCAGTCTTATTTTCCCACTATATACAGTCCTATTTTGCATATATTATGTCAACTACAAAAAAAAAAAAAAAGCACTGAAGTCCAGTTGGTTATTTGATATGTTAGCCTGTGGTGAGTGCTGCAAAATTCTCCATTTTGTATATTACATAGGTGATGCTTACTGTGTTCCATGGTGTCTAGCTGATGAAGACAATAAGGATACCATATGTTTCTAGTCTTTGTATCAGAATATATTGCTTTTATACCAAACAACTTGATTCTATTTTAGGGACACCTCCAGCCCAGCGTTTCTCATGATGTACTCTGCATGTAAGTTAAATAGGCAGGGTGTCAATATACAGCCTTGACGTACTTCTTTTCCTATTTGGAACCAGTCTGTTGTTCCATGTCCAGTTCTAGCTGCTACTTCCTGACCTGCATATAGGTTTCTCAAGAGGCAGGTCAGGTGGTCTGGTATTCCCATCTCTTTCAGAATTTTCCACAGTTTATTGTGATCCACACAGTCAAAGGCTTTGGCATAGTCAATAAAACAGAAATAGATGTTTTTCTGGAACTCTCTTGCTTTTTCCATGATCCAGCAGATGTTGGCAATTTGATCTCTGGTCCCTCTGCCTTTTCTAAAGCCAGCTTGAACATCTGGAAGTTCATGGTTCATGTATTGCTGAAGCCTGGCTTGGAGAATTTTGAGCATTACTTTACTAGCATGTGAGATGAGTGCAATTATGTGGTAGTTTGAGCATTCTTTGGCATTGCCTTCCTTTGGGATTGGAATGAAAATTGAACTTTTCCAATCCTGTGACCACTGCTGAGTTTTCCAAATTTGCTGGCATACTGAGTGCAGCACTTTCACAGGATCATCTCTGAGGATTTGAAACAGCTCAACTGGCATTCCATCACCTCCACTAGCTTTGTTCGTAGTGATGCTTCCCAAGGCCCACTTGACTTCACATTCCAGGATGTCTGGCTCTAGGTGAGAAATCACACCATCATGATTATCTGGGTCGTGATTTAACTTATATGCAGAGTACATCATGAGAAATGCTGAGCTGGAGGAAGCACAAGCTGGAATCAAGATTGCCAGGAGAAATATCAATAATCTCAGATATTCAGATGACACCACCCTTATGGCAAAAAGTGAAGAAAGAACTAAAGAGCCTCTTGATGAAAGTGAAAGAGGAGAGTGAAAAGATGACTTAAAGCTCAACATTCAAAAAACTAAGATCATGACATCTGGTCCCATCACTTCATGGGAAATAGATGGAGAAATAGTGGAAACACTGGCTGACTTTATTTTGAGGGGCTCCAAAATCAATGCAGAATGTGATTGCAGCCATGAAATTAAAAGACGCTTACTCCTTGGAAGGAAAGTTATGACCAACCTAGACAGCATATTAAAAAGCAGAGACATTACTTTTCCAACAAAGGTCCGTCTAGTCATGGCTATGGTTTTCCAGTGGTCATGTATGGATGTGAGAGTTGGACTATAAAGAAAGCTGAGTGCTGAAGAATTGATGCTTTTGAACTGTGGTGTTGGAGAACACTCTTGAGAGTCCCTTGGACTGCAAGGAGATCCAACCAGTCCATTCTGAAGGAGATCAGCCCTGGGATTTCTTTGGAAGGACTGATGCTGAAGCTGAAACTCCAGTACTTTGGCCACCTGATGCGAAGAGTTGACTCATTGGACAAGACCGTGATGCTGGGAGTTATTGGGGGCAGGAGGAGAAGGGGCCGACAGAGGATGAGATGATTGGATGGCATCACCGACTCGATGGACATGGGTTTGGGTGAACTCCAGGCGTTGGTGATGGACTGGGAGGCCTGATGTGCTGCAGTTCATGGGGTTGCAAAGAGTCAGACACGACTGAGCGACTGAACTGAACTGTGAATTCCATAACCAATCAGTTTTTCCTTTTATAACTTGCTGCTGGAAAGTTAAAAGCTAATGAGTGGCCCCATTCTATTCGTGCAGAGTGCTGTGTAACAAATTGTTCTGTTGCTTTTATCTTTAGATCTGACTCTGTTTTATATCACTACCTTTTAAGTTTTTTTTCTCTTTTCTGTTTACACCTATTGCTCTTTTGCCTTACCAGAATTTGGTCCTGTCCAAAATGTTTTAAGACGTCTGATGCGTGTGAAAAGGACCTTGATATTTGGTCCTGTCTGAAACCATTCAGCATGGACAAAATGTGTTCATGGACTTTTGTGACAGGCCAAATTTCAAGAACCTTTTGAGTGGACTGAATGTCTTACGTAAATTTCAAACAGGACCAAATATCTGCTAACCTTAATGTTATGTTGGGGTTTTTCTGGTTATTGAAGCGTAAATCCTTTTTTGTTATTAAGACAAATAGAAAGAAACATGTAGGGAATTAAATTCACTATGCAGCTGTTTTACTGTAGATGAAGTTTCAGTATTTCTCCCATAGTTTATCTTGAATATATCTAGAGAGATTTTTCTAACTCAATTTGATGAGTTTACTTTCTTCAACCTTGGCCTAGTCTCATTTTGATAAGTTTACATCATGGGGATGACATGAGGAAATTAGATTATTTTATGACTTGTTTACATAATTTTATTTGCCTGAACTACATCTGAACCTGAATTTAAACTTGCAGAAGAGAAGTAACTGATTTTCTGTAAAAGTCTTTCATGTAAATGTGAAGAGATGTTAATTATCAGGACTTGAAAAATTCTTTTAACAAGGTAAAATGTTTGCTTGACTGGGAATATCCTTGGAGTTGAGAAAGCTGTTTGTGTAGCAAGTCCATTTCTGAGAGAAGATCAATGAGATTGGCTTCAACTTCAAAGAGTGCTCTTTTCCAAATATTTCACATTTATTACCAGGGAGGAATCACTCAAAGGGATAAAAATATACTATGGTTTACAGAGTAGCACAGAATCTACTGACAATCCTAGTTTATGTTTGCAGTTTGTTCAGGGCCCAATAATCTGGTTTTGCTTGAGAGATGATTTGCTTTATAAAGGAACATCTACTGTTTCTGATTATCCTATTCACAGGACTACATGACCTCTAGAGCAAAATATTCCATTGGTCCTTCCTGAGCTTCTTCCCCTGGGTGTTGTCCGTGTAGCTCCATGAGCTCTTCCTTTGTCTGTCATACATGGTGATTTTATTTTTTTATTTTTATTTTTTTAAATATAAATTTATTTATTTTAATTGGAGGTTAAATGAAGAAATAGCACATGCTTTAAGGCCAACAGGGGCAGAGATTTCAGGCTGACCTCTTTGGGGTTCCTTTTGCCTTCATCTTCTGGCTGCCGTAATTGTTCTGTGATAACGTCACAACTACCGGTCTTTGTAGTTTAAATAGTTTGTATAGTTTGTAGTTTATATAGTGATTTTCAGCAGGAAGATTAATCTGATTAATACAAGCGGCCATACCATAGCATATCATAGCATTTCTGTCTTAAAACCATACTTGTATATTTTCTATTTCAGGGACAGTAAATGTTTCCTCTCCTCCTTCCTGAACTTAGAACTAATGCTAATCCAGATATAATAGCAAAATTTGATTTCTCTAAGCTTAGGAAATCAAAGCAATAAAGTT
Organism: Cephalophus harveyi; assembly: GCA_006410635.1. Lineage (NCBI taxonomy): Eukaryota > Metazoa > Chordata > Mammalia > Artiodactyla > Bovidae > Cephalophus > Cephalophus harveyi. Next base: position 133,721 of record SJYT01011557.1, read on the forward strand.
TAAGTCATAAAAGTGGACTCCTTGGCAAACTTTCTCCTGTCTGAATTGTTTTTAATCAACTTATTAGCAGCTACTAGCTGACCATGCATCTCTCCAGCTTCACCCTTGGCTTAAGATTTGTTGTAAGCTTCCCTTTCTCTCTCACTTCAAAACTGAGGAGTCTCTGTCCCATATTGTCAACTCAAATTGCTCTTTTCTATCCTCTGAGAGGGCCTTCCCTTGTAGCTCAGTCGGTAAAGGATCTGCCTGCAGTGCAGGAGACCCAGATTCGATCCCTGGGTTGGGAAGATCCCCCGGAGAAGGAAATGGCAGCCCACTCCAGTACCCTTGCCTGGAAAATCTCATGACAGGGGAGCCTGGTGGGCTACAGTCCATGGGGTTGCAAAGAGTCAGACACAACTGAGCGACTGACACACACACACATACACATCCTCTGAGAGCTTAGAGCACCCGATCCTGTTAAAACAGTGTGCTATTAAGTAGCCTTCTTTCTCTAATATGCATGCGTGTGTGCGTGCTCGGTTACTCAGTCATGTCTGAGTGTGCGACCCCATGGACTGTATTCCACTAGGTTCCTCTGTCCATGGGATTTCCTAGGCAAGAAAACTGGAGTCGGTTGCCATTTCCTCCTCCAGGGGATCTTTCTGACTCAGGAATCGAATGCACATCATCTGCATTGCAGGTGAGCCAACTATCTCTAAACTCCAGTCTTCTTCTGCTTCTTCATTTTCTGTTTTTTTAAGAACTTTCTGAAATTCAGGCCTTAGATGCCACTTGATACCTCTGAGGCATTTCCCATTCCCCATAAGAAAGAGCCCAAACTCCTTGGACCGGTAAGGACCTTCGTGAGCTGGTCACATCCTACTTTTTTAGCTCCATTTTCAGGCTTACTTTTACCTGTATCAAAGGTTCAATTTCTTGAGATTTTTTTCATGGCACTTTTTTGCAGAACATGTCATACCTTTCTTGCTTCTCTAGTTTGATCATGTTGTGCTTTCTTCCTTCCTTCTTTCTTTCCCAGAAGAAATTCTACTCATTCATCAAGGTCTACTGAAGCATCATCTCTGCTGTGAGACTTTATTCTCTTCCTTCCCAAGTTTCAGGGGCCCTGGAGAACTGTAATGATCCTGCTGTTGCTGTTTTTACATTTTAAGAGCTTGAAACTACTGCTAATTGTTCTAATGTTTTTCTTCTCCTGGTCTGTTAGCTTCTGAAAATAGTGCTCAACAGGTAGTAATGGCTTTACAAGTGTTTGTTTTCCATAACTGAACTGCAGTGAAGACCAGGATTTGGCCTGGGTCTCAGCCAATTATTTTGACAGAGGACCAAGTGTTTCAGGCCCAGCATGGAAGTCCCTGGGGAGGCACTTTGGGTCAAATGGGTCATTTAGCACTTGTCAGCTCATAGCATCAAGGTAGCTGTCTGCTTGCCCTTATGTCTTGTACAATCCCAGACATTATTAAAAATATCAATTTTTAAGTACAAAAAAGTTCTGTGCCTGCTGTGCTTAGTTGCTCAGTCATGTCTGACTCTTTGCAACCCCAGGGACTGTAGCCTGCCAGGTTCTTCTGGGAATTTTCCAGGCAAGAAAACTGGAGTGGGTTGCCATGGTCTCCTCCAGAGGATCTTCCCAACCCAGGGATCCAAACAGGTCTCCTACATGGCAGGTGGATTCTTTACTGTCTGAGCCACCAGGGAAATTCGTTGCCTAATCTCTTCAAAGAAACTAAGTTTTTATACTCTTCCATGTGGGAAAAGGACTGCACGGAAATAATAATACTAATATTTTATCATTCAAGGCATAAGTTGTGTGTATCTCTGTTCAGTTCTGAATTATCATCAGGGTGTAATACCTGGTAGTTCCACGATTCCTTAGTAAGTTAGCTGACTCCTTCCTGGGGGTGAATATTTTTTTAGCAGTTGAGCTCAGAGGTATTTGGTTTGCTTTTTTAGATTCAGGTGATTTTCTAGCTTATTCTCTAAAGGTCTAAACTGTAATGGAACTTTGAATGCAAAAGGACATCTGCTTGTGCTTGAAGAAGTGGAAAAATGAGATCTTAGTGCTCTGGATACAAAGCTTCCCAAACGCATACTGTGCTATAAGATTGAAGAAACGCCAAGAAGGAAAATAAAACCAGTGAAACCCTATAGGGCACACCTTAGGATACTTTAATCAGGATGGAATGGAAAAAATAGATTAAATACAGTTATACCAGGAAGAATTATAGAAGGAAAATAGGATATTGGATGTCTCTTTGAAGAGCTGAAGGGGTTTCTGCTGCTTTCGGCTGTTGGAACCGTGTTCGGGGTTGTGCTGCAGTGATGGACGCAGGAGAATGAAGATCATCCACTAAGTTCTAAGGATGTCGGGGGCAACCCAGTGAGGCAGGCACTAAGTTCAGCTCCCGATCAGCAGAGGGGCCAGGGCTAGGGGAGGAGTGAGGGGGTGGCTCCCTTGTGTGTGGGCGAGCCGGTGGTCTTCATGGGCTCCTGTCAGGCCCTGAAAGTAGGAAAAGCAGCAGACACTCTTCCCCAACTACTGTCTTATTCTCAAGGACAATTCAAAATGGAAACTTCTCCAGTCTGAGCTACACCAGACTCCAGCGGAGAACTGCTGGGGCTCGAAGTCCCTCCACTTCCCCCGTTCAGCACCACTGCTCTTCAGGGAGCTTGGACGACTGCTTTCTGTATGAAAAGTGGAAAACTGGAGAAACAGAGCAATTCTATGCTCCTGAAACTGAATAGTATCACTGAAAGGAAGTATGGGATTGTGTGATAGGTGGGAAAGCCTTTAGATGACTCTGGCATGTGTATATCATAACACTGACACTGATCAGCAAATGTATATTCCAATAAGACAGGAGGGTGCAGAAAATCCGAACTGGAATGGAGGTGGGATGGTGGAGTCAGAATCTCCTACAGAGATTTTTTGGAACAGTTGAAGTCTAACTTCCCACCTCCACAGCAGGAAATTATGATGACTTTTCTAGGGAAGCTAGAAGCAACCTTTCCCACTTCTCATGGAGGTTTGAAGGTGAAGGTGAAGTCACTCAGTCGTGTCCGACTCTTTGCGACCCCATGGACTGTAACCTACTAGTCTTCTTTGTCCATGGAATTCTCCAGGCAAGAATACTGGAGTGGATTGCCATTTCCTTCTCCAGGGATCTTCCCAACCCAGGGATCGAACCCAGGTCTCCCGCATCAGAGGCAGACGCTTTAACCTCTGAGCCACCAGGGAAGCATGGAGGTTTATTCTTGTTATTTCTAATTATTTCTACATTCAGTGATTCTTTTTCTTCGATGCATAGATAACTTTCTGTTGAGGCATAGCACATAGAAAAGAAATCATGTGAACTAATTGCATGCACAGGATCATATTATACTATCAGGACTTTTTCATGACTTTGCACAGATCATGTTAAACGTACCAGATGGAACTCTGCACTTTGAAACTGGCACAGCAAGCCCAAGCAACGACTGCTGCCCCCACCCCCAGGCCTCTCTGGCGCTGTTTGAACCTCTTCTTTCCCTGAGGTTCATCGACCTTAAATATTTGGTTAAAGCGGCAACACCACTCCATTTTTCGGTTTTGGAGAGAGGTACACGTTTCAACACTAATGATCAGTGTTTCTCTTAATCTCAGATGCCAGCCAGTATGTTAAACTTCTATCCATCAATTCTGAGTGAGCTGGGATTGTATGATGAATACTTAAAGATTTTCTACCCTGCTGGGGACTTGAAGAACTTTAGTAGGAAAAAAAAAAATAAAGTTAGCTCCTGGCCTCTGCCTTGAATTGTAAAAATATTCCTCTGAATTAGCATACTTCTCTGAAATGTCCCCATATGTTAATTTTTTTAAGTGTGCATTAAATGACAATAACTGTTAGAGCCTGCTCTGGGTCAATATTGATAGCCATCAGATCAGGAACTTTCTCAAGGAAATTAGATTTAGCATGAACCATCAGAGAAGAAAAATACTACTCACCAAGCATTAAGCCCTCAACCTCTAACAAATGTTATCCCAACAAGCAATTTATTCTCCCGAGAATGAACATAACTACAATTTATTTCATCGTTATTTATTATTATATGGAGAAATATACATTAAAAGAAAAAAGACCCTCTAAATTTCTCCAAGGCCTTAGAAAGAGCTGAGTTTTTGATACTTAATTTAATGCAAACATTCCACATTCACTGGTTAAATGAAAAGCAACATTAAATGCCACTCTATCTATAGCACATTTTTTGTTTATTGCGTGGAACTGGCCTGAGGCTTGTTTAAAAAAATACCAGATGTGTTTTTGAGAAATGTATTTGTCTTTGTGTGATGACAGATGCTCTTTGAAATGACAAAGTATGTAATAGCAGTTGGCTATTGGAAATAAGGAAATTCAATTTTTTCCCCAAGTCACATCTAAAAGACAAAGCTCACTAAGGTTTTTTTAAAAATGTGATCACATTACAAGACTGACACTTTAAATTATTGTTCTCTGGCTTAGAGGACTAATTAATTCTAAAAGGCAAAGGGTTCATTTAAGAACCATTTTCCTATTTTGATTTAGGGGTTGTATGGTATTAACATAAATTATTGATTTATGCCATAGTCTCCAGTCTAAGCCAAGTTCTTTTTCTCTGTTCCTTAAAGCTGAGGATAACACACAGGAGAATGTGACAAATTTTTCACCTTTTAAGTGTGAGAAAAAGTTGGCATTCATAAGAGGGGAAACTCTCTGCACTGCATAAGTAGTTATTACACCCCTGAGAGGGTATCACTGGTTATGGTGCTAACAAGGGTGAAAACATAGAGCCACATAATTATCAAATATATTCCAGTGGTTGCTGAAGAGAGAGAAGCTGATAGTATGGTGTATAGATGAGTGTTTGGAAATTAACATTCTTGTACTTCGTTAGTAGGAGTACAAGTGGTGAGACACAATAGCGGGGGACAATTTCATAATAAAACATTGAAAAATATTTTGAGCCAGAAATTTTACTTCTAGGAATTTATTATATAATATGTTGGCAAAGGCACACAGATGTCAATATTCATTGCAGTACTTTTGCTATAGGAAAAGTGATCTAGATACCTAACCAATGTGGGTAAAATTAATAATGATTTATTCACTTAACAGTAAGCTTTTATATGAATGCTAGGATACCACTTAGGTAAACATAGGAACATATATACACACACACACACACACTCATATACATACCTACTTAGAAACATACACACATATATGCATTCACATGAAGTCACTTATATCCTTTTCTCCACAATGTATCCATGCACTATTTCTGAAAGAGTGCATGGGAAACCACTAAGCTATCTCTTCTGAGAAAAGAAACTAAAGGCTAGAATGGGAAAATAATACACATTTTTAAATTTATTATAGTTCTGTGTTGTCTAGAGTTTTGTCCATAAGTTGCTTTTTATAGTTATATAAGTATTTGAAAATATAATTTTTTCACAAGAGTTTATTTTAGGATAAACCCTATTTCTTTTTTTCTTACATCGTATGCCACCAAGGATAAAATCTCCCAATAGGCTAGCTGGAAAAAATTTGAGTTGTGGTCAGCTCTTGCTGTTTGAGAGGTGATTTAGAGAATGCTCAACACATTTAGGGCTTCTTTTCTGGAGTGGGTAGAGAGATAATGAAAGCAGTGGGGTTGGTCAGAAGTGGATTTATCTTGTCATATATTGTCTGTCTACCACCTTTCTTTTTCTCTAGAAATGCCAAGTTCTCCCTTTGAGAATTTCTCTTCCCTCCCTCTAATTGCATTTCCACAGAATTTTTTTTTTTAACCTAATTATGACTCCTTAGCCAGGGTTACCAGAGAGGACATTAGATTTAAGCCCAGCCAAACAGATCCTTCCCTGAGAACAAGTTAACGTGAAGTACACACACACACACACACCCCCATACCCACACCCTTACCCAGTTAACAATTTTCAAATTAGAAAATGAGAAGTTAAGAATATTTTAAAAATTGTTTATGTTGTTATTGTTCAGTTGCTAAGTCATGTCCAACTCTTTGTGACCCTGTGGACTACAGCACATCAGACTCCTCTGTCCTCCACTGTCTCCTGGAGTTTGCTCAAATTCATGTCCATTGAGTTGGTGATGCTATACAACCATCTTATCCTCTTCCATCCTCTTCTTCTCCCCCATCACCTGCTCCTGCCTTCAATCTTTCTCAACATCAGGGTCTTTTCCAGTGAGTTGGCTCTTCATATCATGTGGCCAAAGATTGGAGCTTCAGTTTTAGTAACAGTATTTCTAATGAATATTCAGGGCAGATTTATTTAGGATTGACTGGTTTGATCTCCTTGCTGTCCAAGGGACTCTCAAGAGTCTTATCCAGCACCAATTCAAAAGCATCAGTTCTTAGGTGCTCAGCTTTCTTTGTGTTCCAACTCTTACATCTGTACATGACTATTGGAAAAGAAATAACTTTGACTATATGGACCTTTGTCAACAAAATGATGTCTCAGCTTTTTAATATGCTATTTAGGTTTGTCCATTGCTTTCTTCCAAGGAGCAAGCATCTTCTAATTTCATGGCTGCAGTCACCGTATGCAGTAATTTTGGAGCCTAGGAAGATAAAATCTGTCACTGCTTCTACTTTTTCCCCTTCTATTTGCCATGAAGTGATGGGACCAGATGCATGATTTTAGGTTTTTTTAGTGTTGAGTTTTAAGCCAGCTTTTTCATTCTCTTCTTTCACTCTCATCAGGACGCTCTTTAGCTCCTCTTCACTTTCTGCCGTTAGATCATATCATCTGCATATCTGAGGTTGTTGATATTTTTCCTGGCAGTCTTGATTCCAGCTTGTAATTCATCCAGCCTGGCATTTTACCTGATGTACTCTGAATATGAGTTAAATAAGCAGGTTGACAATATACAGCCTTGTTGTACTCCTTTCCTAATTTTGAACCAGTCTGTTGTTCCATGTCCAGTTCTAACTGTTGCTCCTTGATTTACATAACAAGTTTCTCAGGAGACAAGTAAGGTGGTTTGATACTCCCATCTCTTAAAGAATTTTCCACAAGGAAAAGCAGATATATAATAATTACTCCCATAGCTCTTTTTATTGTTTGTCATTTTGATCTTATTCCAAATGTGGGTTACACTAATAGCTTTCATTTTGCCATCCCTGATATCTTTAAAGGAGAAATTCTTTTCAAAGAAATCCAGAAAATTAAAACTTTAGTCAGAAATAATAAATCGTGTCTCATTCAATACAACTTGCAGAGCATTGACATCTAGTGCTGTTTATGGTATGCGTAACAGATGCATATATATGCTAAAGTAATTTCTTGGCATCTTCCCTCTAGCCTTTTAATGCCATGGGCTTACCTGCCAACCACCTAGTTAGCACCAGTTCTAGGGCTCCGCAGGCCAAGTAGCCAGACTCATGGGGACCCAGTCCCACCTACCAAGAGGCCCAGGACCTGGACCTACCCACTAGAGGGCCAATCCCAGCCCTGGTATCATAACCCCACCTACCAGAAGGCTGATACCAGTCCCGGGAGCTGCAACCAGCCACCGCAGGGTGTAGTCCTACACCCTAGTGGCCAGCCTCCACACAGGGTGGGGCCTGAAAGCCAACTAACGAGGCCAGGGGCCAGCACTGCATACCAGTGTATCCACGGTAGGCAGCCTTGCCACAGCAGAGTGAACCACTCAGCTCATAAAGGGGACACCCTAGATCAGCAGTCGGCAACCTTTTTGGCACCAGGGGCCAGTTTCATGGAAGACAATTTTCCCATGGACCAGGGTTAGGGGGGAGGGTTTCGGGATAATTCAAGCACATTACATTTATTGTGCACGTTATTTCTATTGTTATTCCATCAGCTGCATCTCAGATCATCAAGCATTAGATCCCAGAGGTTGGGGACCCCTGCCTTAGCTCATATAGCTGTGGTGACCTGAGGAGAGTGTGTCACTGAGCCCCCAGAATCTCTGCTGTATAAGGCCTCTTCTCCCAGAAGGGGATGTAACTGACTTACACAGTAGACACAGATAAAGACAGAGAATTTGGCAAAATGAGATGATAAAGGAGTATGTTCCAAGCAAGGGACAAGATAAAACTCTCTCGAAGAAAAACTAAGCCAAGTAGAGATATCTAAATAAGCCTACCTGACTACCCACAGTAGTCAGCTGTCAGCAGAAGAACGGCACAGCCGCGTATAGGACACCCTTAGAGTATACAGCTCTGAAGACCAGAGGGGAGCGGGCCCCTGGGACTCATAGGTTATCTACAAGAGTCCATTTTTTTTCCATGGGGGGGAAATGTAACCAATTCACCAAACACTTAGAAATTTAAAAAAGCAAACTAGGCTAATTGAGACAATAGAGAAATACTTTCCAAATGATGGGACAAGATTAAAACCCCAGAAGAAGAATTAGGTGAAGTGGAGATAAGCAATTTACCTATAAAGAGTTCAAAGTAGTAATCATAAAGATGCTCAAAGAACTTGGAAGCAAAAGGGATGAACACGCTGAGAAGTTTAACAAAGTTATAATTAAAGAAAAGCTAAACAGAGCTGAAGAATACAATAAAAATACACTAGAAGAAATCAGCAGAAGATTTGATGATAGAGGAATGGATCAGTGATCTGGAAGACAGGGTGGTGGAAATCACACTAGCTGAACAGAAAAAAAAATTTTAATAAGGACCATTTAAGCCTCTGGGACAATATCAAGCCTTGTAACATTTGCATTATAGGAATCCCAGAAGAAAGAGAGAGACAGAAAACTGTTTTGAAGTGATACTAGCTGAAAACTTTTCTAACCTGGGAAAGGAATAGATGTCCAGGTCCACAAAACACAGAGAATACCAAACAAGATCAACCCGAAAAGGTCTATACCAAGACATATTATAATTAAAATGGCAAAATTTAATGATAAAAAATTTAAATTAGCAAGGGAAAAGCAAAAAGATGTAACATAGCTATGTCAGAGACACTAGTTTTAAAAGGTCACATACTGCATGGGAGAAGATACTTGTAAAGGATAATCTGGTGATGGGTTAATGTCCTAAATATACAAAGAATTATACAACTCAACATAAAAAAAACAATTTGATTTCAAAAATTGGGAGTTTTGGAACAAACTCAGGTCTCCTGCATTGCAGGCGGATTCTTTATCAGCTGAGCCACAAGGGAAGCCCAAGAATACTGGAGTAGGTATTCTATCCCTTCACCAGTGGATCTTCTCAACCAGGAATTGAACCAGCGTCTCCTGCATTGCAGGCAGATTCTTTACCAACTGAGCTATCAGGGAAGACCTCCCCCGCCCCTCCCAAAAAATAAGCAGAAGATCTGAATAGACATTTTTCTAAAGAAGATATATAGATGGCCAAAAGACACATGAGAAGATGTTCAACATCGTTCATCAGGGAAATGCAAATCAAAACCCACAATGAGGCACCACTTCACACCTGTCAGAAAGGCTATTATCTAAAGACAACAAATGGTAGAGAGGATGTGGCAACAGCAAACCATTATGCAGTGTTGATGTGATTATAAAATTTGGAAATTTATAATTTCCACCGTGGAAAACAGGCTGAAGCTTCTTCAGAATTTAAGGTAGAACTGCCATCAGTTCAGTTCAGTCGCTCAGTCGTGTCTGACTCTGTGACCCCATGAATCACAGCATGCCAGGCCTCCCTGTCCATCACCAACTCCCGGAGTTCACTCAAACTCACGTCCATCGAGTCAGTGATGCCATCCAGCCATCTCATCCTCGGTCGTCCCCTTCTCCTCCTGCCCCCAATCCCTCCCAGCATCAGAGTCTTTTCCAATGAGTCAACTCTTTGCATGAGGTGGCCAAAGTACTGGAGTTTCAGCTTTAGCATCATTCCTTCCAAAGAAATCCCAGGGCTGATCTCCTTCAGAATGGACTGGTTAGACTGCCATATGATTTAGCAATTCCACTTCTGGATAATTTCCTGAAGAAAACAAAAACATAGATTTGAGAAGATATGTGTACCATATATTCATTGTAAATTATTTACAGTAGTCAAGATATGGCAGTAATGAAGGGTTCACTGATAGATGAATGAGTAGAGAAGATATGGTTTGTGTATACATACACATGCATATTGGAGAAGGCGATGGCATCCCACTCCAGTACTCTTGCCTGAAAACTCCCATGGATGGAGGAGCCTGGTGGGCAGTCCATGGGGTCGCTGAGTCAGACACGACTGAGTGACTTCACTTTCACTTTTCACTTTCACGCATTGGAGAAGGAAATGGCAACCCACTCCAGTGTTCTTGCCTGGAGAATCCCAGGGATGGCGGAGCCCAATGGGCTGCCATCTGTGGGGCCGCACAGAGTCGGACACGACTGAAGCGACTTAGCAGCAGCAGCAGCACACATGCATATACGCATATATACATATATTTATCACACACACATATATACTCACACAGTGGAATATTAATCAGCCATAAGAAAGGAAAAAAATTGCCATTTGTGACAACATGGATGGAACTATAGGGTATTTTGTGAAGTGAATAAGTCACACAGAGAAAGACAAATATGTGGAATTTTAAAATGCAGTAAATAAACTTAACAAAATAGAAAAAGAGTCATAGATACGGAGGACAAACAGGTGGCTGCCAGACAGGTAGTAGGTGGGAGGATGAGTGAGACAGATGAGGGAGGTTAAGAGCTACAAACTGCCAGTTACAAAACCAAATGAGTCACAGGATAAAATGTAATCATTTCATGATGTATGCCAGTCAAATCATTATGCTATATACCTTAAACTGATACAGTGTGTATGTCAATTGTGGCTTAATAAAACTGGAAGGGGAAAAAAGAGAATTTAAATAGTTTCTGGATGGTTCTCCTGAGAAAAGAGCAGACCCAACAAAGTTAGTAGGATCTAAGTAGGCATGATAAAGGGTAGGTTCAGATGTGTAACGATCAAAACCTGGGCCCTGATGACTTGTCAGACTCAGAGATGTGTTAGAGTATGAGTGAGCATGTGTACCAGCTACATGGAGCAGCTGTGCCCGGCAGCAAAGTTGTGAGAGATGTTCTTAGAACTGCATGCTTGGGCCAGATTATAAAAAGCCATAAATGACATGATGATGGCAGTGTTTAAGCCAAAGAGAGCTGATGACTCAGTGAAAAAAATAAACTGAACTAGCGAGAAAGTGTTTAATATAGTTCAGTCTGAGGGATGACAGGGGTATATAAATGGGAACAGGGACATAAATTCAACACCAATCAGTAACTGTGATAGCAACAATGAGTAGTATTCACTTATTCAGTATTTGCTCTGCATGGGTACAATTCTTTTTTCGCTTTCTTTTTTAAATTATGAAAGTATGATAACACATTTACAGCAGACTGGGAAAATACAAAGTTACATATAGTTCCACTATATATTACAGTTATTTTTTAAGTAAATGAATGAAGATTTTTAGTTGGAGTTTCAGTACCAAAAATTGAAACTGAAAAATTAGTAGAATGAACATACAGAGAAGTAGAAGGCTATAGTAGACCCAAAAAGCACTATGAACCAGTTCAACCTAATTAAGATTTATACAAATTTCACCCACCAGTAGGTGGATGTTTTTGAAGGTGTGAAATTTTCATGCTCTAAGGGTAATGAAATCATACAACACTGGTTTTCTTATCATTGTGGAATTATATTACAAATTGGTCTCAAAAGATATTTGAAAATAACCCACATATTTTCAAGTGCAGTGTGACATTTACTAAGAGAGATTTTGACTTAGCCATTGAAAGCCTCAATAAAGTTAGAAGACTGAAAAAACACAGAGGGGACTGCAGAGATGAGAGCATTTAAATGAGAAATTAATATCAAAATAATAAATTAATATCAAGGATACTTTTAAAAACCCATATATTGGGAAAATAAATATCCACTCTCTAAACGATGGGTGTGTCTGTTGTTGTTGTTGAGTCCCTAAATCGTGTTCAGCTCTTTGAGACCGCATGAAATGCAGCATGCCAGGCTTACCTGTCTTTCACTATCTCCTTGAGTTTCCTCAAACTCATGTCCATTGTGTTGTTGATGCCATTCAACCATCCCATCCTCTGTCACCCCCTTCTCCTCCTGCCCTCAGTCTTTCCCATATCAGGGTTTTTTCCAGTGAGTCAACTTTTCACATCAGATGGCCAAAGTATTGGAGCTTCAGCTTCAGCATTAATCCTTTCAATGAATATTCAGGACTGATTTCTTTTAGGATTGACTGGTATGATCTCCTTGCCATCCCAGGAGCTCTCAAGAATCTTCTCCAAAACCATAGTTCAAAAGTATCAATTCTTCAGCACTCAGCCTTGTTTATGGTCCGCCTCTCAAATCTGTACCTGACTACTAGAGAGACCATAGCTTTGACTATATGGACCTCTGTCAGTAAAGTAATGGCTCTGTTTTTTAGTAGACTATTCAGGTTAATCCTTGCTTTTCTTCCAAGGAGCAAGCATCTTCTAATTTCATGGCTGCAGTCACCATCTTCAGTGATTTTGGAACCCAAGAAACTGAAATGTATCACTATTTCCATTTATTCTCCATCTCTTTGCCATGAAGTGATGAAACTGGACGCCATGATCTTAGTTTTTTGAATGTTGAGTTTTGAGCCAGAGTTTTTGCTCTCCTCTTTACCCTCAGCAAGAAGCTCTTTAGTTCCTCTTCATTTTCTGCCATTAGAGTGGTGTCATCTACATATCTGAGTTTCTTGTTACTTCACCTGGCAATCTTGATTCCAGCTTGTGAGTCATCCAGCCTGGCATTTTGCAAGATGTACTCTTCCTAGAAGTTAAATAAACAGGGTGACAATATACAGCCTTGACTAACTCGCTTCCCAATTTTGAACCATTTTGTTGTCCCGTGTGTGGTTCTGTTGCTTCTTGACCTGTGTACAGGTTTCTCAGGAGGCAGGTACAGTGGTCTTGTATTCCTATCTCTTTGAGAATTTTCCACAGTTTGTTGTGATCCACACAATTAGCGTGGTTAATAAAGCAGAAGTAAATGTTCTTTTGGAATTCCCTTGCTTTTTCCATGATCCAGTCATGTTGGCAATTTGATCTCTGGTTCCTCTGCCTTTTCTAAATCCAGCTTGTACATCTGGAAGTTCTCAGTTCTTGTACTGCTGAAGCCTAACTTGAAGAATTTTGAGCATTAAATATAATGTGGAGTCTTGAGTAAGGTATGAAAACAAAAAAATGGGCACTAGCATATAATTTTGTGAAATTTGAACAAAATCTATCCTTTAGTTAATAATACTGTCTCACACACGGCTTCCTGGGTGGCTCAGTGGTAAAGAATCTGCCTATGAGGCAGGAGATATGAGTTTGATCCCTGGGTGGGGAAGATCCCCTGGAGAAGGAAATGGCAGCCCACTCCAGTATTCTTTCCTGGAAAATCCCATGGACAGAAGAACCTGGTGGGCTATAGTTCATGGACTTGAAAAGAGTTGAGCACCACTTGAGGACTAAACTACCACCACTGTTAATTTCTTGTTTCTTTTTTTAAACAGCAAATCTTTATATTATCAGAATTGGATCAGAAGTTTCAAGCCTCATTCAAATTTTTTTTTTTAAGTTACTAAGATAATAAGTTTTCTAGACTTCTAGCAGTAAATTCTAGATGCCAAAATACATGGAACTATATAAAAGTTTTGAGTGAATATAAATTAGAAATCTAGTGTTCTGGTCATACTGAATCAAGCAAGTGGAATAAAAATGTCATAACATTTTGGCTAGGCAAAAATTCATAAATTGTCTAAAATATATGTTATACATACTATGTATATGCAAAAACTTTTCTACTACACTTGATAAAGGTGTGAGAAAGAAGAGTAACAACAAAAAAGAGAAGGAGAATTTGAAAAAAGTAAGCTAAGTGGAATGGGAGCCCTGAACATGAAATAGAAAAAGTGAAACAAACTAGATAAAAATAAAAGATTATCATATCCCATATCTATTCTATAGAAAGGAATGACTGTGGGCTTTGAGGAGCTCAGGAAAGTTTACTTCATAGAGAAAAGAGGTTTTCACTTTTACTGGTAAGAAAATAGAAACAGTCACAGACTAGCTTGGTGATGTGCCAAAAGTATATAGCTGGGGGGGCTTGGGCTCAGTCAGTCCAGTTCAGTCGCTCAGTCGTGTCCGACTCTTTGTGACCCCGTGAACTGCAGCACACCAGGCCTCCCTGTCCATCACCAACTCCCAGAGTTCACTCAGACTCACATCCATCGAGTCCATGTTGCCATCCAGCCATCTCATCCTCTGTCGTCCCCTTCTCCTCCTGCCCCCAATCCCTCCCAGCATCAGAGTCTTTTCCAATGAGTCAACTCTTCGCATGATGTGACCAAAGTACTGGAGTTTCAGCTTTAGCATCATTCCTTCCAAAGAAATCCCAGGGCTGATCTCCTTCAGAATGGACTGATTGGATCTCCTTGCAGTCCAAGGGACTCTCAAGAGTCTTCTCCAACACCACAGTTCAAAAGCATCAATTCTTTGGTGCTCAGCTTTCTTCACAGTCCAACTCTCACATCCATACATGACTACTGGAAAAACCACAGCCTTGACTAGATGGACCTTTGTTGGCAAAGTAATGTCTCTGCTTTTCAATATGCTATATAGGTTGGTCATAACTTTCCTTCCAAGGAGTAAGCATGTTTTAATTTCATGGCTGCAGTCACCATCTGCAGTGATTTTGGAGCCCAGAAAAATAAAGCCTGGCACTGTTTCCACTGTTTCCCTATCTGTTTGCCATGAAGGCTTGGGCTAGTGTCCATGAAATAATGTCTTATGAGAGATGACACACTGCCTTTAAAGATATTAATTTGTTACCAAAATGCTCCGGGAGTGACAGACCTGATGCATTCAATGAACTAGATGAACACAAACAGTTCACCAAAGATGAATGATTTGGTGGGTTAACTTAATTGCTCATTGTCTCACCAGTTGAAATAATTTTAATAATTTTCTGCCTGGAGACAAAGCCAGATACAATCTGAAAGTGACCAGAGCAGGAGTTAAAATGAACACATAATATTAGAACCAAAGTGTTCTAATGCTAGAACCACACATTCCGAGTTCATTTCTATGAAGTTATTCCACTGTCTCCTGATAGGTTCTGGCCCACCATGTCAAACTCTGGCAGCTTGGGGTTATTATTATTTTATTTGTCTCCAGAGAGAAAGGCTTTTGCCCAGATGCAGACATGTGTTCGCTCTTAGTGCTCTTGTTTCTTTCTGGGCTTGCCAATTTTGTCAGTTTAAATGTGTCTTTTAAAATATTCCTTTAGTGTGACAACTGAAGTTGGCTGGTGATAAAATGCGGTACTGTAAGCAGAACTGGGCAAAAAACAAACAAGCAGATCAAAATGGCATGGATATATACATGTGAAACTCAGAAAAAAATGGGATCTATGTGTTCTTGCCGTTTTGTTTAATAAATGTCTTTATGGCAGGATCGATTGTAAGTCAATATAAATGTGTTAAAAAGGAAATCCCTGGTACTAAAAACAGAATTCCCTTCTTGTTGATTTAATGTAATTTGTCTTTAAAGCCATAGTTTCTAGCAATAGACTATCAAGTAAGCACCAATGAATTTTTTTAAAGTGAACTTTGAAGTTAAACAAATTTTCATATGCACCATTAAACTTATTTTCAGAATTTATACCTTCTAAATTCAATGTAAAAGTTAACTGAAAGTCAATTCAGACTTAAAATTGTGTGTATTTTATAAAAGATCTAATGCTTATTTGACAATTCATTTGAGAATAAAAATAAAAATGGCAACAACAGGGCAAAAGGGGACATCTAAGATTTATTTTTCCAAGTGATAAAGACTTCTAACACTATAAAATAATTTGTTTGCATAGACAAAAATAATAAACATTTATGCCTGATTGCTGAGGAGGGCTTGGCAACCTACTCCAGTATACTTGCCTGGAGAATCCCATGGGCTGAGGAACCTAGCAGACTACAGTCCATCGGTCACGAAGACTTGGACACGACTGAAGCACCTGAGCACGACAGATTGCTGCCCTTGTGTGTGCGTGCTGGGTCACTTCAGGTATGACCCCATGAACTGTGGCCAGCCAGGCTCCTCTGTCCATGGGATGCTACAGGCAAGAATACTGGAGTCGGTTGCCATACCCTCCTTCAGGGGATCTTCCAACCAGGGATCAAACCCACATCTCTAATGTGTCCTACATTGTCACGCGACTTCTTTACAACTAGCACCACCTGGGAAGTCTGAAAGATAGCTTGAAACTAAATTTTTTGTTAAGGCCCTAGAGCTCATAGCAGGCATATTGTCCTCAGAGGTGTGGAGCCAGCCGTTTGGTGAATACTTCTTGGTAGATTTAGACTCTTGTGGTGAGGGCGACATTTGGAAGTCTCATGGCGTCAACTTATTTTTGAATATTCTGAAGAGTAAAAATAAAGCTACTTTGAAATTTCTTTTTAGTTTAAGAACTTCAAAGCCTTTAGCTACTCAGTCAGAAGTGTGTGTGTGTGTGTGTGTTGTGTGTGAATTTAAAGCCACAAATTAAACCTTTTTCCTTTCTTGAGTAGTAGAGCTATCACACAGTGAAAATTTGCTTCGCACCACAGTCAAGCATGTGTTAGAGGGGAAAGACAACTGATGAGAATTAAACTTGAATTCACAGGGAGAGCACGGGCCTGTGTAAGTGAAAAGCCTTTATTTAGGAAGGAAATAGGGGAAGACCTAAAGTGGATTGTTTGTTTCCATTGTACTTGAGAAAGAATTAAGATTGAGAATTCCAAATACCATCGGAAAT
The DNA here is from genome assembly GCA_006410635.1 of Cephalophus harveyi. Taxonomy (NCBI): domain Eukaryota; kingdom Metazoa; phylum Chordata; class Mammalia; order Artiodactyla; family Bovidae; genus Cephalophus; species Cephalophus harveyi. The sequence goes on from SJYT01011557.1 coordinate 150,524, forward strand.
GACTACCTTTAGGGTACCAGTACGTAAGGAAAAAGCCTGAATATCTAAAAATTCAATCCCATTGTCAGATTCATAACAATAAACAATGACAATGTTAAAAATGACTATACCCTTTAAAGAGCTGAATCTCTGCCATGACCAGTAAATAAGACTTTTAAACTATAATCGTCTAATGTTGTAGGAACTTAACCAGTCACAAAAAGAATACAACACTTAAAGCAGCAGTGTCCTCTGGACTATATTGTTCTATGGTGTTTATGCTTCCTTAGCATAGATACAGGATAATTCGAGCATTGCCACAGCGTTTGAAATTGCTTAGTACTTTGGGGAAAAAATGCTTTCATCTTCCATAGGTCATGGCTTTTCTCCTCGCCTTCATTTTCAGGAGTCTGTTTCAAGCTATCTTTAAGAAAGTGTATCTTTGGACTTTCTCTCATATAACTTCCAAGTGTCCTTAAAAGACATCCTCCAGGTTCACTTTAAGAGCAGGACTACAGGAATTTTAAACCACCGGTTTACTGCCACCGCCTCCCCGCTCCCACCCCAGACCATCCTCAACTACTGACTCACGTGACTCTTCCCACTTCTTCTTAAATGTAAATTTCATATCATGGAGCAATTAGAAAGCGATGGCCTATTTAAAATAAAGCTGGTCATTCGAGGTAACACATTGACTAAACATTAGATTATAATCTGTTATTCAGTCACAAGACTCAAGAGCAGGCTTTCAAACCCTCACCCTGCGTTTAGGGGAGAATGGATCACATTGCAGAAAGGAGAAAGTACTGCGTAAATAGGAAACTAAGACAGAAGGCAAGCTTTCTATTTTCTCAGCTTCACTCTGAGTTGGCTTTGCTGGCCTTCTAACTAGCAGACACTCTACCTGGGTGGAGAAAAACAGTCAAGATCAGTAATACATTTCTGCCTTGAAACTGTGAAACCTGACAAGATTTATAGTTCTTAAAAAAAAGGATTTATGTTGTTAAAGGTAGGATCTGTAAACGGAGGCGGGTATCTAAGATGGGGTATCAGAGGTTATCATGTTGTCCTGCAAGTCTATGCTTTTGGATCCTAATCTTCTAAACCCAGAAGTCATCCCTGCTAAGCCCCATGGGGCTGCCGAGCTTCGATTGATGGGCTTTATCTCAGGTCATTGGGAGATGGAGGGGGTTTGGGGTGTATGTATATCCAGGAGTTCTCACAGGCAGCCTTCTAGTGTTCTTCCTGTAGATTCAGCTCAAATTCTCTCGACTCTAAAGTCCCTCTGCCTGGATCCCTGCTTTTTTAAAAAAAAAAAAAAAAATTATTTACTTTTAATCGAAGGATAATTGCTTTACAGAATTGTGTTGGCTTCTATTTTTGAGTCCCAGTTTCTGTCATCGTCTGCTTCTTACTCCTGCTCTTGGTCTCTGTCTTCTGCAGCTGTTCCCTGAACACTGTGGTCTCATCTGTCTGACACCAGTGCCTGCTGGTTTAGACTGTTTTATCTCATGTTCCGGCCATGAGTGACTTGATATTCTGCTTTGAACATCCTCACAAGACTCTTCCTCTCTTGGATCTGCTTTCTGGCCACTTGGCCCAATGGGTCCCTCTACACAGCTGCTGCTTTCTTTATCTATCCTCCAACTTCCATCAGATTCAGGTTCCCCTCTGGTGAGGCCCACACTGCCATCACTTGGGAATTTTTGATACTCTGTTTTATTCAGGGAAACTATAAGCCAGTGGTTTGTTTATAGTCAGTTGTTGAGCCTCTGTTATTTCATACATGTGTTATGCATGCATGCTCAGTCACTTCAGTAGTGTCTGTCTCTGTGTGACCCTATGAACCCACCAGGCTCCTCTGTCCATGGGATTCTCCAGGCAAGAATGTTGATGTTTGGCAGAAACCAACACAATTCTATAAAGCAATTATCCTTCAATTTAAAAATAAATAAATTAAAAATTAAAAACAAAAAGAATATTGGGTTGGGTTTCCATGCCCTCCTCCAGGGAATCTTCCTGACCCAAGGATCAAACCCATGTTCCTTGTCTCTTGCATTGGCAGGCAAGTTCCTTACCCCTAGTGCCACCTGTGAAGCTCTTACATGTATTATGCTGCTAAGTCGCTTCAGTCGTGTCCAACTCTGTGCGACCCCATAGACGGCAGCCCACCAGGCTCCGCCGTCCCTGGGATTCTCTAGGCAAGAACACTGGAGTGGGTTGCCATTTCCTTCTCCAATGCATGGAAGTGAAAAGTGAAAGTAAAGTCACTCAGTCGTGTCCGACTCTTAGCGACCCCATGGACGGCAGCCCACCAGGCTCCCCCGTCCATGGGATTCTCCAGGCAAGAGCACCAGTTGGCTCTAAATCAGTAAATCATAAGTCTTTAACAAAGATGATAGAAAAGTCAAGTCATAATGACACAACAATATCATTTTACAAAGTTTGAGTCTAATGGATTCAAGTACATTTAATATGTTTTCAATTTAGCCTTAGATTATCAGCTTTAGCCATGTTTTCTGATGGAAGAAAAAGAATCTCTCATTTATTACACAAAATACTTACATTGTCACCAAGTAAAAGTTGTCTAATAAGCTCTAGATAAATCATAAGATCTTATTAGGAGCATCTGCCTGCAGTGATATGAGAAGGGAGAGGATACGTGAGTGGAACACTGCACACGTTGGAAACATTTTTCTTAGTACAAGTCTAGAAAGAGGAAAAAGGAAATAAATTATGGCTATAGAGCAGAAATCTACAGTCTGAAAAAAGGCTGCAACTGTGTGTGCATGTGTGTGTGAAAGTGGAATTTTTTAGTAATTAGTTCAGTCACTCAGTCATGTCTGACTCTTTTGCGACCCCATGAATCGCAGCACGCCAGGCCTCCCTGTCCATCACCAACTCCCGGAGTTCACTCAGACTCATGTCCATTGAGTCAGTGATGCCATCCAGCCATCAGTTAATTTATTGATATTAAAGGAATTTGTCACTGATTATTTGTCAGGAAATAAATTAAGGTCCTAAACGGCTTGTCTGTTCCTTTAACAAGTGTGATTGTGGATTGGAGAATCATCTGAATTCAAGAATATCAGTTCACCTCAGCATGAAGCAAAGATGGGGATTTTCACATCTTCACAACAAACTCCCAAAGTTAAGTAAACTCATAGATTCTTGATTACAATAAGTCCAATTACAATGATTCCAAATTTGGAAGATAGTCACATAAATTTCCTCACATAATTGAATGTCTGATAAACAAAACCCTAAGTTTTGTAACTTGGATAGCATGTTGTCTGTGCTTTGAAAAAATTTAAAACATCCAGATCAACAATTAGGTCCTTCCAGTAAAATAACTTTAGACATAGAATGTGGAAGTACATTGTTTGGGAGTTTCATTTTTATTTAGCTGAGTTACTAGTGATTGGTTATCCCGGAAAACCTACATTTGTTAACCCAGAAAGACTAGGATATATGTTAAAGTGTTAGGTTAGAAATTTCATTGATTTGTGGTCCTACTGATTTCTGTCTGAAGCAGCATTTCAAAATTTGATTATTAAAAGATAATCACCTTCTTAGCACTGGTATTTAACATTTAGGACAAGAAAAAAAAAAAAAACAGGGGGAAAGTAGAATGGAATATTGAAAATAACTGTATACACATTTCTTATTTCTTCCTAGTTCCAGATCTGTAATAAGTTTCACTAAGCTTTTCCATTAAAAAAAAAAATCATTTTTTTTAAATGGGAGATTATTACTTATTGGGAAAATAAAGTCTATTTTAATGGAAATTTGATTCTTGACAAACTTCTAGATTTCAAACTAATGGTGGGAAACCCTTTCTGTGAAAGTAACCAGTACTAACGCAGACACTACAGGATAAAGTAGTGTAACAACTGATGTTCATCATCTTCACCAGTACATGAAAAGGGCAGACCCAGGACACTCAGAACATATGCTTTTCTGCAATGAATTCATGTCAAATTCAAAATTAGGTCTATCTTCCTGGCTTTAAATCCCCTGGGAACAATATAAGTATTCCAACCTTACAAGTTCTTATTTTTTTTTTAATAAAAATCTTTATTATGTGAAATTAGAATGTCAATACATAGTTGAAATTTTCTAATTTCTTAAGACTATAACTCGTTAACCACTATGTGTGACCAACATTGTCTTTATTTTAAACCTCTAAAAATTTAGTAAGTTAGTTTTCTAATTAAGTTGACATATTTTAAAGCTTATGACTGAATTACGACTGTTCTCTGGTTACTAAGGCAATCTGCATGCAAAATTAATCAGCCGGTGATAGTCAGCCTCTTGTTAATGTATCTGATTGACCAGGCAGTTATCTCCAAGTTAATTTCAACTGAGTCCAATTAGGATTTGATCAACAATGAAAATGATTATAATACATGATACAGAAGACATTTTTATTTTCTTATTTAATTTTTTTTAGAAGATATTATTTTAAATCTTGAATTGCATTTACACTTTGGATACATTAAGAAGGATAAATACATCTTATACCACGCTTTCTTTTTGCTTTTTTAGACATATACAACATCAACAGTCTCTAGATCTGGCTGTAGGTTTTAAAATGGATGATTTGAAATTGTTGAAATTTAAAGATTTGATTTAAACATCTTTTTTCCCATCACTGTATTTTTTAAAACTAACATCTAAGGAGAACATTGTACCATGTATATTGAATCAAAAAATATACCATCCATTCCTTGCCCTTGAGTATTTAACACTAATATAGAAAACCCACAAGTGGAACTTGAACACATTCTCCAATATCCATGAGGCAAGAACTGTGTGTGTTGTGTAATTTCCACAAATGTACAGAACTGTGCCTAGAGTAGGTCATTAAATATTTGTTGATCTTATTAATAAATGAAAGGGAAAACTATTTATCAGAGGACATTATAAATAAATAACAAGCATGAATTTGGATTTGATGTTTTGAGCAACAGAGAGCTGTTTTAGCTGATGAGCTTTAATATAAACAAAGCATTTAAAGAAAATCACTTACTATTTGAAAGTAGCTTCCTAGGGCAAAAGCTAAAGTAATTTTCTTCTCTAATTTTGACTTATTTAATTTTATTGGTTTCCTTCCAGAATGGCTCTCAATTCTATTCAGTTTTCTCAGTTCTCATTTCTCTGCTGTAATTGATGCCAATGTCACATCTAAGCAGGATAATGGAAATTGTGTTAAAGCCAGATGGCTTGTCTTTTAATTCTCAGTCACCTATCTGCATGACCTTGAACAGATCATTGTGCTTCAGTTTTTTCATCTGTGAAAGGGGATTAGTACCTACTTCATAGGGTGGCTGTGAGGTTTGAAGTAAGTACAAAGCGTTTGACACAGGGCCTGGCTCATAGTAAGCCTTTACTAACCACCACTGAGGATTATTATTATTATCATTACCACTGCTGTTACTCTATCCATTAGTCTTCTAACTAGTCTAACATCTGGAGACAGCAATGGCACCCCACTCCAGTACTCTTGCCTAGAAAATCCCATGGATGGAGAAGCCTGGTGGGCTGCAGTCCGTGGGGTCGCGAAGAGTCGGACACGACTGAGCGACTTCACTTTCACTTTTCACTTTCATGCATTGGAGAAGGAAATGGCAACCCACTCCAGTGTTCTTGCCTGGAGAACCCCAGGAATGGCGGAGCCTGGTGGGCTGCCGTCCATGGGGTCGCACAGAGTTGGACACGACTGAAGTGACTCAGCAGCAGCAGCAGTCTGACATCCCCTAGTTTTGCTCCCCTCTAATTCATTCTCTATGGTGCTGCCAGAGTGATCCTTCTAAGATGCCCTGCCTCAAACCTTGCAGAGGCTCCCCTTTGCCCTCCCCAAAATGTGTCAACTCCTAAACATGGTCGCTCTCCCTTTTATCAGTCAGCCCCTGCCTCCACGTGGTAAAACCCCAACCTTCAGCCGCAGCTCCATACTGAAATTCTTCGTTACTTAGAGGTACCAAGCTCCCTGTTGCCCCTCTGCCTTTGAAGAGGCAGTTTCCTCTGACTGCAGAATTCTTTCCCGCCCTGTCTCCTGCAGACTTCAGTTGTCTAACTCCTACTTACCTGCATCATTCTGAACATTAATACTCCAGGGAGCCTACCTTGCACCTTAGCCTAGATTGGGATCCCTGCTCCTCATGCATTATTGTAATTTCTTGTATAATAGTCTGTCTCCACCTTTAGATCCTAAAATATCTGGCTCAGCATTTTCTCTGCAGGATCTATCATAGTGTCTAACCTAATAGTAAGTGTTTGAGAATGTATTTTTGTATGAATGAATACATGAACAAATAAGTGGATAGTTACATGATTTTTCATAAACATCAAAGCTTATTCTTCATATAAGTTGAGCTCCTCCATCTTGCTTTCTCCCTTAAAAATGGGAAACTACTTCTCTGTTCCTAAATACGGTACCTTGTTTCATGTCTTTATGAATGCATTCCTGCATTCCTTCTGCCTCCGATGTTCTTCTCCTTTTGGCACATGTGCATCCATCAGTGAAGAGCTGCAGTATCATCATCTCTTCCATGTAATTCCTTGTTACAAATACACCCCCATAGAGTTATCCAGCCATTCATCGGAGCTATGAGTGGGGTTGATGCATGCTTCTGTGATTTCACTCTGCTACATATTTTTTTGTATATATCCTAACTAGAGTATATGAATCTTGAACGAAGGATTCAAGTCTTATTTTTCTTTTCTCCAGAGCTCACAGAGTATCTAGCACCCATGACTACTTCAACCGGTAGAAGTTGAGTCAGAAGTTAAATCTCACAGAAGCCAACAGAGGTGAGTTTAAGAAGGAAATGCTATTGAGTATTGCCAGATGTGATGGGATAATCCAGAGACACAAGAATTGATGTGATGGGTTGTATTATGTAAAACCTAACCTCAAATGTAGGGGAATTAATAGAAGAGATTACATGATAAGCAAGTAGAAGACTTAACATAGTCCTTTCTGTTAAGCACAGAACATCTGCCCCATAGTAAAGTGAAAGTGAAGTTGCTCAGTCGTGTCTGACTCTTTGCGACCCCATGACCCGTAGCCCACCAGGCTTCTCCATCCATGGAATTTTCCAGGCATGAGTACTGGAGTGGGTTGCCATTTCCTTCTCCAGGGGATCTTCCCGACCCAGGGATTGAACCCTGGTCTCCCCCATTGCAGGCAGACACTTTACCATCTGAGCTACCAGGGAATCTCAAGTCTACTATCTGAACATCTAGTAACAAGCTGTATGAGGATATTTTCTTTCTCCAGGCTCCCACTCTTATTCTAAAACTCCTGTTAGCTTTGTTATGAATACTGACATATAAGAATGGTGAGTCACACTTTTAATTGGCCCTTATCTGATCACCACAAAATATAATCATTTTCTCAAATCTGTGTATCTGATCTTGCAGCCTAGCTATTTTAGAAGACAGTCCTTAAAAACCAAACTTGTTGAAAAATTATGCTTATCTCATGAAAGAATGACATTAGGCAGATATTTTAAAATGTGATTTACTATTTGTAATTTAAAATTTGGAGGAGGAAGTGTTAGGAAACACAAATGAACATAAATATGAACTATTTAACCCCAGCTGGGGCTTCCCTGGTGGCTCAGAGCTTAAAGCATCTGCCTCCAATGAGGGAGACCCAGGTTCGATCCCTGGGTCAGGAAGATCCCCTGGAGAAGGAAATGGCAACCCACTCCAGTATTCTTGCCTGGAGAATCCCATGGACGGAGAAGCCTAGTAGGTTACATTCCACGTGGTCGCAAAGAGTCGGACACGACTGAGCAACTTCACCTCACCTACCGTCCTCTCACATCCAATTCACATGTGTTTGGTAATTGTGCTGTACTGAAAACCTTGAACTCAAGCACTTTGAAAAAATCATTTGTATATGGTTTATTTTTTTTTTTAAGAAGTTACAGATATGTTGGACAGGTCTCAAACTGATTCTGTAAACAGAAAAGGTGGAGAAGCAAATGATAGGTTAAGATCATGGACTCTGGAGTCAAACTTTTGAGTTCAAAACTCATTCTGCCCCTTCCTTCTATAGGACTTTTTGGCAAGTGGCTTGATCTATTTTCTTACCTGTAGAACTCACAGGTAAGGTAAAATAATGTCACCAAACTCAGAGAGTAATTATGAGGTTTAAATAAGACTCTGCTTTAAACAGTATCTAGCACATTGTAAAAGCTCATTAAATAACTTTCTGTTACTATTAGTTCTACATAAAGAACTATCAATAAAGCACAGCTAAGTTAGAATACAGGGAAGATTTGTTAAGACTATTATTAAGAACTGTTATATTTATTTTCTACTTTGTTCTTGATGCTGAGCCAGATGTTCTAGCTGAATGATTTCATTTAGCTTCACAATGGTAGTGTATAAGTATTATTAACCCTATTTCATAAAAGAGGAGTTTAAGACTTAGAAAAGTTGCAAAACTTGCTCAAGATTACAGTACAGAGCCAGATTTCAGACCCCGATGTGTTGGGTTCCTAAGCCAGCACTCTCTACACGTTTCTATGCTGTTATTCAGAGTCTAATGGAAAGCCAGGTTAAGGAAGTGGACCTTGTCAAGTGCCTTTTCATTGCAGGGTTGTATGTTTTCCATTAATCTGTGATACCTGTCAACTGTTAAACCAATTTCCTAATCTGGGACAGAATCTAGGGAAAAAGTCTAAAAGAGGATTCCCAAAAGAACAAATGACTTAAAAAAAAAACAAACTTTTTATTTTGTATTGGAGTATAGCCAATTAACAATGTGATGGTTTCAAGTGGATAGCAAAGGAACTCAGCCATACATATACCTGTATCCATTCTCTTCCAAACTCCCCTCCCATCTAGGCTGTCACATAACATACAGCAGAGTTCCCTGTGCTATATAGTAGGTCCCTGTTGGTAATCCATTTTAAATGCAGAAGCGTGTGCATGTTGAACTCAAACTCCTTAACTGTCTCTTCTCCTCATTCCCTCTACCCCGCTTTTGGCAACCATAAGTGCAGGAACAACTGATTTTGTGCAAAAGTTGAAATGATACCTCTAAGTCATTGTTAGGCAACTTGATGAAATCTAGGGGTCAGGAGCTTTGCACAGCAAACTATGCGGCCAAAAAATGTCTCCCTCTGTGCTAGGGGACCATGACTTGGTGAGGAGGCATGTAAACTAGAATAAAGAGAGAACAGGCAAGGTCTGAGAGATACAAAGACAAGATGAAAGAAATTTCTTGATGGCCAGAGGTCAAGGCAGGGCCTATTAGCTGCTAATCTACACCTCTAGATTGATGTTATTGTCAAGGAAGCATGGGGCTAAGTTCTCAGGAGAAGTTCCATGGTGAAAGTACCCTGTTACTAAAAGTAAGGTGGCACCCTGAGCTTCCCCCAGCATCCTGTGTCCCGAGTCTGCACTGATGCCCCAGCAGCATCAGACCTTCTCATGGCTATGCTTCTCGTGGCTACTTACTTTGAATATAGTGTCTCTGGTTTTGGAAGCCCACTGTCTGACCCTCTCCCCTCACTTCCTACCCAAAAAAACCCCCATTCTTCCCACTCTGCTTTTCTTCTTTGTTTCTCTAGTCAAATGTGCTTTGACAACCACCAGTGCTTCTCCAAGATTTGACCCCCCTGTCTGTTCATGTGTGTGTTTGTATTGACTTTTTTGTGTGTTTTTTCCCACAAGTTGCCACACATTACTTTCCTTGGCTAAGTGGAAAACCTGGAAGGTTGTGGGAAAGTAACTTTTGGTGTTTGGAAAGAGATGGAACCTGCCCCATGCACCAGACAGGCAAGTGATGGGCCAATCTAAAACAAGTAGGAAAATAATTATCAGTCAAGTTCTAAGAACAGCCGTCTAAGAGCTTATTACATACCCAGTCCTGCCTGAGCACTTGCTATTGATTATCTCCCTTAAACCTTACATTTTACTCTTATTTTCCCAATTTTACATATGAAGAACCTGAGATTTAAGAAGGTAAAGCACAAGCTCAAGGAATCTGCAGTGTTTGATGTTGGTTACATTTCAGTGTTCTGAAATGTCAGGGACGGTGGAGGGAGTGGCATGTGGAGACCTGCTGAAGGGCTGGCTATGTCTTCTTTTTTTTGATCTGGATGTTACATAGGGATGTTCACTTTGGGAAATTTCGTTACTCTTTTCATGCCTCATATTTATGACACTTCAGTAAATGTTTACTAAAACCTCTAATAATAATTTTTAAAATAACTTGCTAATGGTCTCAGCGGAGGAGTTGAAATAGAACTCAGATTTTTCTGTCTCTAGAGCCCAAAGATTTTTAACAGAGCACACGGCCTTCCCTTTGGTAGCCTCAGGGTTTACCAGATAACTAAAGAGTGTGGTACTGAATCTCTTGAATATCTGGGGGCTTGCTATCTGAATAATTTCCTTGGAGAAGCAACTTGTCCCTGATAGGGTGGAAAAATGTTAGATAAATAATCACTGCAGAGGAAACATTTATTATGGGTTTGGAGACAGAGGATATTGAAGCTGACATGGCTTCTGCAATGCAGCAATCAAGAACTTGGTTTCCAGGGGCCTCAAAGATTGTCCAAGAGTAATGACCTGGCACCCAGAATTAAGTTTAGGTTTTTTTCTTCAATTCTCCATCTGTCCAGTGTACCACATTGGGCTATAATTCCATGATCCTGAGCTGGACAGCAGAGTGGAAAGTGCAATTCTGAGTTTAGTTGCCCCTCCTCTACAAAAAAGGAACCAAGAGACAATTTCAAGGACAAAGATGGAGAAGAAAAAACAGATAAGAAAGCTTCAAATCAAATGGGGCAGTTAGAGAAGTGAAAACCTATAAGGTACAGTGGACCTGAAACCACAGAAAGCAAAGCAGAATGAGCAGGCTCTGGTGTTGTGTTGGAGAGACTTCTTTCCAAACTCTGCTTTCACCTTGAGTGGGAGCAAATTAAGGAGGGCACCAGTTGGTCTGGCCTGCTCTCAGGTAGCAACTCAAAGTTCTAAGTGTTTTCCTTGGAGTGTTGAGTGACTCTGTATGTGCTTCTTGGCACAGGGAAAAGGTGGATCATAAAAATTGTTTTCAGTTTCCTAACATTCCTGTAAAATCTTTGCACATTCTTTATGTCCAGGCACAGTGACATAAAGCCATCTGGTTCCACCAAAGCCTGTTACGAAGTATGTGACACCTCATACAGCTCTGTTTTTCCTTTGGACAAATACAGGAAAACATGGGCTCTTCACCAGTCCCTTTCCCATAGATGTTTTCCAAATTTCATAGACAAATATCCTCCTATTTTGTCTGTTGAAATATTTATTTCAGTGTCACCCAGAATTTGGCAGGTCTTAGCTCAACCAGGTCATTTTGTTCCTTCCCTTCTGCAAAAGTTGCATAAACCTTCAGGTCAGAGAAGGCCACTCTGCTGGCAGCTTCAGCAGCGCTTCCTTCTTCTTTTGTGGCCTGAAATGCTCCATGGCAGACTGCACAGACCTTATCTTCTTTCCCTTGCTTTAGACACCTAGGAGTTGCTAACATCACTTCTTCTTCTTTTTTTTTTTAAAGGGAGAGGCCCCATCTCTTAGGAGATGACATATTGAGACTCAGTCTAGGAAGTCAGCATAAACCACACCATAGTAACTGAAACTTCAAATGCATGCTGATGAAAAAAAAAGGAAAACAAAATGTTAAAATTACTGTTGATCACCAAATGCAATCAGAACAGGGACAACAAGAGAGGATTAATAAAAAAAAAAAAAAAAAAGTTTTACTGAACCTAAAAATGATTGCTGTGAAAGGTATCATGAGAGATTATGAATATGGCAAGACGGCGATAATCATCCGTCCCTTGAAATGTTGTTGTCATAAGGATGAGACAAGTTCTGTGTAAAGCACCCAGTGAGTAGTAATATGTGCTAGGCAAAGTTCTGAGTATTTCACTTGTATTATTTACTTCTATGTTTTGTTCCTCACAGCTACTTACTTATAAGGTAGAGACTCAGCCCCATTTTACAGATTAGGAAATTGAAGCAGAGAAGCTGAAGTGTCTTGCCCACAGATAAGACAGCTCCTCATTCTGAGTCAGGATTTGAACCCTGGCATTCTAGCTTCAAAGACCCCAGCATTAACCCTTCGCTTTCCAGAACTGGCCTCTGTACAGAGGAGTCCTGACTGGTGGGCTCTGACCAGCTGGGGGCAGCAGGCAATCCTCAATACTTCAGCCAGAGAGATCTCTGCAACATGCAGCTCTACCAACTTTATTCCTATTCTTAAAATCCAGTAAGTGAAACAGTTAGTCAGTCAGTCATGTCCGACTCTTTGCAACTCTCTGGGCTATCGCCTGCCAGGTTCTTCTGTCCATGGGATTCTCCAGGCAAAAATAGTGGAGTGGGTTGCCATTCCCTTCTCCAGGGGATCTTCCTGACCCAGGATTCAAACCTGAGTCTTCTGCATTGCAGGCAAATCCTTTACCATCTGCGCCACCAGGGAAGCCCCTAAAGTCCAGTAAGGATCAAGTCCAAACTTCTTTGTAAATGTAACAAAGCCATTCATGATTGATGTCTGCTTATCCTGTTAACTCACGCTGCTGTTCAGTTTCTCTCGCTATTGTTTTATTCTTGTGGGGTTTTTTATAAAGGTTTTGTTTCTGTAATATCTTACATTTGATTTTGCTATACTCTGTCACAGTTGTTCATGTCCATGTCTATCTATCTGAGAGGCTAGAGTCCTGTGAGGGAGGTTCCATATTTGTTTTCTTTCTGTTACACACCCAGAACTCGGGAGTAACATTCAAAATATGAAATCAACAGAAGGCATAGGCAACAATTGGAATAGACGCCGGAAGGAAGCAAACAGCAGGAGTCTGTCATTTCATAGCCACCGTTGCAGACCAATGGAGGGTACTTACTTTTGTGAATGAATGAATGAGTGAGTGAATGGATGCATTAATGAATGATATTAAGAAATCATGTGTGTGTGTATGCTCAGTTGCTCAGTCATGTCTGACTCTGCGACCCCATGAACTTTATCCTGGCAGGCTCCTCTGTCCATGGGATTTCCCAGGCAAGAATACTGGAGTGGGTTGCCATTTCCTCCTCCAGGGGATCTTCCCTCCCCAGGGATCAAATGCTTGCTCCTCTCAATGTGTCTCCTGCATTGTCAGGCAGATAATTATGACATCATAGTACTTGGCAATTTTGCCTTTTGTTTCATTCTCCCTTTTGGCTCTGCCTTATGTCCTTTTCCTTCCTCAATTCTAAGTTATATATTTTAGAATAGATAATGTGTTTCCTTAAAAGTAGACTTAAATCTCTTCTGTGCTAAGGATGGGAATAAATTAGTACCTGAAATTGTTGGTAGATATTAACCAGCATTCAGACCCATCATTCTGAGGATCAACAAGATGAAAGCTGACCTGGAAAATAGGCTGTGGATTATAATATTTTTTTTTCAAATATCAACCCTTCTGGCTGTGTTGGTGTCTCAAATTTGAGAGATTTCTTTCTTAGAATTAAACATTTGCCTTTCACAAATTACCTGCTAAATTGCAAATTATTCTGGAATGGGTAGATATTGAAGAATTTCATTAACATTGGAATTTTAGCTTTGATTAGTTTTATTGAGTTCCTCTCCATTTGATGCCTTAAAAATGAAAAAACAAAATTAAAATAACTAAAAAGCCTTTCAGCGCAAATTCTACATTTTCATTGGAATAGAGAGGGAGAGATTAATCTCAAATTGTGTTCTGAATGCTGAGTACTAGACTTACCTGCAGAAAGAGCATATGGGCATGCATTTTTCACATGGAGTCTCCAGCCTAATTATTTGCTTGTTAATAAGCTCACAACTAAATTCAATGGGCAGCAGCCGGATTGAGGGAGCACTGATGGAGCCTAAGCTCATGTACCAAAGTTACATCTGAAAAGGGGGTACCAGGGCATCATCTATGCATTGAGTTCCCAGGATGAGAAGGCACATTAAATAAGATCAAAAAGAACATGAAAAGGGCATGGCAGGACACAAAAAGTAAAAAGTTTCCAGCTTCAGACATGATATTATTTGATACAACATAGTCTTCTTTCGAAGACCAGAAAGTCCCCTAGCCTCTGGAAGAAAATCTTTTCAGCATGAAGAATGGAAACAAAGGTATTTTGGTCAAACAATTAACCAAAACATTATAAGTTGTGAGCATTCCAGTTGAGAGTTCGTGGCACAAATAAAACAAATAAGACAGTTCAAGCCCCATAGCCAGTTTCTTTGTATTTATCCTCCACTTTTCACAGTGCTACAAATAATGACTTTATGTTGATGAGCACTAAAGTAATACATATTTAAACATTAAAATTTTCTCTTATACCAAATCATTGCTAACTCATGCCATGACCTTAAGAAGCTGTGTAACTTTTCTAACTTTCAGTTTCTTAAGAGGAAAAGGAGAGGAAGAGGAATAGATGTTTTCAAATACCCTTCCTAATATTTCAAGATTCTTTGATCCATCAGTGGTAGATAGAAAATCTAGGCAAGATGAATTTGAGGATATGCTTCCATGGAAATAATTCTTTATAGAATTATAGAAAAACGTTCTGTTGACCTTGAGTGAACTTATACCAGGTTGGTAAATTCCATCATAACTCCCATCCTGAACTCACAGCTGCTTGTGTCAATGCTGATTTGTAGCTGTGAGGTTGGGCCTTATACAACTATTTTCCCAAACAAGGTTCTCAGTTTTGGGACATATGGTTTAGTTGATATTAATCAGGATGACTGAAGAAGTAATTCTTCACTCTGAGTATTTGAGCTGAGTTTGTGTGTATGAATAAGGACAAGGCGTAACTCCCTTTGTGGAGGTGCCCTTGGAATTTCTGCTTCCTTCCGAGATCCCTTATGGCAGGCATTCTGCCTTGTGGGTGGAAGATGTCCCTGGTGTCCCCGCCTAGGAGTGTGAGAGTAGCTATAGGACTTTTCTCAGTCTCCTAAACTGGAAGGGAGCACCGCCTTCCAGCCTCTGATCCATGTGCTCATGTCAGTGTTCATCAGCCCTCCATGGTGGTGTCTCTACAACTTTTGTCATAACAGTTCAATAGCTATTATAATGGAGGTGACTCATTTCACTGACAGCCCCCAAAAAGGTTCATTCAGACTTTTATTCTTTCACCTATTTTCAGTTGACTGCTAAGAAATATCATCTATATTTGAACTTTCCTAAATGAAATGGTCTTTTTAGTAATTGTTTTCCAAGTATCCAATGGGTAAATCTCAGATATTTTATTTTGAGCCTTGTCTTTGAAATGAATGTCAAAACTAGGTTTTATCTACCTTCCTAGTTTAGCAAGTGTAATAGAACAACCCATGATGAATTAATGTTTGTCAGTGGAATGTTATTCAATCTTTCGTTGGTCACTGAAAATATTTTCTAAGTTTAGAGGAATCATTTTAAGTATCAGTCCTAATTTTTCATGACTCTAAAGATATAAGATATTGGAGGAAAGTCCCAGATCACCTCATCAATAACTCCTGGGGCCGTTTGTTGGAACATATGATTAGTTGGAACAACTCCATCTCCAGAATCTTTGATGAGGCTTACAGTCTGACCACAGCTTCCTTTGTCTCCTACACTCTCACACAGCCTACTCCCATGATGCTTCCTCTGATCATGCTGTGATCGCCAGTCTCTCTACACAATCCCCCTCCCCTCCCACACACCCCGCAGGTTCCAAGTGGCTTCACTTTCATCTGCACTCCAGGGACATCATTTCAACCACTCCCCTGAGAATGCCTCAGTCCACTTGGAAGTGCTGATGTCTTGCATACACAGAATATCCCACCAAGGATCGCAGTACACCTTGTCTTCAGAGTTGCTAATCATTTCTGGAAATGTCGACACCACTAGGGGTTTTGGTGTTCGTGAAAGCGGATGACCTCCCAGTTCAGGTGTTGGGTAATGTCCCTCAGCAATTCAGATCTTGTTTTGCCTGGTCACTTTAATCTCCTTCTCGCCTGCATAATTCCTTTATACTTTTACTACTTTTTAAAAACTCACTCGCCATCCGTTTTGTGTTCTCTTCCTCGCTTTTAGCACATAAGCTTCCACACAATATTATATAGAAGCTTTCAGTTCAGTCGCTCAGTCGTGTCTGACTCTTTGCGACCCCATGAATAAGAAGTGGAGAATTCTCTCCACTTCTCTCTTTCTTACCACACATTATCAAATGCATCCACTCTGGGTCCACTTAGAGTATGAAGCACCCCATCTCATAATCAGAGCCAAGTTTTCATTTATATTTTGGGTCTAAATTACTTCTATTTTTTTTTTTTTTTTTTTTACCATCTTGAGCCAGCCCTCAGAGTTGCACTTCAGTCTCTTCAGCTCTTGACTTGCATCACTATATAGCATGCCAGAGTTCTCTCATCTTAGAACAATACCAGCAAGCAAAAGCCACCACCCCATTTGTTCTGAATGTTCCTCCTATCACTGTTTGAGTCTTTCTGATCATAACCGAACTTTGAGATAAAAAATTTTTCTACTTCCTAATCCTTTTCAACCTGTTTAATTGACTCCAGTCTACATTATTTCTCTGAGATGGCCACATCACTGAATTTGCCCTCATTAAGGAGAAGGCAATGGCACCCCACTCCAGTACTCTTGCCTGGAAAGTCCCATGGATGGAGGAGCCTGGTAGGCTACAGTCCACGCGGTTGCTAAGAGTTGGACACGACTGAGTGACTTCACTTTCACTTTTCACTTTCACGCATTGGAGAAGGAAATGGCAACCCACTCCAGTGTTCTTGCCTGGAGAATCCCAGGGACGGGGGAGCCTGGTGGGCTGCCGTCTATGGGGTTGCACAGGGTCGGACACGACTGAAGCGACTTAGCAGCAGCAGCACCAAGGGGTTCCTACTTGCCAAGACCAAATGTGTTTTTCAATCCATATCCAGAGTTTCATTTTGCCATTCATTCCTAGTTTTTATCCCATACCTGTTTGGCTGTGCCATCTTTAGCCTTCTTCACACTGCTTCTCATTCTTTCTTTAGATGCCAGAGCTGTTCAAACTCTTGGCTTCTTACTCCCAATTCTTGCTGGCTGATCTTTGCTTAGTGACAATTAACTCCTATAATTTGATGACTTACAAATTTACATTGCCAGTCCAGATAAGACTTCTGCAACTCCCCTCCCTGTATTCAGCTTCCTTTTGTGCCTTTCTAACTGAATATTCCATGAACTTCAGGTATAATAGTTGAAAACTAAGCTCATTGTTCATTTCTCTTCCCACTGACCTATGTAAGCATTCTCCTCTTCTGTTCTCATTCTGGGTGTTAGGCCTCTCATCAGAGCTACCACCAGCTCAAGTGGAACATTGTGGGAATTAAAAGAGCATGTCTCTTCTACTTTACTTTTATTTTTCAGGAAAAAAAAAGTTCAAATGTACAGATTTTGTTAAAATTAGTTTTTTTTGCTATCATTTGACAGAAATTTTTCATAATATATGAATCTGTGATGCCTAAGATTTGAATATAGCCCTTTTTAGGGTCATGCAGTGCACCAACACTTCAGCCATAAATGGTAACTTGACCACTTCACCTAATACATGTGGTGCTTCCCTGGTGTCTCAGACGGTAAAGAATCTGCCTGCAAAGAGGGAGACCACTTCACTTAATATATATATATACACTCTGCCGAATACATGGGAGTATTTCTAGATTTCTTCATTCTTTCTGAATGTGGAGTTAGATGTCTTGCCAATATTATCATCTTCAATAACAAATGCACACTCTACCCTTTCTTCTCTATAATTAGAACATGGCTTCATTTCAAATTCCTATTCCAGATCAGTTCATCTGCCTCTTAACAACAGCCTAGCTCCTTGTAATCCACTCTCAACATTACCTCCAGGGTAGTAGTCTGTGGTACATAAATAGGATGGTGACTCTTAAAAAAAAACCAAAAAACTAGTTTTGTATAACATGCGTTCTAAACATAAGCAGATCTGAACGTGCAGCTAGCTCATTTTTTACAAAGCAAATACTGGTAACACCTACCCTGATTAAAAAATAGACCATTACCCATTCCCAAATCGCCTTAGTGTCCCCTTCCAGTCACACTTTGTCTCCAAAATTATCACTAACTAGACTCACAATACCTTGAAACTTTTTGCTTGGCTTAGGATTTTGTACAGGTGTGATTATGTGGTGTGTACTCTTCGATATCTTGCATCTTGGTTGCAGTGTTTTTTTGTCAGTAAGGTTGCCAGTTTTAGGAAATAATTTCTGATAAATATATTGTTGGTACAGTCAGCCCACAAAATCCACAGGTTCCACATTCATGGATTCAATCGACCACAGATTGAAAATATTTTCAAAAATTCCATTAAGTTCCAAAGAGCAAAATTTGAAGTTTCTGCGGGCCAGCCACTATGTACATAGCATTTGCATTGTATTATGTATTATAACTAATCCAGAGAGAATTAAAAATCCATGAGGGTGTGTGCATGTGTTCACGTGTGCTCTGTCACTAAACTGTGTCCGACTCTTGGCGAACCCATGAACTGTAGCCCACTGGGCTCCTCTGTCCATGGAACTCTCCAGGCAAGAATACTGGAATGGGATCCCATTTCCTTCTCCAGGGGATCTTCCTGACCCAGGAATTGAACTGGTGTCTCCTGCATTGGCAAGTGAATTCTTCACCACTGAGCCACCTGGGAACCCCGAGTGTATATGTATGTTGTATGCAAATACTATGCCATTTAAAATGGGGACTTAAGCATTTTTCAGTTTTGGTTTGACAGGGGATATCCTGGAACAAATCCCCTACAGATACCGAGGGATGGCTATATAGTTGTGTCCCATGTAATATTTAACTGTGTGTATTTAATTGTATTTATATTTAACTATATACACACACACACACACACACACACACACACACACACAGTTAAACAGTATTTATATTTTATCTGACTATATTTTATTACTCCAATTTTAAGAGTAGTCCATATTTTTGCATGTAGCAGTAGCTTACTCCTTTATATTGTTGTCTGATATTCCACTGTGAAATATACACAGTGTATGTTTTTATTGTGCGCTTCATTGACTTTAGTATCGTTGCCAACTTCTAGCTGTTAAGAATAGGGCTCATGAGGACATTCTTGTGCATGCATTTTGGTGACATATATATGCATTTCTCTTGAGTGTATTTCTAAGTGAATTGCTCATTCAAAAAGTATGGAAATATTCACTTTTAGTAGAAATACAAATCTTCATGTTTACACCATTTTATACTCCCACCAATGCTGTTGAGAATTCCACTTGGTGCCCTTCCTCTCCAGTATGCTTTTTTAATATTTATTTGGCTTGGTTGGGTTTTAGTTGCAGCATGCAGGATCTTCGTTGTGGTTTGCAAGCTTTCTAGTGGTGACACTTGGGCTCCATAGCATGCAGGTTTAGTAGTTGTGGCACATGGGCCTTGTGGCATGTGAGATCTTAATTTCCCGACCAAAGACTGAATCATGTCCCCTGCATTGCAAAGCAGAGTCTTTACCACTGGACTTCCAGGGAAGTTCCCCTCTTGTCCAATATTAGGCGGTGTTTGTCCTTTGGTTGTTTTAGATATTCTTTCCCACGTCTAGAGTAGTAGCACATTATTGTTTTCCTTTGTGTTTCCCTGATGACATCTTTTCTACTCCCATTATAAAAATGATCACATCATATTGTACGAGCTGATTTGCCTCCCATGAAACTACTTAAAGAAGTTAATTAATCAAAGAATTGGGGACAGAGTGTGCGTGCTAAGTCACTTCAGTCTTGTCCTACTCTTTGTGACCCCATGGAATGTAGCCCACCTAGCTCCTCTGTCTATGGGATTCTCCAGGCAAGAATACTCCAGAGGGTTGCCATGCCCTCCTCCAAGGGATCTTCCAGACCCTGGGAACCAACCCTTATCTCTTATGTCTCCTGCATTGGCAGGTGAGTTCTTTATCACTAGCACCACCTGGTAAGCCCAGAGACAAGGGTGTAGATTCTCACAAAATATGTAGAAAATAATAATTAATAAAAGCTATGATAAGATGACATACTGAAAGAGCTAATTTTCCAGTCATTTGCCACTTTCTTTTAATCTAATTAACACATGAACAGATACTTATTGGGTATCTACATTTTCCAGGCATTTTTCTAATTATACTGCCTTAGAATTTAACTATCAAAGTACAAGTCCATCATAACTATTTCAGGGACTGGATCTCTAAAATACTAAGAAGATATTCTACTAAAGTATACATACTCATATCTACATCAAATGTGTAGTTGATTCTGATAATATATACTTAGGAAACAGCACAGATGATATAAACCAGAAATAATGAGCAGTATGCAAAAGTACTAGGTATTATACAAGGAAAATATTGATGGATATGCTCAATGATATGTTACAAGGTGATTTTTCAGCATTAAATATACAAAATAACTGAAAGAATGTAAATGCTCATTGGGGCTTCCTGGGTAGCACAGTGGTAAAGAACCCACCTGCCAATGCAGAAGATGCAGGCGATGGGGACTCAATCCCTGGGTGGAAAAGATCCCCTGGAGAAGGAGATAGCAACCCACTGCAGTGTTCTTGCCTAGAGAATTCCATGGCCAGAGGAGCCTGTTGGGTTACAGTCTGTCAGGTTGCAGAGAGTCAGACACAACTGAGCATGCGTGCATGGAATGGGACAGCAAGTGCTCAGTAATTCTGAGCTGGTAAAATAAATGACAAAATCATGTGATGAAATATGATGTAATTATTAAAATAGTGGTTTTCTAGAAGAATATTGAATGTATGGTAATAAGCATGGTATATTGCCAAATCAAAATTAACTGACCTAGAAAGGGCATTAAGATAGTTTTAGACAAGACATACTTTGGAAAAATTTTGCAAAGAGAAACCTAGAAGGACACAAAACATAATAGATGTTTTGTTCTAAGTGATGTGATTATATGATTTTGATGCTTTTATTTGTGTCTTTCTGCTTTCCATCTTTTATGAATAACACAGAAAATTGAATAATGTCTGTTATATTTTAAAGGATTTGGGTAATTTGTTAATAGCAAGAGCCTGCAAGAGATACAAGTGATCATTAAGATGCTTCTCAGGGCAAACAGTAATGCCCCTTTCTCAGTCTTGCATGGCCCATTGAGTGGGTTTTCTTTTGGCATCAGAATTCTGGTCTGAATCAATCTTTGGTCCAATAAAATAGTAAAATAGTCTGTTCTTTGTATCTACTTACTAGAATATAAACATGTAATAATAACAGGTAAGATGAAAGTCCCCTGTTTTAAACTTGATCCCTGTTCTTAAGAGCTTATCCAAATACAGAGCTTACTTTGAAGTGGTTGAATCCTTGCATCAGTGCTACACAATAAGTAACAAAGGAAAAAACTGATCATTGGAGAAAAATACAAATTACCTTCGTGTCTAACAAATTAGGAAAAAAAAATCTGTAATCTCTCTCTTACCTGTTAACTATGCAATATAAGTCATTTTATAAAGCAGCCTTTCAAAAGCCTTTGCAGGCTTGATCTAATCCAACCCGGTCTACAGATGTCAGCTTGATTATGTCATTTCCCATGCATCTCTGGTCATCTTATGGCAACCATCATTCAAAGAGTCTGGCAAAAAAAGCTTTATTACAAATTCCTTAGAAAATACTGTTTCAAATAAGTTTCAGCCTTAATTAGAAAACATGCTTTCTGTTCATTGGTGGTAAAACTTGTCAAGACATCATCAGGAGTAGTGGAAAGGATGTGGGCTTTTGAGGGATATAAATCAGAATTTGAGTCCCAACTCTGTGACCATGGGCAGGTAGTATAATGCCTCTGAACCTTCTCCCTCCTGTACGTCAGAATCATAATACTTACCTCACAGGATGTTGTGAGGACCAGAGAGAATATGACAACAGTCCTTGTGAGTGCACGCCACACAGTGAGGTTCTTCTTCTTGACTCTACTTCTCCTCCTGTCCCTTCTCTTCTCCATAGAGCTTCAGTTGAATTCAGTTCAGTCGCTCTGTCATGTCTGACTCTTTTGACCCCATAGACTACAGCACGCCAGGCTTCTGGTCCTTCACCATCTCCCAGAGTTGGCTCAAACTCCTGTCCATTGAGTCGGTGATGCCATCTGACCGTCTCATCTTGCGTCACCCCCTTCTCCTCCTGCCTTCATTCTTTCCCAACATCAGGGTCTTTTCCAGTGACGTGGCTCTTCTCATCAGGTGATCAGACTATCAGAGCTTCAGCATCAGTCCTTCCAATGAATATTCAGGGTTGTTCCTTTAGGATTGACTGGTCTGATCTCCTTGTAGTCCAATAGAGTTTAAGAATCAGAAGTAGTGACCAGCCCTCAGAGTCATAAATTCATGCCTTTTTTCAGCACAAATATGTTGGACTTATTCTGTACTCCAGGTATTGTTTTAGATGTTGGGCATACAGTATAATCAGCAAGATACAGTCATGAGTCTTGTATTATTATTCTAGAAGATTATCTATTCTAGAAGTCTGTCCAGATAGGAAAATAAGCAAAATAGAGCAATAAGCAATATGGGAGAAAAGATAAAGGAACACCTGTCTCAGGGACAGCCTTCACAGAGGAGGTGGTGTCTGAGCTGAGCCCGAGAAGAGTGGACAAGTGAAGGCAGGACACGATGACAGTGGGATTTAAGGACATCCCATTTCTCAGCATGACAGGGAGAGAATCCCCATGCTAGGGAAACTGTAAACATCACACTCAGAGCTTGGGTTTCTTATGGCTGTTTAAGGTGATAACTTTTATGGGAGCTACTAGATTTATTCTTAAAGAATCTGGAAGCAAAGAGTTATTTAAAAGATATAATAAAATACATACTTTAGAAAAGGTCACCTTGGCAAGGTAGTAGAGAATGCCCTAGAAGGTGACAAGGCTCCAAATGGGGAAAGAAGAGGATTTTCAAATAGTTGAGGCAAAAAAAACTGATAGGGCTTAGGGACAGGGAGAGATAGTCATGGGATGAAGATGAAAATGTCGATAAATAGCTAGGAATAATCTCTGTATAGGACCCAATGATTGACTGATGTGTGGTAGGTAAAATTTCTGCTCTGTCAGTTACTAGGTACATAACCTAGTACCTATCTAGCAATTCATTTCACTTTGTCTCAGTTTGCTCTTTTATAGAGGATAATTAGTACCTACATCAAGGATTCCGAGGACATGGATATTTCAGTACATACTTCTCAGGCAGCATTGAATAAAATAGAGTAAGTGTTCAAATCAGTCTCTCATGTATAATAATTAATCATTAGGGGTATGGTAACACTATCATTGTACATACTGTTACATATGTAACTACATCAATACTGTTGTTATTGTTGCTACTATTTGTCCATCATAGAAAAAATTAAGAAACAAAGTCTACCCTGCTTATCTTGAGCACTTCCTCTGCTGAAAAACTCACTGGACTTCATCATGATGAGGCTAGATCCAGGAGAGAGGCCTGTGAACTGAGTCATAAATTCATGCCTTTTTTCAGCACAAATATGTTGGACTTATTCTGTACTCCAGGTATTGTTTTAGATGTTGGGCATGCAGTATAATCAGCAAGATACAGTCATGAGTCTTGTATTATTATTCTAGAAGATTATCTATTCTAGAAGTCTGTCCAGATAGGAAAATAAGCAAAATAGAGCAATAAGCAATATGGGAGAAAAGATAAAGGAACACCTGTCTCAGGGACAGCCTTCACAGAGGAGGTGGTGTCTGAGCTGAGCCCGAGAAGAGTGGACAAGTGAAGGCAGGACACGATGACAGTGGGATTTAAGGACATCCCATTTCTCAGCATGACAGGGAGAGAATCCCCATGCTAGGGAAACTGTAAACATCACACTCAGAGCTTGGGTTTCTTATGGCTGTTTAAGGTGATAACTTTTATGGGAGCTACTAGATTTATTCTTAAAGAATCTGGAAGCAAAGAGTTATTTAAAAGATATAATAAAATACATACTTTAGAAAAGGTCACCTTGGCAAGGTAGTAGAGAATGCCCTAGAAGGTGACAAGGCTCCAAATGGGGAAAGAAGAGGATTTTCAAATAGTTGAGGCAAAAAAAACTGATAGGGCTTAGGGACAGGGAGTGATAGTCATGGGATGAAGATGAAAATGTCGATAAATAGCTAGGAATAATCTCTGTATAGGACCCAATGATTGACTGATGTGTGGTAGGTAAAATTTCTGCTCTGTCAGTTACTAGGTACATAACCTAGTACCTATCTAGCAATTCATTTCACTTTGTCTCAGTTTGCTCTTTTATAGAGGATAATTAGTACCTACATCAAGGATTCCGAGGACATGGATATTTCAGTACATACTTCTCAGGCAGCATTGAATAAAATAGAGTAAGTGTTCAAATCAGTCTCTCATGTATAATAATTAATCATTAGGGGTATGGTAACACTATCATTGTACATACTGTTACATATGTAACTACATCAATACTGTTGTTATTGTTGCTACTATTTGTCCATCATAGAAAAAATTAAGAAACAAAGTCTACCCTGCTTATCTTGAGCACTTCCTCTGCTGAAAAACTCACTGGACTTCATCATGATGAGGCTAGATCCAGGAGAGAGGCCTGTGAACGTGTATGGACATCGTAATTTCTTTGTGCCTTTGAGTTCCCTTGAGCAGGCTGTGCATAGCACAGTTCTCCTAAGCAGCTCTGCTCAACTGCAAATTAGAGACCAAAAAAAAAAAAAAAAGGGTAATGCTGTTGATATGGGCAAACATTTAAATGCTGCCTCATCAAAATGTTGCCACAATTGTCAACTGTATTTTGAAAAGCAGTGCTTCTGAATTTTGAGAGAGAAAAATAGGAGAATTGCTGGATTCGGCACCATTCAGCTCCATTGTTAGTTGCAGTGTCCAGGAAAGCCTTGAGACTTTTTCCATCAACAGATGAGATGTCCCTTCTCGTATAGGCACATCAGAGGCAGTAGAAGAAGGGGAATTACTAAAAATTTAAAGACGGAGCGTTGTCAGTGAAAGTTATGTAAATTGGATAAAATTACCATGACAGTAACGATTAAATGTTTAGATGGACTTTTCCCTCCCAACTGAGGTCTTCCTTCCTCCCCGCCTATCACGCTCCCATCCTAGTACAGATTCGCTCATGGCTTTTGTACTTTTGCAGTTAACTGGAGCACCCCAACCCCAGCCCTTATCTGCAGGAAGGAAACCGAGGGTAGCAATAGCTGAGCAAGAAGCTAGTTGAACAAAGCTACAGCCAGCTCCAGAGATAAGCCCGGGGCCAAGCCACATAGGCAGGACCTGCTGCCTCACATGTGGGGCCCCTTGTTGAAAACTGGCTAAGAATTTCAAGGCAGTGACCACCAAGCATTAAGCCAGGCCCCAGGTGCTTCTCAGTATGGAACCCTGTACTACTGCTCAGGTGGCGGGCTGACGGGACCAGCCCTGCCCATGTCCTTCCTTCTCACCTTAACTCTAGTCTTATCCCTACAGGAACCACTTCTGATGGTCCAGCCTTTAGCATTTCCGCAGCACTTTACTTTACTCCAAAACCAAGTAAATATTCAGGCTTTCTGGCAGATACATGAGCCAGCTAATGGTTTAGGATTAAATGACCCTTCTTTACTAAAGCCTCCAAAGACAAGATCTTTTAATCAACTGTCATCCCCTCATTGTCTGAAAGCAAGACACATTTATGACATAGGTGAATGTATACAGAGGAATAGCCCTCAAGAGTTTCTTTTATCCTCAGCATGCAATAGAAAAATGGCAATACCAGTTTTGGAAATACTGTAAGATGCCAAAAGTTCAGCAAAGAAACTATGAGCTTCACATTTAATATTTTAATTTGATCTGATTATTTTATAGACCCTTAACATAGTTAGTAGCCATCATGGTCAACAAAAGAGTCTGAAATGCAGTACTTGGATGCAATCTCAAAAACGACAGAATGATCTCTGTTCGTCTCCAAGGAAAAGCATTCAATATCACAGTTATCCAAGTCTATGCCCCAACCAGTAATGCTGAAGAAGCTGAAGTTGAACGGTTTTATGAAGACCTACACGATCTTTTAGAACTAACACCCAAAAAAGATGTCCTTTTCATTATAGGGGACTGGAATGCTAAAGTAGGAAGCCAAGAAACACCTGGAGTAACAGGCAAATTTGGCCTTGGAATGCGGAATGAAGCAGGGCAAAGACTAATAGAGTTTTGCCAAGAAAATGCACTGGTCATAGCAAACACCCTCTTCCAACAACACAAGAGAAGACTCTACACGTGGACATCACCAGATGGTCAACACCGAAATCAGATTGATTATATTCT
>SJYT01011557.1:178665-351136 GCA_006410635.1 Cephalophus harveyi
ATGGATGTGAGTCTGAGTGAACTCCGAGAGATGGTGATGAACAGGGAGGCCTGGCGTGCTGCGATTCATGGGGTCGCAAAGAGTCGGACACGACTGAGCGACTGAACTGACTGAACTGAACATAGTTAAGCATTTAAGTTCTTTTAAGGGGTATAGTGCAGTGAGTTACAAAGTAACACTGGCAAGCCTGTTGGCATCCATTAGGAATGCCACATGCCTCGCTGACATCCTGATGAAAGACATAAATTTCATCCAAGAAAAATGTATATTTCCATAAATACCCATGCACGCTTCTCAAACATTTTGATATCTTTTCAAGAATTTCAGGTTAAAAAATATTCTTGCTCTAAAGCAAGACTATGGTCATATGTTAAAATAAATTTACTTTTCCTGGAAGACTCAACAGGAGCTATTTTTTAAATAGTAGTAAAGAAATAGGTGATACTTATTATTTCACCCTATAGCTAGATGAAATTAGAGAAGTAAACTGGAGTCAGGTAATGAAGGACCATGCTAAATATCTCTGTAAAAAAACTTATGCATAATTATTTGAAAGGAATATAGACATCACAGTATACCCCTAATTATTTTCAGGATTCAGCTCTTAAAAGTAAACATACTTTCCTACATAATGAATGTAGCCATTTTTATACCTAGAAAATGAGCAATAATTTAAAATTTCATTTTCTATAGAGCCATAATCAGATAGCTCCAGGTTGTCCCCACTTGGTCCAAAACCAGGACCTGATCTGGGACAATGCATTGCATATGGTTGTTAAGCCCTTGAAGCCTCGTGTAGTCTAGAACAATCTAGAGTTTCATTTCTTTCATGGAAGAAAGCAGATTTGGATTTATCTGGGTTTATCTCATGGCTTCTTTTCAGCGTATTTTAAATCTAACCCTGAAAGTTTTTAAGAATTGGAAGTTCAATCCAAAATATGATGAGATTTAAATTATCCACTTGGGGCTAGAATGCATTGTGCCTGGTGTGTTGAATTATATCACAGGAGACAGAGTGCACCTCTTAAGGGTTGGTTTAATATTTAATTCAAATGACTGCACACGAATTTTTCTGGACTTTCCCTTTTTTAGTTTAATTGTGCTTTAGAGGATTTTTATGAAGTTAATTTTAAATCAACTATAAAATTTTCTTTTTGACAACATTTAGTATTAAATATTATTGCTAATAGGAGCCCTTTCAAGTTACTGTTTGTTTCTAAGATAGCTCCATTAAATTTTGAAGGCTATCTTTAAGTATTTAGCATTATTTTTGCTAATTTTATGGATATACAGTTGACAGATAGCATTGTGTAAGTTGAAGGTATATAACATAATGATCTGATATACATATGTATTTTGAAATAATTACTACAGTAAGGTTACTTACTGGGTATTCCTGATGGCTCAGTGGTAAAGAACCTACATAAGTAGCACCTTACCTTGGTGTGTGTGCGTGTGTTGAGAATACTAGAGATTCACTCTCTAAGCAAGTATCAAGTATATACAATACAGTATTGGTAACTATGGTCATCATGCTGCACATTGCATCTTAACAACTTATTCCTCTTAGAACTGAAAGTGCACAGCCTTTCACCAACATCTCATTTCTCCCTACCCCCCAGCCCCTTGTAACAACCAGTCTTTTCTTCATTTCTGTGAGTTCAACTTTTTAAAACTACCCATATAATTGAGATCATACAGTATTTGTCTTTCTGTCTTACTTCTCTTAGCATGATGACCTCAAAGTCCATCCATATTATTGCAAATAGTAGGATTTCCTTCTTTTCTTATGACTGAATAATATTCCATTGTATGTGTGTGTGTGTATATATATATATATCTCCACATATTTTTATCCATCCCATTGTCTATGGACATTTATGTTGTTTCCATGTATGAAAGTGAAAGTGTTAATCGCTCATTATGTCCAACTCTTTGTGACCTCATGGACTGTACCCAACTAGGCTCCTCTGTTCATGGGAATCTCTTGGCAAGAATACTGGANACATATTTTTATCCATCCCATTGTCTATGGACATTTATGTTGTTTCCATGTATGAAAGTGAAAGTGTTAATCGCTCATTATGTCCAACTCTTTGTGACCTCATGGACTGTACCCAACTAGGCTCCTCTGTTCATGGGAATCTCTTGGCAAGAATACTGGAGTGGGTTACCATTTCCTTCTCCAGGGGATCTTCCCAACACAGGTCTTCTGCATTACAGGCAGATTCTTTACCATCTGAGCCACTAGGGAACCCCTTTCATATACTGGCCATTATGAATAATTCTACAGTAAACATGTAGGTCTGCACCTGATTACTGACTTTGTTTCCTTCAGATAGACATATGCAGAAGTGTGCTTGTTGGATCCTACAGCAGCTCTATTTTTAGTTTTCTGAGGAACTTCCTACCGATTTCCAGAGTGAGCTCTTCCAGTTTCCACTCTCACCATAGTGCACAAGTGTCCCCATTTCTCCATATCTTGAACTCAAAATGCCTCAGATTCAGTCTGTACCTTTTCTGTCCCAGATCTAGAATCATCATTTCCTCCCAGGAGCCTGAATCCTTTCAGTAGAGAATGATCTTAGGAACCAAAATGTCAGTCTAAGTGTGGTCTGTTTTTTTTTTTTTTTTAATCTTAGAGGGAAATTACATCTAGGCCATTTCAATAAATGAAACAAGAAAATAAATGCATCTTTAAAATTGTGAGTGTACACTCATTATCAGAGAAATGCAAATCAAAACCACAATGAGGTATCATTTCATGCCAGTCAGAATGGCTGCTATCCAAAAGTCTACAAGCAATAAATGCTGGAGAGGGTGTGGAGAAAAGGGAACCCTCTTACACTGTTGGTGGGAATGCAAACTAGTACAGCCACTATGGAGAACAGTGTGGAGATTCCTTAAAAAACTGCAAATAGAGCTGCCTTATGACTCAGCAATCCCACTGCTGGGCATACACAGGGAGGAAACCAGAATTGAAAGAGACACATGTACCTCAATGTTCATTGCAGCACAATCCAAAAGTCTACAAGCAATAAATGCTGGAGAGGGTGTGGAGAAAAGGGAACCCTCTTACACTGTTGGTGGGAATGCAAACTAGTACAGCCACTATGGAGAACAGTGTGGAGATTCCTTAAAAAACTGCAAATAGAGCTGCCTTATGACTCAGCAATCCCACTGCTGGGCATACACAGGGAGGAAACCAGAATTGAAAGAGACACATGTACCTCAATGTTCATTGCAGCACTGCTTATAATAGCCAGGACATGGAAACAACCTAGATGTCCATCAGCAGACAAATGGA
Organism: Cephalophus harveyi; assembly: GCA_006410635.1. Taxonomy (NCBI): domain Eukaryota; kingdom Metazoa; phylum Chordata; class Mammalia; order Artiodactyla; family Bovidae; genus Cephalophus; species Cephalophus harveyi. The sequence continues at coordinate 181,973 of SJYT01011557.1, forward strand.
TAAGAAAGCTGTGGTACATATACACAATGGAGTATTACTCAGCCATTAAAAAGAAGACATTTGAATCAGTTCTAATGAGGTGGATGAAACTGGAGCCAATTATACAGAGTAAAGTAAGCCAGAAAGAAAAACACCAATACAGTATACTAACACATATATATAGAATTTAGAAAGATGGTAATGTTAACCCTGTATGCGAGATAGCAGAAGAGACACAGATGTATAGAACAGTCTTTTGGACTCTGTGGGACAGGGCGAGGGTGGGATGATTTGGGAAAATGGCATTGAAACATGTATATTATCATATGTGAAATGAATCACCAGTCCAGGTTTGATGCACAATACAGGATGCTTGGGGCTGGTGCACTGGGATGATCCAGAGGGATGGTATGGGGAGGGAGGTGGGAGGGGGCTTCAGGATGGGGAACAAACGTACACTGTGGCAGATTCATGTTGATGTATGGCAAAGCCAGTACAATAGTGTAAAGTAATTAGCCTTCAATTAAAATAAATAAATTTATATTTTAAAAAATTGTGAGTGTATGTTTAGAGCTTGAATTCAGTATTAACAATATTAGCGATTTTACCTAACTTTGATTTTATAATGTTCTTTTTTTTTAGTAACACTGAAAATCTTCATTTCTGATAAGGTGAATAACATTTGGTTGCTTCTATGCTCGTCCTGAGCCTATTTATCCTCAGATTGGCTCCATAATCTTCACTTTAGCAGCTTCCATAACCAGCCAGTGATAGTCACCTGTGAGAGGCCAGTGGGTGGGGAGAAACCAGAGTATTTCTACCCTTTTCTCTGTATCTTAGGAGATGTCTCTAAATGTAGCTGTTTCCACACTGCAGCTCCAGGTCCTGAGGACAGGTCACATTAGTTCTAGTTTCTAACGTGTCATCTGGTCCTCTGGGCTCAGGAACGTTACCTTTTCTCTTTTGTGTCTCTCGCTTCAAGTTAGAATGGCTTCTTCCTGTCTCAGAAATCTGGGTTGTCTTATCACCTCCTCTCTGCTTCTCAGTTCTTCCATTACCTACAAAGTTTATTCTCTAATTTGTATCCCCTGGGAAAAAATGATTTTCTTTGCCTAGCTTGGTCTTTGATGATAAAGCTTTATAATAGTAACTGGCAAATTTGACCTTGGACTACAGAATGAAGCACCACAAAGGCTAATAGAGTTCTGCCAAGAGAACACACTGGTCATAGCAAACACCCTCTTCCAACAGGACAAGAGAGGACTCTACACATGGACATCACCAGATGGTCAACAACAGTATCAGATTGATTATATTCTTTGCAGCCAAAGATGGAGAAGCTCTATACAGTCAGCAAAAACAAGACCTGGGAATGGACTGTGGCTCAGATCATGAACTCCTTATTGCCAAATTCAGACTGAAATTGAAGAAAGTGGAGAAAACCACTAGACCATTCAGGTATGACCTAAGTCAAATACCTTATGACTATACAGTGGAAGTGAGAAATAGATTTAAAGGCCTAGATCTGATCTAGTCATCTAGGCACTCAGTCTAGAGTGCCTGATGAACTATGGACCGAGGTTCATGACATTGTACAGAAGATAGGAATCAAGACCATCCTCAAGAAAAAGAAATGCAAAAAAGCAAAATGTCTGTCTGAGGAGGCCTTACAAATAGCTGTGAAAAGAAGGGAAGTGAAAAGCAAAGGAGAAAAGGAAAGATATAAGCACCTGAATGCAGAGTTCCAAAGAATAGCAAGAAGAGATAAGAAAGCCTTCTTCAGTGATCAAAGCAAAGAAATAGAGGAAAACAACAGAATGGGAAAGACTAGAGATCTCTTCAAGAAAATTAGAGATACCAAGGGAACACTTAATGCAAAGATGGGCTCAATAAAGGACAGAAATGGTAGAGACCTAACAAAAGCAGAAGAAATTAAGAAGAGGTGGCAAGAATACACAAAAGAACTATAACATCTTCACGACCCAGATAATCATGATGGTATGATCACTCACCTAGAGCTGGACATCCTGGAATGTGAAGTCAAGTGGGCCTTGGGAAGCATCACTATGAACAAAGCTAGTGGAGGTGATGGAATGCCAGTTGAGCTGTTTCAAATCCTGAAAGATGATGCTGTGAAAGTGCTNCAGAGTCCATCATGAGAAACACTGGGCTGGAAGAAACACAAGCTGGAATCAAGATTGCTGGGAGAAATATCAATAACCTCAGATATGCAGATGACACCACCCTTATGGCAGAAAGTGAAGAAGAACTAAAGAGCCTCTTGATGAAAGTGAAAGAGGAGAGTGAAAAAGTTGGCTTAAAGCTCAACATTCAGAAAACTAAGATCATGGCATCTGGTCCATCACTTCATGGGAAATAGATGGGGAAACAGTGGAAACAGTGTCAGACTTTATTTTTCTAGGCTCCAAAATCACTGCAGATGATGATTGCAGCCATGAAATTAAAAGACACTTACTCCTTGGAAGGAAAGTTATGACCAACCTAGACAATATATTAAAAAGCAGAGACATTACTTTGCCAACTAAGGTCCAACTAGTCAAGGCTATGGTTTTTCCAGTGTCGTATATCGATGTGAAAGTTGAAATATAAAGAAAGCTGAGCGCCGAAGAATTGATGCTTTTGAACTGTGGTGTTGGAGAGGACTCTTAAAAAAGTTATGACCAACCTAGACAATATATTAAAAAGCAGAGACATTACTTTGCCAACTAAGGTCCAACTAGTCAAGGCTATGGTTTTTCCAGTGTCGTATATCGATGTGAAAGTTGAAATATAAAGAAAGCTGAGCGCCGAAGAATTGATGCTTTTGAACTGTGGTGTTGGAGAGGACTCTTAAAGTCCTTTGGACTGCAAGGAGATCCAACCAGTCCATCCTAAAGGAAATCAGTCCTGAATGTTCATTGGAAGGACTGATGTTGAAGCTGAAACTCCAGTCCTTTGGCCACCTGATGTGAAGAGCTGACTCATTGGAAAAGACCCTGATGCTGGGAAAGATTGAGGGCAGGAGGAGAAAGGGATGACAGAGGATGAGATGTTTGGATGGCATCACCGACTCGATGGGCATGAGTCTGGGTAAACTCCGGGAGTTGGTGATGGACAGGAAGGCCTGGCGTGCTGCGGTTCATGGAGTCACAAAGAGTCAAACACGACTGAGCAACTGAACTGAACTGAACTGAGGTACTTACAAAATAATTGCTAGTGATAAAACTACTAAAGGAAGTTAAAAGTATCTTTGTGATTCTTTTGTTTTTCCAGTAGAATATGTCCCTAAAGATATACAGTCAAAGACCCATGTTCTAAAGTTATTGAAAAAAACCTGTTTTTGTGATTGTTGTCACTTATGCAGCTACATATTTTTGCTTAAGCTTGTTTCCAGTTTTAAGGAGTCCTTTTTCTATTTTATCTTCTTAAAAAAAGAGAAAAAGTAAGGCAGTGCATTTAAATGGTATGGAAGTCAAAGCTGTATTAAAAACTGTATACCTAGATGCCACTCCTGACCTTTCTACCTCTCTTTCCCCTTCCTGGTCCCTATAATTAACAGTTTTTGTTACATTTTTGTTCATCCTTTCAATGTTCTTTTTGCAATCTCTATATTTCCGCATTTCTTATATAAAAGTGTAGTATATATGCTCTTGTGTAATACATATGCTCTTGTGTAACTTGCTTTTTTCATTGAAGAGCATATCCTACAATTCTCTCATATCAGTACATAAAGATAGTCCTCTGTCTCCTTTATTACTGCATATTTATTACTCAATTGTGTGAATGTATCATAGTTAATTCAGGCAACCCCATGGGGTTAATGTGAGTTATTTCTAGTTTTTTCTATACAGATAATACCAAAGTGAGAACCTTTCTTCTTCAATCATTTTCAGCTTGTGTGGTTGAGAATTCCTGGTCCAAAGTATAAATGCAACTGTACTTTGGTTAGATTTGGAAAATCTTCCTCCGTGGGGTTCGTGCCATACTCTAATCCTGTCAAGAGTGCATGAGAGTACCTATTTCCCTACAGTCTCACCAACAGAGTTTGTTGTTGTAGTTTGGGTTTTGCCTACCTGATACTTGAGGAAGCATATCCAATTACATTTGAAATTGAACTTCTTTTCCTGTGCAAAAGGACCAATTGTACAATTGTCTATGACTTACCTGTTTATGTACTTTGGAAATATAAGAGAAAAAAACATTGGCTTAGAAGTTGGGCACTTAGGCACAATCATAACTTTCGATTAACTAGTCTGAATTCTTAAGCAAACCACAAAACTGCTCTGAGCCTCAGTTTTTTTCAATTACTAAAAAAGACTTTCTGAGGATGAATTACATATAGCACGTGAACTTCATTCAGGGATCTGTAACATATAGTGTATTCTTCCTCATCACTCAATAATCTATATCTCACATTAGATTCAATATTCTTTTTTCTCCCCTCTCATCATTTAGAGTCTGTGTTCTATAAGTTATAGTCACCATAAAATCTGGAATGAAAACTTCCATTGAATTCACATGTCCAGCTACTGAGACAACTAGTTTCTATTGATCACTTAGGTTGAAAGAGAGTCTTCTGCTTCAGAAAAAAAAAAAAAAAACACAGAATTTTATTTTCCTTTTTAATGTGAGGCTTTTTAGTTGCCTAGATAAAAACTGAGGTTTGCCTTTCAAAAATTGGAGCTTTTTTACCGGTTTTCTAAAATTCAAAGATTAGCATAGAAATTCTAGAGGAAGATGATAAATAAGAATCTCAATCCTGATTAGATACTTAAGTAGACAAAGATCAGAAGAAAATATTGAACTTGCTCCTCCTCAAGTTTCCATGGGTTTGGGCAATGATTACAGTGCATTGAAACTGCCAGATACTTCCTCAGAGGGCAAGTTCCTTTTGATTGTTCTTTTAGGAGTTCTTCCTGGAAAAAAATAAGAGAAATGGTAAAAGCTCAGTTCTCTCTTAGAAGATTAGCCTTTTTAATACTGGAAAACAGCAAGATTTCTTGTTGAAGAAGAAAGGACAACTATTTTATATAAGCAGATTCCATCCACTTTAATTATTGCCTCTGGCAAGTTACAAAGAGTTTAATCTTTCCTAAACCTCACTGTAATGTCTGCTGTTCAGAAAGTTCAGTTACCCTGGAGATCTTTATCAGCAATTTGCCATGCACTCATGGCAATTATTACTTGATATAGTTAACCCAGTTGAAAGGGCAATTCAATTAATAGCCAAAGAAATATGAGATACATGCAAACCCAAGTCTTTTTTATTGGAGTATAATTTATTTACAGTGTTGTGCCAATATCTGCTATACAGCAAAGTGACTCAGTTTTACACATATATACTTTGTTTTCTCAATGTTAATCTGCAATGCAGGAGACCGGGGTTCAGTACCTGGTTTGGGAAGATCCCCTGGAGAAGGGAACAACTACATACTCCAATATTCTTGCTTGGAGAATGTCATGGACAGAGGAGCCTGGCAGGCTACAGTCCATGTGGTCACAAAGAGTTGGACATGACTAAGTGATTTTCACTTCCTCAATATTCTTTTCCATTATGGTTTATCCCAGGAGTTTGGATACAGTTCCCTGTGCTATACAATAGGACCTTGTTGTTTATCTATTCTAAATGTAATAGCTTGCATCTATTATATCAATCCCAAGTTCCCAGGCCATCCCTCTCCCTAGCCCACTCCCACCTGGCAGCCACATCTGATCTCTGTCTGTGAGTCTGTTTTTGTTTTGTAGATAGGTGTATTTGGGGCCTATTTTACATTCCACATTTAAGTGGTATCATATGCTATTTGTCTTTCCGACTTACTTCACTTAGGACAGTTATCTCTAGTTGCTTCCATGTTGCTGCAGATGGTGTTAGCTTGTTCTTTTTTATGGCTGAATAGTATTCCATTGTATATATGAACCACATCTTTATCCATTCTCCCGCTAGGAGACATTTAGGATGTTTCCATGTTTTGGCTATTGTGAATAGTGCTGCTATGAACATAGGGGTCCATGTATCTTTTTTAATTATAGTTTTGTCCAGGCATATACCCAGGAGTTGGATTGTTGGCTCATTTGGGAATTGTTTTTAATTTTCTGAGGAACCTCCTTGCTTCCAAAATGGCTGTACCAACTTATATTCCTACCACCGGTGTAGGAGGGCTCCCTTTTCTCTTCAGAATTTACTGTTTGTAGACTTTTAAATAGCGGCCATTCTGACTGGTGTGAGGTGGTACCTCACTGTCATTTCGATTTGCTCTGAACTGAACTGAATAATTAGTGATGTTGAGCATCTTTTTACACTACTGGTCATCTGTCTGTCTTCTTTCAAGAAATGTCTTAAAGGCTTCTGCCCATTTTTCAATTGGAGTTGTTTGGTTTTTTGGCTCTTGAGTTGTATGAGCTGTTTGCATATATTGGAGATTAAGCCCTTGTTGGTTGTGTCATTTACAAATATTTTCCCTCATTCCACAGGTTGTCTTTTCTCTGAGTCTTAAACACAGTTTTCTAACCAATATTTAAACCATTGACCTTATTTTTATTTGTATTTCCTGATGTAGGTCACACATTTCATCATAATTTCCTCATTTGATCACTGCAGATTTAGATTTTTAAAAAGCAAAATGTAACTAACAAAGAGCAATTGACTAGATTAAATAAGTAGACTGACTGGGAGTTTGGGTTTTCCTTCTATATATGTATGTTATTTTCCTGAACTATTTTGTTTTTCATATACAGAATTTTATAGAACTGTTCCTTTATATACTTCCAGATTTTAAGACATACTGCTCAAAAATTTGCCAATGTTTCAAATTTGACATTCATCTGGTTCAGACAACAAAAGAGGAGCCTTAATTTNTGGTTTATCCCAGGAGTTTGGATACAGTTCCCTGTGCTATACAATAGGACCTTGTTGTTTATCTATTCTAAATGTAATAGCTTGCATCTATTATATCAATCCCAAGTTCCCAGGCCATCCCTCTCCCTAGCCCACTCCCACCTGGCAGCCACATCTGATCTCTGTCTGTGAGTCTGTTTTTGTTTTGTAGATAGGTGTATTTGGGGCCTATTTTACATTCCACATTTAAGTGGTATCATATGCTATTTGTCTTTCCGACTTACTTCACTTAGGACAGTTATCTCTAGTTGCTTCCATGTTGCTGCAGATGGTGTTAGCTTGTTCTTTTTTATGGCTGAATAGTATTCCATTGTATATATGAACCACATCTTTATCCATTCTCCCGCTAGGAGACATTTAGGATGTTTCCATGTTTTGGCTATTGTGAATAGTGCTGCTATGAACATAGGGGTCCATGTATCTTTTTTAATTATAGTTTTGTCCAGGCATATACCCAGGAGTTGGATTGTTGGCTCATTTGGGAATTGTTTTTAATTTTCTGAGGAACCTCCTTGCTTCCAAAATGGCTGTACCAACTTATATTCCTACCACCGGTGTAGGAGGGCTCCCTTTTCTCTTCAGAATTTACTGTTTGTAGACTTTTAAATAGCGGCCATTCTGACTGGTGTGAGGTGGTACCTCACTGTCATTTCGATTTGCTCTGAACTGAACTGAATAATTAGTGATGTTGAGCATCTTTTTACACTACTGGTCATCTGTCTGTCTTCTTTCAAGAAATGTCTTAAAGGCTTCTGCCCATTTTTCAATTGGAGTTGTTTGGTTTTTTGGCTCTTGAGTTGTATGAGCTGTTTGCATATATTGGAGATTAAGCCCTTGTTGGTTGTGTCATTTACAAATATTTTCCCTCATTCCACAGGTTGTCTTTTCTCTGAGTCTTAAACACAGTTTTCTAACCAATATTTAAACCATTGACCTTATTTTTATTTGTATTTCCTGATGTAGGTCACATATTTCATCATAATTTCCTCATTTGATCACTGCAGATTTAGATTTTTAAAAAGCAAAATGTAACTAACAAAGAGCAATTGACTAGATTAAATAAGTAGACTGACTGGGAGTTTGGGTTTTCCTTCTATATATGTATGTTATTTTCCTGAACTATTTTGTTTTTCATATACAGAATTTTATAGAACTGTTCCTTTATATACTTCCAGATTTTAAGACATACTGCTCAAAAATTTGCCAATGTTTCAAATTTGACATTCATCTGGTTCAGACAACAAAAGAGGAGCCTTAATTTCTAAAACCTCTTTCCAAATTTTTTCATAAGAATTTTGTTAAACATTTATAAGAACTTTGTTTTCTTTATTCAGGAACATCTCCTCAGTAAAATTAAATGTTCTGAAAGACACATATGATATTTCTTGCAAGATTAATAAGATGAAGAAAAAGGACAGGAAAAAATCCAAGGGCCTATTATATAATTTGCATTTTTAGAGACTTGCTTACAAACCTTAACTAAAAAATTAGTCTTAGATTAGATTAATTTATTATCTATTTAATGGAGAAAAACCAGAACTTTTTTAAAAAATAGGTTTCATGTTTATAGGTCAAGAGGAAACCTATTTTTTCTTTTCTACTTCTCAAATTCTCTGAATTGACAGCATGACTATAGTATCTAGAAGAGAGAGATGTTTGCAATGAACAAAGAGGCACAGTGTTTTACAATTAGTTCCTTTTAATTTGGACTGTTGTCTGTAGATGGCTTATCTTACTATGTTGAATAACTAGTAAAAACATCCCATTGGCTATGTAATTAGTGGACATACAGGAGAGTATAGAATAACAAAAATGTAGTAAGTTGTATACACTACCTAAAAGAATAATTTGAAAGAAGTTGACTCCATGTCTTGAAAAGACCTTGGAGATTACATTCTTTATAAAGGAATTCCCCACAATAGCAAGTTTTACCAACATAGAAATATATCTGAATGTAATGATTTAGAAATGACTCCTAATAGAATATTAATTTAGGTTGTTTTCCAAATATTAGTTAACTGTTTTGCCATTTTCAAAACTATCAGTTGAGATAGGTCAATGTAAGATGAAATGTATAACTCGTTTCTCTGTAATAACTCCTGGATTATTTCCTTTAGCCCTTTGATACCTTTAATCCTATTGTGCAACCAAGAAATCAATGAAGTATTTATTAAGTACCTGCTATAGACTCAGTGGACTTCCCCGGTGGCTCAAATGGTAAAGAATCTGCCTGCAGTGGAGGAGACCTGGGTTCAATCCCTGGGTCAGGAAGATTCCCTGGAGAAAGGAATGGCAACCCACTCCAGTATTCTTGCCTGGAGAATCCCATGGACAGAGAAGCCTGGGAGGCTGCAGTCCATGGGGTTGCAAAGAGTTCGACATGACTGAGTGACTAACCCTTAACAGACTCGGTCTTCTGCCAGATATTGAGGGTGGGGCATATAAACTCAGGGAATTTGCAGTTAGACTGTAAGTGTTAAAGAAAGCAAAGTGAAAGAAAAAGAACAGGAAAAATTACAGGTGAAAAACAAGGTAGAGTACAGGACCCCAAAACAATTCAGTGAGGAGAAGAGAGTAGTCTTATCAAGAGATGGTGTTAGCACAACTTTTCACAAAGGACAAAGTTTGACCTCTACCTAACACCATATACAAAAATTAATTCAAAATGGACCAAAGACCTCAATGTAAGATATGAAACTTTAAAACCCTTAAAAGAAGGTAAAGGGGGAAAACTTTATGACCTTGTATTAGGCAATGATTACTAAGATATGATGAGGGCTTCCCATGTGGCTGAGTGGTAAAGAATCCGCCTGCCAAGCTAGAGATGTGGGTTCAATCCCTAGGTCGGAAAAATCCCCTGGAGAAGGAAATTGCAGTCCCCTCCAGTATTCTTGCCTGGAGAATCCTAGGGACGGAGGAGCCTGGTGGGCTACCGTCTATGGGGTCGCACAGAGTCGGACACGACTGAAGTGACTTAGCAGCTTAGCAGCCAGTATTCTTGCCTGGAAAATTCCACGGATAGAGGAGCCTGGCGTGCTGCAGTCCATGGGGTCACAATGAGTCAGACAAGACTTAGCAACTAAACAATAACAACTGAGATATGACACCAAAAGCATTAAAAAAATGAAAAAATTGGTGAATTAGACATTACAAAGATTAAAAGCTTTTGCTTTCAAAGAACATTAACAAGTTAGTGAAAAGTTAACCTACAGAATGGAGAAAATTTTTTCAAACCATATCTTGGGCTTATCTCTGAGATACATAAAAATTGCTTCCAATTCAGTAATGAAAAGACAACTCAAAAAAGTAGGCAAAGAGTTTAAATAGACATTTCTCCAAATGTGAAAAGATGCTCAACATTAGTTCTCAGGGAAGTGTAAATCAAAACTGCAATGAGATGCCACTTTGTACCCTCTAAGATAGTTATAATCCAAGAAAAAGAAAAATAATAACAGGTGTTTGTAATGATGTGGGAAAATTGGAACTCTCATGAACTGTTGGTGAGAATGTAAAATGGTGCAGTTGCTTTAGAAAACAGCCTAGCAGTTCCTCAAAATGTTAAGCACAGTCAGCATATGACTGAGCTTTTTTCTTAGAAATATACCCAAGAGAAATGAAAGCATATTTTCACATAAAAAAATATATGCCAATGTTTTTAGCATCAGTATTTATAAAAGCTAAAACGTGTAAACCACCCAAATTCAAATATCCATCAACTAATTAATGGATATACAAAATGTGGTATATCCATACAGTGAAATACTCAGCCACAGAAGAATGTTAACATAGGCTACGACATGGGTGATCAGTCCTGGGTGTTCATTGGCAGGACTGATGTTGAACCTGAAGCTATTGGAGCCACTGATGCGAAAGCTACTTTGGCCACCTGATGCGAAGAGCTGACTCATTTGAAAAGGCCCTGATGCTGAGAGAGATTGAGAGCAGGAGGAGAAGGGGATGACAGAGGATGAGATGGTTATGGACATGAGTTTGGGTAAACTCTGGAAGTTGGTTATGGACAGGGATGCCTGGTGTGCTATGGTTCATGGGGTCACAAGAGTCGGACACGACTGAGCTACTGAACTGAACTGAACATGGGTGAACCTTCAAAATATTATGAACTTGAAAATATATTAGAAGATATAAGAAGGCAGTCACAGAAGGCTATATAGCATATGATTCCATTTACATGAAGTTTCCAAAGTAGTGCATTCATGGAGACAGTTAACAGATAGTAATTGCCTAGGGCTGAGTTTCAGATAGGGGCTTGAATGGAAATGGGGAGTTATGGCTAATGGGCTCCTTGAAGTGATTAAAATGTTCTACATTGATTGTGGTGATGGTTGCACAGCTCTGTGAATATACTAAAAGCCATTGAATTGAATACTTTGTATGAATTTTACCTCAACAATGCCAGTAAGTTTTAAAAGTAGCATCCATGTAACTAGGAGGTTTAGATGACAGCTTCAGCCCTTATTGATTGCGCAATCATAGAATATGCTTTTTTATTAAAAATAAAGATGGGCGTTACAGAGAATTTTAGACTTAAAGGGAAATTTAGAAAACATCTAATCCGATTCCCTATGTTTTCCCATTTTCCAAATATGCAACTTAGAGTGGCAGTTAAGCCCATAGATTCTGGAGGCAAGCACTAGGTCTCCATCACTCAAAGGCTAAGTCAAGCAAGGCAAGGCCTATGGACTCTCATCCTCAGTGTTACAGCTGCAAAAAGAAGGGGATGCATAATTTGATATACAGTGGAGTTACTGTAGGATTACACACACATACACACACATACAGCAAAAGGCCTGAAATATAAAGAGTGCTTGATAAAAATAAGCTCTTGTTTTAAAGGTGTCCCCACTTTCCCAAGTCATATTGTATGTATAGAGGAGCTGGGATATTAAAAAATCAGGTTTTTTGAGTTATCTTCCTATGCTTTTTCCATTATATGAAGATTGAAAAAATACTGTATTATTCTACCTGGAAAGAATCAGTATCTCTGAAGCCACAGCTGAGAACAGTTGATTTCCTATGATTTTAAAAGTCTCTAGCCAAAATGAATCCCCACTTAAGATTTTAAATGGGTCTTGTGATACATCTGTTATTTTTAGATATACAACTTTGCCAAACAGTACTTACATCTTGGCCCTGGGGATCACTTTTCTTTTCCTCTGAATCCTTACTCTTGTCTGATATTCAGTGTGTTGCGTGGGTTAATCTGATACGCTGACTCATTACATCTGCATGTCTTACGTAATCAAACCTGCAAACAGCTTCATCGAGCAACTAGCTTTCAATCTTTATCCAGAGTTTGTCCTCCAAAAGAACTAGAGAATAATGGCTGCAGATCAAGTTTTGTTAGCATTCTGCACAGTTAAAGTGAACTGGCTCCTCTCCTACATGAAAGTTACATGAGTAATTTGATTATTGACCTCTGCAGACGTCGGCATAGTAAGCATTTGATCAGCAGCTGAAGTTCTTCCTACAAAGGTACCATGTGAAATGATCTAGGTGATAACACCAAGCACAGGTATTTACAAGAAGCACATTCATAAGTACACACTTACCTACTGCTGAAGAAGTATTTGTTGCTATAACTATTTTGGAGGAGATTTTAGCAAAATGTATCAAGATGTTTCAAAAACCTTTAACCTCTGACTGAGCATTTCCACTGCCAGGTATTTGACCCATAGGAACTATGAGACATATGCCCAAATATTTGTTAATTAAAAACTGACCCAAAAAGTATATATAACCATAAACTTTTCAAAACAATTTGAATGTCCAGTAACGATGGCCTGGGTAAATAAAGCTAAGAATATCCATGATTAAATTCATGATTTAAGAGGATGACTATTCTTGATATCTTATGTGAAAGTGATGATTTCTAAAATAGTATGTGTGATGGGTTACAATAGAATAAAACTGTTTCTTTATCTATATATGTGTATACATTAAGCTTTATCAGGCTTCCAAGGTGGCACATTGTTAAAGAAACCGCTTGTCAGTGCAGGAGGGTCAAAGAGATCAAAGAGATCAACTGGTGAGGGAAATGGCAACCCACTCTAGTATTCTTGCCAGGAAAATCCCATGGACAGAGGAGCTTGGCTAACTACAGTCTGTAGGGTCACAAAGAGTAGATTATGACTAAGCACTCACACATACCTCTAAGTTTATTATTTGGACTTGATTTGCAAAACATCATTTATTTATATTTAACCCAAATAATTCCTTCAAACTCATGGACTTTGCAAATCTGTGACCATCTCAGATAAATGGCTTTTTTTTTTTTCTTTTTCAGAAACTGCTCCTATCAGTGAAGGCAAATGAGAATACTTTAGTGTCATTATTTTATGGTCTATTAGTATTTACTACTGAATTGTATTAATATTAAATTCCCCCTCAGTCTTTGGACTCTGAAAATGTATATCCATGTCAGTGTCTATATATAAGTTTTTACAAGTATTTTAAATGTGACCTATCATCATGTTCATCATTTTTCACTCAGTTCAGTTCAGTCGCACAGTTGTGTCTGACTCTGCATGGACTGCAGTATGCCAGGCCTCCCTGTCCATCACCAACTCCTTGCTCAAACTCATGTCCATTGAGTCGTGATGCTATCCAACCAATTTCATCCTCTGTCTTCCCCTTCTCCTCCTGCCTTCAGTCTTTCCCGGCATCAGGGTCTTTTCCAGTGAGTCAGTTCTTCTCATCCGGAGAAGGCAATGGCACCCTACTCCAGTACTCTTGCCTGGAAAATCCTATGGATGGAGGAGCCTAGTAGGCTGCAGTCTTTGGGGTCACTGAGAGTTGACACAGCCAAGTGACTTCACTTTCACTTTCCACTTTCATGCATTGGAGAAGGAAATGGCAACCTACTCCAGTGATCTTGCCTGGAGAATCCCAGGGACGGCGGAGCCTGGTAGGCTATCGTTTATGGGGCTGCAGAGTCGGACATGACTGAAGCGACTTAGCAGCAGCAGCAGCAGTTCTTCTCATCAGGTGGCCAAAGTATTAGAGCTTCAGCTTCAGCATCAGCTCTTCCAGTGAATATTCAGGACTTATTTCCTTTAGGATTGACTGGTTTGATCTCCTTGGAGTCCAAGGGACTCTCAATACCACAGTTCAAAAGCATCAGTTCTTCAGCACTCAGCTTTCTCTATGGTCCAACTCTCATATCCATGCATGACTACTGGAAAAACCATAGCTTTGACTAGATGGACCTTTGTTGGTAATGTCTCTGCTTTTTAATATGCTGTCTAGGTTGGTCATAACTTTTCTTCCAAGGAGCAAGCGTCTTTTAATTTCATGGCTGCAGTCACCATCTGCAGTGATTTTGGAGCCCCCAAAAATAAAGTCTCTCACTGTTTCCACTGCTTCCCCATCTATTTGCCATGAAATGATGGGACTAGATGCCATGATCTTTGTTTTTTGAATTTTGAGTTTTAAGCTAACTTTTTCACTCTCCTCTTTCACTTTCATCAAGAGGCTCTTCAGTTCGTCTTCGCTTTCTGCCATAAGGGTGGTGTCATCTGCATATATGAGGTTATTGATATTTCTTCCAGCAATCTTAATTTCTGTTTGTGCTTCATCCAGTCAGCATTTTGCATGATGTACTCTGCATATAAGTTAAATGAGCAGGGTGCCAATATACAGCCTTGAGGTGCTCCTTTCCCACTTTGGAACCAGTCCATTGTTCCATGTCTGTTTCTAACTGTTGCTTCTCTTGACTTACATACAGATTTCTCAGTAGGCAGGTTAGGTTGTCTGGTATTCCCATCTCTTGAAAAATTTTCCAGTTTGTTGTAATCCACACAGTCAAAGGCTTTGGCATAGTGAATAAAGCAGAAGTAGATGTTTTTCTGGAACTCTTTTGCTTTTTCAATGGTCCAGCGGATGTTGGCAATTTGATCTCTGGTCCTCTGCCTTTTCTAAATCCAGCCTGTACATTTATAAATTCTCAGTTCACATACTGTTGAAGCCTCACTTGGTGATTTTTGAGCATTGCTTTGCTAGCATGTGAGATGAGTGTATTTGTGTGATAGTCTGAATATTCTTTGGCATTGGAATGAAAACTGACCTTTTCCAGTCCTGTGGCCACTTCTGAGTTTTCCAAATTTGCTGGCATATTGAGTGAAGCACTTTAACAGCATCGTATTTTAGGACTTGAAATAGCTCACCTGGAATTCCATCACCTCCACTAGCTTTGTTCATAGTGAGGCTTCCTAAGGCCCACTGGAGTTTGCACTCCAGGGTGTCTGGCTCTAGGTGAGTGAGCACACCATCGTGGCTTCCTGGGTCATCAAGATCTTTTCTGCATAGCTCTTCCATGTTTTCTTGTCACCTTTTCTTAATATCTTCTGCCTCTGTTAGGTTCATGCCATTTCTGTCCTTTATTGTGCCCATCTTTGCATAAAATGTTCCCTTGGTAGCTCCAATTTTCTTGACGAGATCTCTAGTTTTCCCATGCTATTGTTTTCCTCTATTTCTTTGCACTGATCACTGAGGAGAGCTTTCTTATCTCTCCTGGCTATTCTCTGGAACTCTGCATTCAGATGGGTATAGGTTTCCTTTTCTCCTTTGCCCATTGCATTTATTTTAATCCTTGTAAAATATAATGACTTTAAAGCAAAGTAGACTGAGTGGAAAGTTGCGTCTGTCTGATGTGTTCCCAGTGTGCTGTAGTGTATTTGAAAGTGGTCCAAATGTCATCGAGGTTCTTTCCCTAGGAACTCTGCTCACTGGTCATCCACTCTAGGCTTTGTGGCTTTGCGGCTTTGCAGTCCTTTTATTTCATATAGAATTACAGGACACGTATCTGACAGAGTATGTACTGGACATGACAAAAAATGGTCCTGTTCTAACTCTTGTATCTCTTTGGAGTTTCTGTTTGGGGTAAGATCTTTTATTCTACCGGGAAAGCCTATTTTGTGTTGGTAAAGACGAGAACATTTCCCTCTTTGGCTCTAGCCGTGTTAGTCAGCTCTATTCTTTCTCAGAAAGGAAGGCTGAACTCATGTGTGAACGGGTAATACAGAAAACGTGTAAAGTGATTATACTGAGAAAGAGAGAAGATGAAATGATTAAAAGTCAGCCCATGTTTTTTCCATCCCACTGGTAGACCACTTTAGGATGAAGGTGAGGTACTTTATGGTACCATGTTCATATACATCCAGATAGTTGGCATGGTCAGAGAGACACATACTCAGAGTCAGTGACAAGCCTTTCACCATCAAGTAGCTGCTCCTCTGAGAATCACCCTAACCCTGCCTGCTGCTTTTGCCACCTCCAGGGCAGAGTAATCCCTAGTAGGTTGTTCACAGGAAGTGTTTCAACTTGTGCTTAAAACATAATGAGATTATACAGATTATACGCATGTATGGCATAGTCACTGTGCCAGCAAATTATCAAACTGAATGTCTCTCAATTGTTTTGATACCTAAAGGCATTTCGGAGAAGGCAATAGCAAGCCACTCCAGTACTCTTGCCTAGAAAATCCCATGGATGGAGGAGCCTGGTAGGCTGCAGTCCATGGGGTCGCTAGAAGTCGGATGCGACTGAGCGACTTCACTTTCACTTTTTGCTTTCACACAATGGAGAAGGAAATGGCAACCCACTCCAGTGTTCTTGCCTGGAGAATCCCAGGGACAGGGGAGCCTGTTGGGCTCCTGTCTATGGGGTCGCACAGAGTCGGACACGACTGAAGCGACTTAGCAGCAGTAGCAGTAGCAGCAGCAAAGGCATTTATTATAAAGAATTGATTCATATGATTATTGAGGAGGAGGAGTCCCATGAGGTGCAGTCTGCAAGCTGGAGCCCCAGGAGAGCTGGTGGTGTATTCTAGCCCGAATCTGGAAGCCTGAGAACCAAGAAGTATGATGGTGTAATTTCCAGTCTGGGGGCCAGAGAGGACAGATGTCCAGCTCAGGCAGTCAGGCAGAGTGAGACTGATACTCTCTTCCTCCACCTTTGGAAATTGGATAAAACCACCCCCTTTTCTACCTGGTACCTCAGTCAGAAAAGAATCTGCTTGCAGTGCAGGAGACCAGGGTTTGATCCCTGGGTCGAGAAGATCCCCTGGAGAAGGAAATGGCAACCCACTCCAGTATTCCTGCCTGGGAAATTCCATGGACAGAGGAGCTTAAGGTAATAAAAGTTGGACATGACTTAGGGGAATGGCTCTTAATTTTTAAAAAAATCTTCTCCTTCCCCAGGAAAAGAGTTGTATCCAGCAATAGAGTGGGTACTTTCTTTTCTAAGAATTTTGACTATTCAAAGCATCTTTAAAATTCACATTGACTATCCTGAGTCAGTAGGCGTTTTATTTTAATAGAAAGATAAATGATCCTCCCAATGTCAGACATGATGTATAATTCAAAACACTTCACAGCAGTTTTCACATAGGACTCTTACATGAATTAGCACAGGCTCTTGGGATAAAATTACCTCATCGCAGATTTTGAGATTTCCCATTCCTGACAAGATAGCAGAACTACAGAGAATGCTGTTCGCCTCCCCAGACTCAACACTGTGGTTCTGCCTAAGAAAGAGGAGCGGCTCGTATGAACTAACATGGAAACTAAGGGCGACTCTGGGCGGATAAAGGGCAGAAGTGGTGTTGTGTGAAGGTGGCGGGTGGCCTGGGGTACAAGGGAGTAAGGGACTTCTGTGGGCAATAGGTTGGCAGAGGAGCTTCTGAATTTTCTTTTCTGTGACAAATAAGTGGCAGCATCCTGCAAAGCTACTTATCTAAGGGATAACAACCGTAGAGTGCCCAGAGAGAGTACAGAGCTGACGGAAGCAAGAAGGCAGGCGAACCCTGAACCACCCCACTTCTCCTCCTTCCCCCCCCGGAAATTTTCTCCAGGAATGAGTAAGTTATATAAAAAGAGGTCACCACCTCCCAACAGTATTTTTTAGTTTTCAAAGAATTTAATGCCAATTCCTGAAGGACACTTTATAGCCTAAAGAAGCGTGAGTAAGCCATTCGTAAAATCTGTGTAATAGGCCACTAAGAAAGCTTTAAAATACATTCCAAAAGTGCAATACTACATTTTCTATATTTTCTGATCATAATGCAATAAAATTGGAAATGAATATTAAAAAGCAGAAAGAGTAAAAAAAATTTGGTTTTTAAAACTAATCATCCTTCCTCTGACATATTTATTTTAATTCAATATGAATTATTCACATCTTGTCACATATTTCCATATCTTTGTGGTACTTGGATAATACTGTAAGAAAACATAAAAATATACATGAAAATAAAGTGGTTCAGGAAAGCTTCTTTCAAATAGCTCTCACAAGTGGTAACAATAATGGCTACCACTTGTGAAATAGTTATTATATTCAGTGTGTTCTTTGTGTATTTTGTGTCTAATTCCTTAGTGGGGAAAATACCCAGATTCAGAGAGGCAAAGTACTTTACTCAATGTAGCACAGCTTATACTCTTTCCACTAAAGATAGTACTGATCTTCCAAGAGGAAGACAATGTTATCTAGAAGTGGGTTTGTAAAGACTTATGCATGTATGAATAAGAATAATTTTAAGAACTCTAGATCCTATATGTTTAGGATTATACCTGTCCTTCATTTATTGTTAAACCATTTTTAATTGAATGTTTACCATTTGCTTCCCTGGTGGCTCAAACAGTAAAGAATCTGCCTGCAACACAGGATACCAGGTTTGATCCCTGGGCTGGGAAGATCCCCTGAAGGAGGGCATGGCAATCCACTCCAGTGTTCTTGCCTGGAGAATTCCATGGGCAGAGGAGTCTGGCAGGCTACAGTCCATAGGGTCACAAAGATCTGGACACGTCGAGCAGCTGAGCACAGTGTATCATTGGTATTATTCAGCTAGTAGTAGGCTGCATAGTAGGGTAATGAAGATAATAAAAACACGAGAGAATAAAGGAAAAGGCTTATAAACAGAACCATCAAAGTAAAGGGGTCCTCTAGCTTTGACTGATGTAATGTGGTGTTCTAGGCAGAGTACAATTTGCACTCTTTAAAAGTCATCTCCAGATGAAAACCTCAGAGACTTTATCTTTCCCAGTAAACACTTTTGATCATAGACCAGGATAAGAGACAAAATGTTTATCAAAGACTAGCCCTTTTATGGAGAAAGAACAAATAAGAAGTTTCCTCACATTAAATTTAATCAAACAACGTAGCCTAAATGTAAAGAGTTTCAACTGAAATAAAAGCTTAAAGAGCTTGATTAGGAACAAGAATTTAAATAGAGTCTCTGGACATTTTAAGCATGTGGTGTTTCACAGGAAAAGAAGTGTCTTACTCAAAAATATTATGTGGAAAATAAAGCAAGTATTTTCTCATTCATTTCAAATATCAAGTCTTTGGGGTAATGATATCATGAGATGATACATTAACTCATCTGTCAATGACATTAGATGTTTTTTAAACATTAATATTTTAAAAGACTCAGGTCTTGGAATAATGCAAAACAATGTTTGTAGCTGGAGATTTTGTTTTCCTCATTAATATGTGAAAAGGAATCATATTTATAACTTTATGCCATATTTACTAGAGGATTATTTATCTTTGGTCATATGTCAAAATATTTCTGATAAGCAATGGAAAATGGAAATATAAGATTGTAAAGGGATATTTTATGACTGGACATAGAAATCCATGAATCAAAAAAAGTCATTCACTTGAGAACTATTACAATGTTTGAGAATTGTATATCTCTTTTAATTCAAAGATAAAACTTATACCAGTAAAACAGTCTGATATAAAATAGAAGTTTAGAGCACTTCACACTGAATTCTGTACCAAGAATGTGCTCAGAAATGTTGACCAACTGGCTGAGATATAATTACATTTGATGTATTAACCTCTCTAGGAATTTTCATTATAATCTTTCCTTCAGGCAAATTGAGCCAGTCTGACCTTTGGCACATTTGAGTTTGAATCTTATGTCACAACACATCATTTCATAACAAACTGAAAATACAGTAGAAGCATCTCTTCCAATGACATGAAATGATAAAATAGTTGAAACTCAGTTTTTCATAGATAGGCATTTCAGCTTCCCATCACTAAAGCTGTGACTCAGAATCTTATTTTGCACCATTGTTTGTTATGTCATCCTCTCACTTGCCTCCTTGCTTTGGCCCTTTACTCCACACCACAAATCAGCTTCAGGTAGCAGCCTTGTTGAAGACCACTGTCTGAGATCCTTTACCCACCCCTCCATCGCGTCTCAAGCTGCCTTGCCCTGACCTCTGGTTGAGCTTTCCTGCCTTGACTTTCCAACATGCACATAGAAGTACTTCCCTATTTTGTCTTGGGCAGTCACACCTACATCTGGCTGTAAATTTTTTATCCCAATAATCTTTCTGGATATCTAAGTTATCTTTGTCAGTGCTTGAAGATCTTACTAATATTCTTGGGAATCTGCCTGTCAGTTTTGACTGCTGACTGAGTAACAGAGGTGAATTCTAAATGTTCTAAGACTAAGATTCACTTCATCTAATGCCAGCTGAATTAGGAGCTCAGGGCAGATCAACTCAAGGTTGAGTTTCTGAACTGGATAGGCAATTTGGATCACCAGCTGTGATTTCACTTTCTATTCAGTGTAGATAACCTCAGTAAGACCATCTATATAGAAACTAGATGTAGAATTGAGTGATAGTTAAACTAGGACATTTTTACAAAAGAGTGGACTGTTCCTTGAGGCTAATTTTAACAATGACAAATGAGGTTATCTTGGGTAATCCCAGAACAGGGCATGAAAATTATTATTTTTCTTTCTTGCTTCCTAAACTGCTTCAGTTGTGTCCAATTTTTTTGTGACCTCATGGACTGTAGCCCACCAGGCTCCTTTGTTCATGGGTTTCTCCAGGTAAGAATATTAGAGTGGGTTGCCATTTCTTTCTCCAGGGGATCTTCCCAACCAAGGGATTGAACCTGAATCTCTTATGTCTCATGCATTCTGATCTGAAAATTTTAATTTACTCAGGCAAATTGGGAAAATAGAGATGGGTAAATTACTGTTCATAGCTAAGGAGATGTAAGAAATGCTACATATTCTTGTTTGTCCCAGGGATATTCCAATCCACAACTCTTAACACCTTGTATAATCATCATGATGGATTGAAACACAACCAGAGTCATGGCAGTGGACCTAGAAATGGAACTGTGCAAGTTTGCTCAGGTCTTTCCATCACTTTTTTTTTTTTTGACCGTTATATCTTCTGACCACCATCCCATTTCTCCTCCTGTCCCCAAATGTGGTAGCCACAAACCTGATCTCTTTTTCTGTGAGTTGGTTTCTTTCTTTGCTATTTTTTAAAAAATCCTACATATATTTGAGATTGTATGGTATTTGTCTTTCTCTGCCTGACCTATTTCACTTAGTATAATGCCCTCAAAGTCCATCCATGTTGTTGCAAATGGCAGGACTTCTTTATTTTTTATGGCTGAGTGATATTTCATTGTGCATATATATCCCACATCACTTTTATGCATTTATCTGTACCTAGACACGTGGGTTATTTCCACTTTAGCTGTTGTAAATAATGCTGCTATGACCAGGGGGTGCACTAGTGCTGCACTCAATATGCCAGCAAATTTGAAAAACTCAGCAGTGGCCACAGGACTGGAAAAGGTCAGTTATCATTCCAATCCCAAAGAAGGGCAATGCCAAAGAATACTCAAACTACTGTACAGCACTCATCTCACATGCTAGCAAAGCAATGCTGAAAATTCTCCAAGCAAGGCTTCAACAGTACGTGAACTGAGAACTTCCATATATTCAAGCTGAATTTAGAAAAGGCAGAGGAACCAGAGATCAAATTATCAACATCCATTAGATCATCAAAAAAGTGAGAGAGTTCCAGAAAAGCGTCTATTTCTGCTTTATTGACTATGCCAAAGCCTTTGACTGTGTGGATCACAACAAACTGTGGAAAATTCTTGAGGCAATGGGAATTCCAGACCACCTGACCTGCCTCCTGAGAAATCTGTATGCAGATCAGGAAGCAACAGTTAGAACTGGACACAGAAAAACAGATTGGTTCCAAATTGGAAAAGGAGTACATCAAGGCTGTATATTGTCACCAGTAGTTGACTTGTTGGTCTGTTCTAATAATAGTTTGGTTTTCTGAGCTCGGTCAGTGTAAGTTTGGTTGGCTTCATTCTTCTGATGCTGTTAGGGTTCTTGCTCAGGCTCTTCTGGTTTCATCTGTCAAGGTAGAAAGCACCTCCTTGGGTTACCTATGGTTTTGGGGTGATCTTCTGGGATAAGATACCACTGAAGCTATCTTGTTTCAGAATTGGAAGCCAGTCCAAATCTTTAACCATCCTAAAAAGTCTTGAACATCTTGACTGCAAATGCACAAGGCTGTCTGGAAAACATCCAGGTAGAGAAACATCTAGATGACAATATCCAAATGAGAAATATACCTTGGTGGAGAGCAAGAGTTCGTTTATCAATGTTTGGAAGACGAGAAGCACTGAACATTTTCATGTACTGAAACTGCCTGATGAATTGCTTAAAACCTACCCTCCTTTTCTCACACTCACCTTGGGCTCTCTGTCAGACTCCAGCTTTGTGAAAACCCAGAATCCACGGGGTCGGTGCAGCAGTCCTTCCGCCATGGCAGTCATTTCCAATAGTAATTTTCCTGGGGCTTTAGAAACCTTGACACAGATAATTCTCTGCTCTTCTTTGTGAAGAACACCGTCACCCCTGAGGAGAAGTGGGGAGTATTTTCCCTTTATTTACAAAGCACCATCCACCTAGATAGGGGCTTCCCTGGTGGCTCAGTGGTAGAGAATTTGCCTGCCAAGTTGGAGACACAGGGATCTTTCTGATCCCTGGGTCAGAAAGATCTTCTGGAGAAGGAAACAGCAACCCACTCCAGTGTTCTTGCCTGGGAAATCCCATGGACAGAGGAGCCGTGGGCTACAGTCCATGAGGTTGCAAAGAGCTGGGCACAACTGAGCAGCTGAGCACAAGGTTACGTGTCCACACACCAGGCAAAGGCTTTTGGTGTTCCAGGTGCTTGTTCAGAGTCCTCTGCTCCTCGTTTCTATCCCAGTCTACTTTCTCTTCATTCCTGACCCTCCTCTAGCGTCTGGCTCACGTATGCTCTTTCTCTCACAGCTTTCTCAGCATGTCTGGGCATCTCTCCTCTTAGTGGATGTGACTCCTGCTTTAGCTCAGGAACCTCAGCTTGGTGCTATAAGAGCTTTTGCCAGGCCAGGTCCAAGTTGCTGCTGAAAAGTCACAAGCTCAGCGTAGTTCTGGTCTCCATCTCAGCAAGCTTTGCACTACTGATACATAGGCTCTTACTGGAGGAGGACAGTATGTTAACTCTTGTTTCAAAATGAGACTCCTTTCCTACATCTGGCCCTGTCACATCACCTGCATTCCTCATTGCTAAGGTTGGAAGGTGAAGTCGCTCAGTCGTGTCCGACTCTTTGCGACCCCGTGGGCTGTAACCTACTAGGCTTCTCCATCCATGGGATTCTCCAGGCAAGAATACTGGAGTGGATTGCCATTTCCTTCTCCAGGGGATCTTCCTGACCCAGGGATCGAACCCAGGTCTCCCGCATTGGAGGCAGACGCTGTTGGGGACTTCTGAAATACTCGGGCTCAAGGCCTGTGAGTACTCTGACCAAACGACCCAGTGGATTTGATAGAATGAGCTATTCTCACACTTCTTGGTTGGCAGGTCTGCTGCAAAGCTCCAATAACTTTGATTCAGTTATTAAAGCAGATGTTTATGTGGGTCTCTTTCAGAGTTCTTGGGACAAGCAGAAAAATCACACTTTAATTTTTCCACTAGCTAGTCTGAACATCAGAGGTCAAGAAGACCTTGTTGTTGTTCTTCTTTGTTGAGTAAATGCCCCTTTCATTTACATCCATCTGACTTATGACACACTGACCCTTCCTGTGTTTATCCAGCAAGAAATTTGCACAGAGATGTCTTCTGTTTGGTATTCTAAGGCCGAAATTTGCAAAGTTTATTTAATGTTTCACTAACATTATCTAGTGGTGCATTTCTTTTAAATACATTTTCCTCTAATCATCATAAGGTTTGCAAAATGGAAAAGTTTTCAACAAAATGTTACACACAACTTAATGTATATTGAGCAACTGTGCAAAGTACTCAAAATACAAAGATAAAAAATAAAATGAATCTGGCTCCCCAAAATTATCCAGTGTAATAGATGAAAAATTACAGACACACATGAACAATAGTTGGCATATAGTATGCATGCAATGTTATAAATACTGACAAAGCCGGAAGACTTATGTAAGAATTGCTTTTGACAGTTGAGTCAGGAAACACTCAGCAAAGCAGGTGATAGTTATGAATTAAGTGTTGAGAATAAATAGAAATCCATCAGGTGAGAAGAGAGCAAAGACATTCCAGGCTTAGTGAGGCCCATGTGCCAAGTCACAGAGGCATGGGACACTCATAGGTGTTGGGAGTCGTAAGTAGTTCTGCATTGCTCAGGTACAGAGGGATGTGAGATGAGGCCATAAGGGGTTTGCATTCCNATCAGGTGAGAAGAGAGCAAAGACATTCCAGGCTTAGTGAGGCCCATGTGCCAAGTCACAGAGGCATGGGACACTCAAAGGTGTTGGGAGTCGTAAGTAGTTCTGCATTGCTCAGGTACAGAGGGATGTGAGATGAGGCCATAAGGGGTTTGCATTCCATGAGAAGGAGCTGGGATTTTATTCTCAAAGAAATAGGAAACTCATGATAGATTTTAAGGTGGGAAGTTTTGCATTTTAGGACAAATCACTGTTGATTACAAAAGTAATACTAACATCCATTTAAAATATTGAAATTTGTAGCCTTATATTTTATCATGTTGCCCCTTCAAAGATCTGTGTTCTAATATTCTATAAATTTAAGCATAAGCACATCTTAGGCATTCTGTACCTCTTAGGTGGGGCTCAAGCAAGAATAGCTGGAGGCTTTTTTCTGGCTTTGTTGTTATTTAGTCACTCAGTCATGTCCAACTCTTTGTAACCCCATGGAGTGTAGCCCACCAGGCTCCTCTGTCCATGGGATTTCCCAGGCGAGAATACTGGAGTGGCTTTCTCCAGGGGATCTTCCTGACCCAGGGGTCGAAGCTCTGTCTCCTGCATTGGCAGGTTGATTCTTTACCACTGAGCCACCAGGGAAACCCTTTTCTGGGCATAGGGAATAATATGCCATCTTAAAAGAGAAAACTTCCTTCTTTACAAAATTTCTAGGAAGCCTCAAAGTCAAATGAAAAAAAAATATTTCTGGACTGCTTTCAATTGTCTTGTGCTTCCAGGCCTTCTTAACAGAAGGGTGAATCTGCCCTCTGTAGGCATAGAGTGTGCTGGTCTGTGCTATTGACTTCTGCTGCCTTCCTGACACCTATCCATTGGGGTATACTTCCTGCCCTATTTCTAAGTGAGAATTTCAGTCAAGGAACATATTAAGGAAAAAATTTAGGTTATATATGCAATGGAAATTATCCATCCAGGACTGGTTTTCTACTATGAATGTTTGACTGTACTGATACTCTTTTGTGGCTTCATAAAGGTGACGACAAGAGAAAGAGCAACAGATCTTTACGGCAACAAGAGTAAAAGTGCACAGGCCCGCTTGTGGTCATCAAACTGCCTTCCTCTCCCTGGCTTATGTCCTTCTCTTGCTGTGATGACCCAGACAGACAGGGCAGAGCATGACTCTGGGTTTGAGCCCTGGCTGAGGTGCACACATTGGCCAGGCTTTGGCAATTGATACAAAAGCATATACACTGTCATGTGTGAAATAGATAACTAGTGGGAAGCTGCTATAAAACACAGGGAGCTCAGTCCGGTGCTCTGCAGTGACCTAGAGGGTGGGATACGGGCAAGAGTGGGAGGCGCACGAGGGAGGGACATATGGTGGGGCTAGTAGTAAAGAATCTGCCTGCCAATGCAGGAGGCTTAAGAAACGCAGGTCCGATCCCTGTGTTGGGAAGAGCCCCTGGAGGAGGTCATGGCAACCCACTCCAGTATTCTTGCCTAGAGAACCCCATGGACAGAGGAGCCTGGTGGGCTACAGTCCATGGGGTCGCAGAGTCAGACACGACTGAAGCAACTTAGCACAGCACACAGCACATGTGAGCACACACACACACACACACTCACACACACTCGCAATTATGACAGATTCTCATTGTTGTATGGCAGAAACCAACACAAAACTCTAAAGCAACTTTCCTCCAATTAAAAAATAAAGATTAAAAACAACAACAAAAAAAAGCATGTTGGTCTGGATTTTTATGGAAAAAAGGACAATTTCCACTGGCATCTTAGGTTCTTTATAGGAGATGCCCTGCTTGAGTAAAGCAGCTGAATGAAAGGAGTCGATAGATAAATAGAATAATCACATGACATCTCAGTGTCTCGTGGATATCACCTTCACAGATAAAATTGAAATCTCTCTGTGAAAATGACATGTGGCCGTTAGCCTTTTTTTGATAAAAAGAGTAGAGAAGTTACTCTCCTGTGGCTTTTGCTGGTACTTTTTATAGCTGAAGTGTGGTAGGAAGTAGGCCCCAAGTTCCCTTGGCAACAAGTAGAATAGAAGTGATACACAGAAATCTGAATCATCGGTGAATCATCTGAGGATTTCTGTTTCTAATCCTTGGAAATAATTTACTGTTGTTTTTTTCTTTCATCTGTGCAATGTTTGCTGACTCCAAGGGAACAACGCAGAGAGCACACAAGTTTACATTGGTCGATCATTTAAGAATCATTCTGAAAGCTCTAAGTGACCTTAATACTGGTATCCAAAAACCCACTGTGCTGTCTTTATTAAGACAACGCTTGCTGTTTGAAGGGAACATACCTGCACATCAGTGCATCAGCAATGGGGAAGTTCCCCTTCTCCAGAGAAACCTGATATCCCCAGGAAGACCTTTTAGGATGTTGCTGCGTTAGACCTACAATTTTCTTAGCATAAAGGAAAGATGATCTCTGTAGAGCTCATTGTATCACAGAGAACACTTTCAGACACCCAAAAGGAAAACTGATATGGTCACACCTGAAAGATTGTGCTCACACATGTGCACACACACACACACACACACACACACTCACACACACTCGCAATTATGACAGATTCTCATTGTTGTATGGCAGAAACCAACACAAAACTCTAAAGCAACTTTCCTCCAATTAAAAAATAAAGATTAAAAACAACAACAAAAAAAAGCATGTTGGTCTGGATTTTTATGGAAAAAAGGACAATTTCCACTGGCATCTTAGGTTCTTTATAGGAGATGCCCTGCTTGAGTAAAGCAGCTGAATGAAAGGAGTCGATAGATAAATAGAATAATCACATGACATCTCAGTGTCTCGTGGATATCACCTTCACAGATAAAATTGAAATCTCTCTGTGAAAATGACATGTGGCCGTTAGCCTTTTTTTGATAAAAAGAGTAGAGAAGTTACTCTCCTGTGGCTTTTGCTGGTACTTTTTATAGCTGAAGTGTGGTAGGAAGTAGGCCCCAAGTTCCCTTGGCAACAAGTAGAATAGAAGTGATACACAGAAATCTGAATCATCGGTGAATCATCTGAGGATTTCTGTTTCTAATCCTTGGAAATAATTTACTGTTGTTTTTTTCTTTCATCTGTGCAATGTTTGCTGACTCCAAGGGAACAACGCAGAGAGCACACAAGTTTACATTGGTCGATCATTTAAGAATCATTCTGAAAGCTCTAAGTGACCTTAATACTGGTATCCAAAAACCCACTGTGCTGTCTTTATTAAGACAACGCTTGCTGTTTGAAGGGAACATACCTGCACATCAGTGCATCAGCAATGGGGAAGTTCCCCTTCTCCAGAGAAACCTGATATCCCCAGGAAGACCTTTTAGGATGTTGCTGCGTTAGACCTACAATTTTCTTAGCATAAAGGAAAGGTGATCTCTGTAGAGCTCATTGTATCACAGAGAACACTTTCAGACACCCAAAAGGAAAACTGATATGGTCACACCTGAAAGATTGTGCTCACACATGTGCACACACACACACACACACACACACACACATCCACACCCCATCTGAAACTTTGGGACATCAGTTACTCAGCTTTTTCACACCATTTTCTTCCATGAATACACCTCTTATATAATCCCTTTATTTCCATTCTTGTTTTCCCTTTATTTCAAGGTTTATTACTTTGTCTTCTTGATGAAGTGTCCTTATCCCATTCTTTGTGCATAGTAAAAAAGAAATTCCCTCAAAATGCTTTTTCTCATGTCTGCATTCCCCCAAAATTTGTTCATGGTTCAGTGGCTTTTTGTGGACCATGACTTAATGATCATTGTATCCACAGCATCATCATGGTGACTGACCTATAGAATATGTTTAATAAATATTTATTAAATGACATTATAATTGTGGCATTTTTAATTAAGTGTTCTTGGAACAGATCTAAATCTACTTATGAGCATAAATCAATCTCGTAAGTCTTACCATCCCTAGCTGTTAGCATGACCTCTGGTATATTTTACCCACTTAACCAACAGTTATTGAAAGTGAATGAAATTCAAATCCTGGATGCATCCTTTAATCTCCCCCAGCTTGGTGACCTCATTTCCTGCCAGTCCCCTCTTTCCTGTGAAGTGAGCCCTTTTACCAGTCAAGCTCCACGTAATCACTCGTACCATTTTCCTCAGATGAATTATCGCCACTGTCCCCAGCACCTACTGAAGTCCTGTCCTTCAAGGCTCAGCCTAAGTCTCATTCTGTTCACAAATGGAGAGAGATCTTGATTCCTCCAGTCCTCACAGATCTTCGTGTTCTTCTAACTCCTCGTGTCTCTGGCCTTTATTCAAATTTTGTATTTAATCCAATCTTCTATTGTTTGCTTCCTTTTATGACTCCTAGGTGATGTCACCTATTTCCTAATCTTTGGCATTTCCCACATATTGATGACCCTAAGTTCCCTCATCTTTAGCTCTTAGATCATCAAAGCTCAATGTTCTATAAGTTCCTCAGGCTCACTGTTCAGAAGTTAGTTCATAGTATTAAATTTTCTAGGTATGTTGATTGGAGAAGGCAATGACACCCCACTCCAGTACTCTTGCCTGGAAAATCCCATGGACGGAGGAGCCTGGTGGGCTGCCGTCTATGGGGTCGCACAGAGTCGGACATGACTGACACGACTTAGCAGGTATGTTGATTGTAGTGTTTTTATTATAAGTGCTTTTGTCTTTAGGAATACATATTAAAATACTTATGGATGCATGCTATGTTTATCTCAAGTTTATTTCAAAATCACATGGAAGGGGATAAAAAGGAGTTATGTATTCTATGCACTACATTTTTCATAATCCAAACTGCTTAGAGTTTTCATTCATCATTTTTCTCTCTTACTGCCTTCAATCACTTCAAACCTGCTCCTCCTTTGCTTGAATGCATCTTTCCTCCGCCCCCATCCCCGACACACACTGCCTGTCCCAGCCTCTGGGACGTGCTTGAGCAGGGAGCAGAGACTGACATGTGAAACAGACAGCTAACTGTTCATGAGATCAGTGCCCAAGTAGAATATTCTGGGGTCAAGTCAAGTACTGGGAAACAATTTTTGAAAGTGGAAGGAGAGATCAACTCTGTTCTGAAAAGAATAAAGAATTGAGAGTTACATCTCCACCCTACCATATCCCAAGTTTTGTGATTCTCTGCACATATGACAAGAGAAACAACCAAAATCCATGGTTTTATGTTGTATCCTTTGCCTGAAATATCATTCCCTTCTCCTCTTCACCTACTTAGCAATTATCCACGTAAGCTTCATTTAAGACTCTGGTCAACTGTCTCTTTCTCTTTGTGGTACTTTCTGAACTCTCTCTGTCTCCCATAGGCAGAATTAAATAGTCCTTCATCAATTTCCTCTTTTACTATTACCTTTTTTCTTTAAACTACATCTCTGAGGAGTACAGCGATTAGTTTTTCTGTGTTCTTCTGGCCTTGTGCTTCTGTGGTGAGAGAACTAACTTAGACAGTCTCCCCCAAATTCTAAGCTCTGAGTTCAGGGACTATCTTCCTCTCCTTGATTTCCCAGTTAGCACAGTGCCTTGAAAAACTAGATGTTCTGTGAAAGTCTGACATTGAATCAGACAGAAGCTAATTTCCTTGTATCTGATGCTCCTTTTTTCTGCTAATATCCATATACTGAAAGTCTCCTTTCCTGAGTTTTCCCACTCCAGTGCTTCATCTTCCTCTGAATTCACAGAACTTTTTTTTGCCCTCCACGGCACATATTTCTGTTTTGGTTTTGGTGTCCTATTTCATTTGCTGTTTAAGACTAGTGAGAACAATCGCCATACCTTTTCATCCTACTATTTTCTATGGAGCTTTCTCAGGGTTTGGTTCCTGAGCACACTTGAAAAATGTGTTGAATGTTTGAATGTAAAAGGCCTGGGGAGAGCCTGCTTCCTATTTGAGATCAGCAATACCGATCATTTCATGTCCACTGTTTGCTTAAATAATTCCATGAGCTCCATTATTTACAGAAGGAATAAAGGCAGCCACAGTCTAGAGAGTGAATCCTCACAAAGTACCTTAAGGTCTCAAGGATAAATAATACAGCGTATGTCACCTATGCAGTCAGTTGTTGTTTAGTCACTGTGTCGTCTGATTCTTTTGTGACCCCCTGGACTGTAGCCCTCCAGGCTCCGCTGTCCATGGGATTTCCCAGGCAAGAATACAGAAGTGGGTTGCCATGCCCTCTCCAAGGGGACTTCCCGACCCAGGGATTGAACCCATGTCTTCTGCATTGGCAGGCGGGTTTTTTTCCCACTGAGCCACCAGGGAAGCCTCAAAACAAAAACACAATAATGGAGGATTTGT
Source organism: Cephalophus harveyi (assembly GCA_006410635.1). NCBI lineage: Eukaryota > Metazoa > Chordata > Mammalia > Artiodactyla > Bovidae > Cephalophus > Cephalophus harveyi. The sequence goes on from SJYT01011557.1 coordinate 212,713, forward strand.
ACTTTCATCTTAGACTTAAGAAAACACCAGCTACATTAGCATCTGATTCAGGAACAGAGCTCAGAATTTTCTCAGGAGACTTCTGAGTCCAACTCCAGTGTCCTTCCCACCCTCACTGTGGGTGCCTGTATGTAGATGATAACGCTTGGCTCATTTAATACAGCCAGGGACTTGATCATCTGCAGGTGTGGTATCCACAGAGCGTCCTGGGACCAAACCCCCATGGAAGGGATGGCTGTGCTTCTCGTCTGTTTCAGGTCTTTTAGAGACGCATGCGGAGAAGGCAATAGCAAGCCACTCCAGTACTCTTGCCTAGAAAATCCCATGGATGGAGGAGCCTGGTAGGCTGCAGTCCATGGGGTCGCTAGGAGTCGGTCGCGAGTGAGCGACTTCACTTTCACTTTTCGCTTTCACACAATGGAGAAGGAAATGGCAACCCACTCCAGTGTTCTTGCCTGGAGAATCCCAGGGACGGGGGAGCCTGTTGGGCTGCCGTCTATGGGGTCGCACAGAGTCGGACACGACTGAAGCGACTTAGCAGCAGCAGCAGCAGCAGCAGAGAAGCATGACAGAGTTAGGAGAAAGCCTGAAGCCAGGCTGTTCAAATTCTGGCTTTGTCTAGCCACATGACCCTGGGCCAGCCGATAGTGACCCTGGAGGGGGCAATAAATGGCTTTGTAAGCTAAAGCACTGCACTTCAAGAGGGAAACGCAGGTGGCTGCTCTGACGGCTTTTTGCTTTCAAATGTGCTCACTCCGTGCCTCAGTTTCCACATCAGTAAATTAAGGAGGGTAATAATTCCCTGTGTCATAGGGTTGGGCACAGGATTAGATGAGTTAATGCACATAAAGCATTTAAAACAGTGCCTGGTACATAGGAAGCACGATACAGTGGTTTGCTTTTTGTCACTTGTGTTGATCATTCATTTCAAAGTAGAGCATATGCAATACATTTTGTATGGTGCGAAAGAAAAAAATATTCAGTGACTTTTAGGAGTCAATTTTTGAGCCTAGTTCTAAGATGTTTATGGCATTAACATCTAAAATCTCTTTCATTTTCTCCACAACCTTTCCAAACATTCTTTGTTTACATAATCACATTGGACGTTGTACGGAAATAGCTTTTATCATAATGTGTTAGTCCCTTCAGCTCCTTTCCAACTGGAGTCTGAAATACTTTTGCATGCAGAAATTTAAAAGTCTGTGAAAACAACATGATTCAAACTTTTTATTTATTTTCAGTAAAAGTATTGTTGATTCACATGGGAATAAAAGCAAAGCTGGTAGCTATTTGACATCACTGGATAGGAATCACTTACCTCAAAAACAGGGTGACATATTGAGAGCTATTATCCTGTCCATGTGAAAGAAAAACTAACAAAGCTATAAAATGATGTATAATTTATTTAATAGTGTTGTCTATATGTATGCATATGTATATATGTATTATAAATGTATATATCCATATGTGTGTGTGTGTGTGTGTGTGTGTGTGTGTGTGTATCAATTGAGCTTTCCCCCATTCCAGGAATTATCCTAGGAAAAGGACATAGCCAGTGTCCTCCACATGGAATTTATCTGCAGGTATAAGGAGACATAAAATAATTACAGGTTTTAAGGTGTGAGTGAGGCAAGAAATGTAGAGGGTGGTATGACCTGTTAAATAAATGGAAAGATCAAAGGGTGAATTTAGGTAAGGAAATTTGGGAAGATTAAGCAGAAGTTTAAAAGACTAGAAGAAGGTAAAGAATATGGTGACATAGTCTGATAAACAGAATTAAATCAATGATAGAAACTGGTAAATACCAAGAAGATTTTTGCTTCTGTTTTCTGTGCTCATTTTATATATATAAAATTTATTCATATATATCCTTATGAATAAATTTGATTTCATTCAAATGCAGTTAAAATAGCTTGGACAAAGATGAAACATTATTGAAGATTTGTTTCTCTTTTGTTGTAGTATAAATGTAATACACACTATAAAAATGTTTAGAAAATAAAAATTATAAAATAAAATTTACCTGTAATCCAAACACTTAATTGCAGCTGTTACTAACATGTTGGTCTGTTCCTAAGGCAGATTTTTTCAAGTTCAGTTTGTGGTTATCTAACCTTTGTGAAATGAGGTTAAGTGAAGTAGGTGGCCAACTTGGCTTAGACAAAAGAGAAGCAAGGCAGAGGTCTTGCCGATATTCAGAGTTCACATGATAATAAGCATGTTTTGGTTTAAAAAGTTAAGGTTTACCAAAACAAAAAAATATTGTAGTGGTCAGAACAGTATGGCGAGAGAAATGTCTTGCTATCAAATACTGAGTTCAGTTCAGTTCAGTCACTCAGTCGTGTCCAACTCTGTCACCCCACGGACTGCAGCACGCCAGGCCTCCCTGTCCACAACCAACTCCAAGAATTTACTCACACTTATGTCCATTGAGTGGGTGATGCGATCCAACCGTCTCATCCTGTCGTCCCCTTCTCCTCCCGCCTTCAGTCTTTCCCAGCATCAGGGTCTTTTCCAATGAGTCAGTTCTTCATATCAGGGGGCCAAAGTATTGGAGGTTCAGCTTCAGTATCAGTTCTTCCAATGAATATTCAAGACTGATTTCCTTTAGGATGGACTGGTTGGATCTCCTTGCAGTCCAAGGGACTTTCAAGAGTCTTTTCCAACACCATAGTTCAAAAGCATCAATTCTTCAGTGCTCTGCTTTCTTTATAGTCCAACTCTCACATCCATATGTGACTACTGGAAAAACAGCTTGGACTAGATGGAACTTTGTTGGCAAAGTAATGTCTCTGCTTTTTAATATGCTGTCTAGGTTGGTCATAACTTTTCTTCCAAGGAGCAAGCACCTTTTAATGTTATGGGTGCAATCACCATCTGCAGTGATTTTGGAGCCCCCAAAATAAAGTCTGTCACTGTTTCCACTGCTTCCCCATCTATTTGCAATGAAATGATGGAACCATATGCCATAATCTTAGTTTTCTGAATATTGAGCTTTAAACCATCTTTTCCACTCTCCTCTTCCACTTTCATCAAGAGGCTCTTTAGTTCTTCTTCACTTTCTGCCATAAGGATGGTGTCATATGCACATCTGAGGTTTTTGATATTTCTCCTGGAAATCTTGATTTCAGCTTGTGCTTCTTCCAGCCCAGCTTTTCTCATGATGTACTCTGCATATAAGTTAAATAACTAGGGTGACAATACACAGCCTTGATGTACTCCTTTCTTGATTTGGAACCAGTCTGTTGTTCTGTGTCCATTTCTAACTGTTGCTTCCTGACCTGCATATAGGTTTCTGAAGAGGCAGGTCAGGGGTCTGGTATTCCCATCTCTTTCAGAATTTTCCACAGTTTATTGTGATCCACACAGTCAAAGGCTTCGGCATAGTCAATAAAGCAGAAGTAGATTTTTTTTCTGGAACTCTCTTGCTTTTTTGATGATCCAGTGGATGTTATTCCCTTGATATCTCTAATTTTCTTGAAGAGGTCTCTAGTCTTTCCCATTCTATTGTTTTCCTCTATTTCTTTGCCCTGATCACTGAGGGAGGCTTTCTTATCTCTCCTTGCTATTCTTTGGAACTCTCTATTCAAATGGGTATATTTTTCCTTTTTTCCTTTGCCTTTCACTTCTCTACTTTTAACAACTATTTGTAAGGCCTCCTCAGACAACCATTTTGCTTTTTTTGCATTTCTTTTTCTTGGGGATGGTCTTGATCCCTGTCTTCTGTACAATGTCCTGAACCTCCATCCATAGTTCTTCAGGCACTCTTATCAGATCTAATCCCTTGAATCTTTGTCACTTCCACTGTATAGTCATAAGAGATTTGATTTAGGTCATGCCTGAATGGTCTAGTGGTTTTCCCTACTTTCTTCAATTTAAGTCTGAATTTGGCAATGGAGTTTGTGATCTGAGCCACAGTCAGTTTCCAGTCTTGTTTTGCTGACTGTATAGAGCTTCTCCATCTTTGGCTGCAAATAACATAATCAATCTAGTTTTGGTATTGACCATCTGGTGATGTCCATGTGTAGAGTCTTCTCTTGTGTTGTTGGAAGAGGGTGTTTGCTATGACCAGTACATTCCCTTGGCAAAACTCTATTAGCCTTTGCCATGCTTCATTCTATACTCCAAGGCCAAATTTGCCTGTTACTCCAGGTGTTTCTTGACTTCCTACTTCTGCATTCCAGTCCCTATAATGAAAAGGATGTCTTTTTTAGGTGTAGTTCTAGAAGGTCTTGTAGGTCTTTATAGAACCATTCAACTTCAGCTTCTTCAGCATTACTGGTTGGGCCATAGACTTGGATTACTGTGATATTGAATGGTTTGTCTTGTAAACAAACAGATCATTCTGTCGTTTCTGAGATTGCATCCAAGTACTGCATTTCAGACTCTTTTGTTGACTATGATGGCTACTCCATTTCTTCTAAGAGATTCTTGCCCACAGTAGTAGATATAATGGTCATCTGAGTTAAATTCACCCATTCCAATCCATTTACTATCAAATACTGCCATGTATTATCTCCCTAACAATGGAAGTAATAACCTTGAGGAAGAGGGACCCTCAAGAAATTAACCTTGTTCTGATGGCCAGAAGCTGTGATAGTTGATGCTTTTGGCCCTAACATGATCCCCAGTCAATGACAAGAACACAGCAGCAAATATCTTGCTCATTCACATCATTTGAGATCTAGGTTTTTCATAGCTGTCCACATTATATTTTCCTTCTCCTTCTGTTCCTTCTCTCACTCCATTTCTCATGCTGAAGAGCCTTTAAATTCTAGCTTGCTTTGTTTTTTGAGGCAATCCTAAACTCACAGATCTGAGTACCACTTTCTGAGGCTGGTGCTTTAAGGGGCTCAGAGTGCACACACCTTCTTCACCTCACTTTGCTGAGAATAAGCAAAGAAATGGAAAATAAAGGCCCAGCAGCAGCCAGGTCTGAACAAGAAGAGCCCATCCATAAACACTGAAAGAAGAATGTGCTCATTTAAACAATCATCCACTGGGACCAGGAATGGGAACTGAGAGAAAGAGAGGATTGGGATATTGTTAATTGCTCTACTGTTTTTCACTTTATGCAATAAACTTCTGCAGCGCCTGTAGTCAATAAACTAAATTAGGTTGAAACATTGGCATAGGCTAGGGAAAATCATGTATTTGTCTCAGGAGTCATTTGGCAATTATTTCTTCCCTTTCATGCATGGGTAGGTAGGTAGAGAGACATAGATATGTACACATATGTATGTATGTGTGTGTGCATTCGTTATTGTAAAGACAATTCTGTACCTTGTGTTTTTATTTCCCCATGTCATGAATTCATCTTCATAAACATTAAATGAGTAACGAACAGCTGTATCAGCATTTAACTATAAGTATCCTATTGCTGGACTTTTATTTTGCCCCAAATGTTATAATTGATGCTATAATGCTGTAATAAAAGGTTATTATAGAATACTGATCTTTGTCCAGTTGCACATAGATATGTACACATATGTATGTATGTGTGTGTGCATTCGTTATTGTAAAGACAATTCTGTACCTTGTGTTTTTATTTTCCCATGTCATGAATTCATCTTCATAAACATTAAATGAGTAATGAACAGCTGTATCAGCATTTAACTATAAGTATCCTATTGCTGGACTTTTAGTTTGCCCCAAATGTTATAATTGATGCTATAATGCTGTAATAAAAGGTTATTATAGAATACTGATCTTTGTCCAGTTGTTATTTTTTAAGGATAAATCCTCAGACATAGACCTACTATAATCAATCATTTGAGTATATTTCAAGGTTGTTGCCTGTGTTGTTAAATTGCTATCTCAAAAGCAATGTTTAAAGAAGACTTTCTCATTAAACCCAGCAGTGTTAACTGTCTTTCTTACAAAAGCCTTTACCGGCATTAATTTTAATAAAGTTTAAGATCTAAATCAGAGTCACTTTTTATTTTCCTTTCTTCTGTCTTTTTGGAGAGTGAGGATATCAAAACAGGATTGATGGTAGAGCTAAAATTTGCACAAAATAATCAGCTACAGTTTTTTTTTTTTTTTTTAAATCATGTAGTTTAAAAAATATACACAAAATTGGTCTATGAGTTTATTTTTAGAAAGATTATTTTCTTAGGGCCATTTCAGTGACCTTTGGTTAATACTGCTTTTGAATCCTATATGGTCAACATTGACTGTTTTTGAGCAGAGATATTTCTAAAACTTCTTTAAACACTAATAGACTTAATATGAGCCATGGGTTAACATGATGAATTTAAGCTGCAAAGAACCTTGATAAAGAGTTTGCTTCAGGCAATAACATAGAAATAAAAACTTTTAAACATTTGTCTTATTGGTATCATCAGGACCCAATTATCTTCAAATTATGACAGTTTTGTAACATATTTTCTAATATTTTAGTTGTTTTCCTTATTTTATTACACTGACTGGGACCTTGAGGTGAAGTCTGATCAATTATACACTTGTCAATGTGGATCTGCTTCCAGTATCTCTTGATTATGGGGAGTGCTTGATGTAAGACTTTGCTAGATCCTTTTATAAAGTCAGGGAAATTATGTGTTTTTTATTTTACAAAAAGCTTTTGAAAATATTCATAAAAATGTTGAATACCTGTAGGATTCTTATTCAGAGTTGTGACATATCGAATAGTTTTTATCCTTTAACATATTAGTATAGTGCAGTTCTTTAAAAGATCTCTAATGTTGAGCCCTATTTGCATTCCCAAGATAAATTCCTACTTGGTCATTCTGTATTATTTTTACAGCATATTCCTGGATTTGATTTGTTACTATTTTGTTATTTTGTATCCTTGATCAGCCAGTCAGAAATCTCCTGCTTCAAGATTTGTTAATGCTTCCTTTGGTGAGAGCTGGTGGGGGCAAGACATTTCTTCATGACCATTTCAGTGTTTGTTACTGTTTTCTTTTGTCTTTTTAAATTTTCCAGGTCTTCATTTGATAACTTTAGTAATTTTAAAATCTTCTATAGATATCGTTTTATGTAATCTTATTTTTTAATCTGTGCCTTATTTTTTCTTACTCATAACTTTTAAAAAAGTGACCTTTTCATGTACCTTTTCAGTGAATTAGTTCTTTTGTCTTTGAATCATGTTAATTATTTCTATTTGTTTATTCCAGGAGACAGAGAAATTTCCTTAAAAATAATATTAATTATTTATTAAGGAGTATTGGTATTTCTTAAAAAGCCTTGCAGACTAGAACACATGACATGAATAGAGATTGGATAGTGTGTAATATTTCATTCCTATGAACATGGATCCTTAACATGCTACCTAGACCAGACATTATACACTTTAATGGACTCTATTCTTTAAAAAATATTTAACACCTCTTTGGGAAAAAAGAATAAGTGTCCCTTGAGACTGGTATTAAGTTCAAAGGGGTGACATTAAGCAGGCTCACACTGTTATTATTTTATTTCTAAGCTTAAGAAAAGGCTGTTCCTAATTATATTAAAAATCCAGTACCCATGATCATATGGTTGTTCTTAGTTTTTTGGGTTTTTTTTGACCTAGAAAACATAATTAGTGAGTAAGTCAGAGAAAGACAAATACTGTATGATATCACTTATGTGTAGAATCAAAAAAAAACAATACAAATGAACATATATGCAAAACAGAAACAGACCACAGATACAAAACACAAACTTGCGGTTACCAAAGGAGAGGAAGGAGGGGGACATATTAGGGGTACGGGATTATCAGATACAAACTACTATGTATAAAATAGATAAAAACAATTCTATACTGTGTAGCACAGGAAATTATAACCATTATCTTACAAAAATATAGAATAGAATCTGAAAAAATATGTGCTGAAATTAACACAGTATTGTAAATCAACTCTACTTCCATAAAAATTAACAATGAATAAAATACTCGAAGAAAAAAATTCCTGTACCATTCATTTCATTAATTTGGATTTTTTTTTGTTTGTTTTTTAGGTTCATCATTTTCTCCCATTGCCCTTGTCGGATACGAGACCTTAAATTGGTAAAGAAGTTCTCTTGGACTCATAAGAAATATTTCGTAATGCCTGGAAAAGGAAGAATCAGAAGGTATGAAATGCAGTTATGGGATTTCTCTGTTTCTAACAAAAACATTTGTGCACACTCATATCCTCTCTTCCACAACCTCAGTGCAAAATTCTGCTAATGGAACTAAGGTAAGTGTTTCACACAAAACCCAGTTTTGCAGACATTTTATTTTCTGATGTTTTATTTTCACCTTACAGCTCGCAGGGTTTTAAAGAGCCGGAAGCTTGATTTTCGCAGTGCACAGACTTTCTGTTTCCCTTACTTTTCATACACATCTTTGAAGATGATTGGCTATGAATCTAATCTTGTTAGCACCACGACCTTTTCACCACCAAGTTTTAAGAACTACCTGTTAGACCACTGCCTAATAACAATTAGGAAGTAAAATGCATGGGGTATATGAAGTTATCAGGCAGAATGGTATTCATTTCCTATTGATCCATATCTAACAAAACATTACATAAAATACTTTCTGCCTACTTCAAAAGATTTGGATTAATTATCCTTTTCATTCTAAGATAAATAATATTTACACTACAATTAAAATTTAACTAAATTTGACAAGCTGCAGAGAGTTCAAAAGTTTCTGAAAATCCCGGAAACCTTCACTTCTATTTGAATTGGACACTCACTTTTACCTTGGCTATAAAGCTATGTGGGTCTGGTTATTTCCAGACTTAGAACCCACTAATCTTTGTACATTTTAAAAAGAATTTATAAAGTAAATGTGACACAGAAGTTGTTCTTGTCACATTGTCCTTAAATGAAGAAAAAGAATAGTTTGCAAGTAACTCACCATGTCTACAAATAATTTTTTGGATCTTGAGTGGTTTAGCTAGACTGTCACTATATTTACTGCTTTTAACTAGACAAATGCCATTAGGTGGCAAATAATAAAGCCTGACAGTGAAATCCTAAGAATCCTCAGGAATGAGCTCTATGCAAGTTTTTATTAAAAATTGTACATGTAAATCTAATTTTGCTGTTTAATGAGAGAAACAGAACTTTGTCTTTGATTCTTAATTTGTGCATCTTATCAAATTTTACTATTAAAAGAGTTTTTCTTTCTACTGATATAAAGCATTTTGCTCACTTAAATTATAGTCAGAACAATGACTGAAGGTCAGAATCCAAATATAGTTTCTGGCATTACCTGGTCCAAGACATGTGGCCCAACATAATCAGCTTTATCTTCAGGTAAATTTTCAGTGTGAGAACAAATTACCTTAGGCACAAACACATCCTCTTAAAATGGTTAAATTAACCTTGTTTTGAGGAGAAAGTTTCCTGTGGTATCTCAGGAAACTTCTAACTGTGGATTAAAAAGTTGTAACTTCCTTTATTTAAACTCTTCCTCATATTTTTCTTTTGTCAACTTACTAATAGAAGTTGTCTTTTTCAAAAAAACAACCTTACAGTTAAAATGAAATTTCAACCTTTCCCCCCCATTTGGTAGTTTTATAGTATATCAGAAGACCCCACCACAGAAAAGAAAATGTGAAAAAGCCTTTCTTTCCAGGCTTTTTCACAAATGGCACAATGAAGATGGGTTTGCAGAGTGTAAATAGTTCAATTATTTTGGTTAAAAAAAGGTTAACTCTCTCCATGACGGTAGTGCTGTGTTAACTGAGACGGTGGTACTGTGGTTGTTGATGGATATCATTTATACATGCCAGTATCATAGGAGAGCCTAATGTGGTCTTAATAGTCCTTTCTGTTCTCTTTATGCCTATAGATTTTTCTTTGATTTTTGTGGTTGTTACTCAGAGCCTGTAGACCCTGGTAACCCAGTCATGTAAATGCTCCGTGGTTCCAGCATTTGCTCTTTTCCTGTGGCTGCCTGTCAGGTGGTATCAGGCTGCTGTGGTTTCTCAGCTCTCTACAGCCCTCTTATAAGCTCACTCTAGAGCATCAAAAATGTGTATGTATCTTCTTATCTCCATACATATAGCTATTCCTCTTTAGCTCACTAAACAACCACTTGAATATCCATTGATAGGCATTTATTGCATACAGACACTCCATCAAAAGTAGTGAAGTATTTAGCTCCTCTCAGTGATAAATTGTCATATTCACAGCAAATAAATCAAGATATAGACCATCAATTAATTGCAAGCCATTTACTCACAGTGGTCACCTTAAAATCATTCAGTTAACTGTTATATGTTACCTGTTCTTATTGGATTTAAGGTACTATCTGTGAGAAATTCTCTGCATTACCAAACTCACTCAGAATGGCTGGAACCCAGGCAAATATAGTTTATAATTTTCCCCTAGTTATTTTTTTCTTATGTTAGTTTTTGAGTATATTATAAATAATTTGATTGTGTTCCATGATTTCATCTGTACTTTTGGAAACACATCACCTCAACACTAGTCATAAAAGAAGAGCTGATACTAATTGTATTGTTCTAATTGCTTTACATGAACTATTTCATGGCAACTCTATGAGGAATGAGTACTGCTGTTACGAGTCCTGTTTTGCAAGTGGAGGGGTTAACTGAACAGCAAGCTCAACTGAACTACCTAAGGTCATTTAGGTAGTCAATAGTGACCAGGCTTTGAACCCAACCTGTCTAACTTAAAAGCCAATACACTTGTTTTCTCTCAACCCTGCTGCTCCTTTCTCTCTATATAAACATAGCTTACTATGTTCCAGAAACTCTTCTTATACTCTGTATGTATCTACTCATTTGATCTTCATAATAATCTTAAAGTAAGCACAAATATTCTGTGTTCTGTGTAGATAAATAACTGAAGCATAGAGAGGTTAACCTGTTCATGGTAACACAATGAGTAGGGAAATGAATTGAGAGCCTAAGCACTTTAATTTCAGAATCTGTGCTCTTAACCACTATGTTAGATTCTCTTTGATATTTGAAAAGTACTCACAACAAACACATGTGATTTCTTGTAATGAAAATCTATCTGATGAAGATACTTGCTGAAAATAGAATTTTTTTTCCCAAAAATGTGTCTGCCACCTCTAGTGCCAATTTGTTTTTATGTATGTATTTATTTTTAACTGGAAGATAATTATAATATTGTGATGGTTTTTGCCATACATCAATATGTTTTTAATTGGCAATTTCCCAGAGGCGGCAAAACTTATGGACATGCATCTTATACAGATTACACATATGTTTCAGACTCATCCCAGTTGTTCATGATTAATGTTTTTCTAGTCCTAACATTCGGAGAAGGCAATGGCAAGCCACTCCAGTACTCTTGCCTAGAAAATCCCATGGATGGAGGAGCCTGGTAGGCTGCAGTCCATGGGGTCGCTAGGAGTCGGACGCGACTGAGCGACTTCACTTTCACTTTTCGCTTTCACACAATGGANTCGGAGAAGGCAATGGCAAGCCACTCCAGTACTCTTGCCTAGAAAATCCCATGGATGGAGGAGCCTGGTAGGCTGCAGTCCATGGGGTCGCTAGGAGTCGGACGCGACTGAGCGACTTCACTTTCACTTTTCGCTTTCACACAATGGAGAAGGAAATGGCAACCCACTCCAGTGTTCTTGCCTGGAGAATCCCGGGGACGGGGGAGCCTGGTGGGCTGCCGTCTATGGGGTCGCGCAGAGTCGGACACGACTGAAGCGATGCAGCAGCAGCAGCAGCAGTCCTAACATTTGGCTTATTTACTCTAAATTAGAGATCAACTTTAAGTAGAGATACACAGAGACTAATAATGAAATTAAGGTGTATGGCAACTTTAGTTTGGCGAAGGATAAAGAAATCTCAAGAAACATAAAATGAGTAAAAAAGTGAAGTGAAAGATGAGTTTAAACACACAAAAGGCACATTCACAGAATGTGAAAACTGATGTAAACATGCCATTGATAACAGCAGAACAATTCCAAACAGTGCTCATAAGTACTGTGACTAATAACGCCTCCAAACGCTAGAATCAATAATAAAGCTATTCTTGTAATGCAGTGGAGAGACGCATCATAGTTTTAACCACTGTGGCTAATGCTTGCCATCTCTTCCATTCTGTTAGTTTCATGTTGTCAGGTATTGGGCCTATTTAAAATAACTAGTGTGTAGCCAGTGTCACTGTGTGTTCAGCGATGATTAAGCCCAGAGAAGGGGCTCTATAAGTATTGAAGGAGGGAATGAACAAATGCAGATATAACAATGACTGAAGTTTCTGTGTACATCAACCTAAATTCAATCCCTTTTGTGCCAAATAAAAGCTTGTGGTACCAAGTTTAAGTCTTTCTCACCAGATAATGGGCAAAAGCTGTTGCTATAATTCCTACCTTGCTGGTAGCTGAGTCATGACTGGGAAGACAACAGTGGCCAGAGGTGTTAGAGTCTGGGGAAATTTGTCTCTGTTAACTCCTCAATTCAAATTCAAATTCATCATTCCCCATCAGGAGTTTTGACCTAGTAGATCATTCCTTCTTCTTGACACAACTTCTTCACTTGGCTTCCAGGGCCCCATATTTTTCTGGGATTTCCTATTGACTCCTTTAGCTGAATCCTCCTCTTATTTCCAAGTTTTTGTATTTTTATTTTTTAAAAGTAGTCTGTCTTTAGAAGAGCATGCTTTTTAAAAAATTTAATGAAGTCTAGTTTAGCAATTTTTTCTTTGAGAAATATGCTTCCGATGTCTCATCTAAGAAATTTTCACCTAATGCAAGATCACACATATTTTCTTTAATGTCATCTTCAAGATTTAACAGTTTCAATTTAGGTTTTAGGTCTCTGATACATTTTGAGGTAACGTTCTTGTTTGGGGATAAGAATCAAAGTTAAATTTTTGGATATGAATGTCCATTTATTCCAGGATTCTTTTGTTATAAAGATTTTCCATTCTTTACTACATTGCCTTTGAAACTTGATCCAAATCAATTGTCTAAGACTGTGAAAAGGCAGGCTAGCAACTCAGAAAACATTTGGAAATTATATATTTGACAACGAACTTTGCACTGGAATAAAAAAGGAAGTCACAAAATACCACAGTAAGAAAACAACCCAGTTCAAACATAATGAAAAAAAATCACTAGACACCATTAGAGAGAATATTCAGAAGACAAAGGAATATAGGAAAAGATATTAAACATCGTTAGCCATTCATGAGATATAAATTAAAACCACTACTCACGTGTTAAAATGGCTAAAATAAAAACTACAGTATTAAACGCTAGTGACAATGCAGAACAGCTTATACATTACTGCTGGAAAAGCATAAAACATAAGAATGTTGACTGTGATAAAATTGTCTTGCCTTGATTTCTTATGACAACCATTTTTCAAAATAGCTTTAAGTTTTTGCATGTAATTACTTGTGTAATTAGATCATCTATTTTATTTTTTTGCTTTCTATATAAAAATTCAATGCTATTTTTCTTTTTTTAATACACAATGGAGTATTACTCAGCCATTAAAAAGAATACATTTGAATCAGTTCTAATGAGGTGGATGAAACTGGAATCTATTATACAGAGTGAAGTAAGCCAGAAAGAAAAACACCAATACAGTATACTAACGCATATATATGGAATTTAGAAAGATGGTAACGATAACCCTGTATATGAGACAGCAAAAGAGACACAGATGTATAGAACAGTCTTTTGGACTCTGTGGGAGAGGGAGAGGGTGGGATGATTTGGGAAAATGGCATTGAAACATGTATAATATCATATATGAAACGAATCGCCAGTCCAGGTTCGATGCGTGATACTGGATGCTTGGGGCTGGTGCACTGGGATGACCCAGAGGGATGGTACCGGGAGGGAGGTGGGAGGGGCGTTCAGGATGGGGAACACATGTACACCCGTGGCAGATTCATGTTGATGTATGGCAAAACCAATACAATATTGTAAAGTAATAGATCATCTATTTTAAATAGAAATATGCATCATATATCAAGATATACATAAAACACTAAGGCCATACTTTGGATATGGTGTAACATACAATAGTAACATGAGAGATATTTAGAAAAAATAAGATTGATGATTTTTTTTTTTCCTTGTGCCTTACTTACTGGAATTATTTGAGGATAAATAGTTCTTTAGAAATAGCAGGGCAAACAAGATCTTCCTTACTGCCAAGTCAGTGAACTTCTGAAGTTCAAAAGGACTCTTTAGCTACTGCCTAGAGCCATTTCCTCATTTTTGATGACAGCAAAGAGTGGTTCATTTTCTCTTTTACAGTGTTTTGCCCTTTAGCTAATTCAGAATAAAACTGCTGCACTTGTTTGCTGAGAATTTTTTTGACATTCCTCACTGAACATACCACTGTTCATAACCAGACCACATAAGTTCAGAGCCTAAAGATAAGCTTTCAAAACATAAATAGAAAATATAATGATATAGGATCTCCATATTAATTTACCAGTGATATGTCTTGAGTTGCTTACACGTTTGACTTTACCTTTCCAAGTGCCAGCTCAGGCTGTGTAATGAGACATTTAAGACCAAGATTCTGATCGATTCATTTATATTTCACAGGCCAAAGGTCAGCTCAAGATTTAAGATTTTTACTTTGGGGCCTTAGAGAATCAAGTCAAGACAACTACTGGTGTGCTGTTTACCTCCTGGTAAACACTGTCTAATGTATGGACTAAAAGGCTTATAGAACATACCCTAGTCATGATAAATGTTGGACACTATCAACATGTATAACCAACAATCACCATTTCTCCTCACTGCAGGTATTTGGTGCTCTTCTTATTAAACAAAATATTTTTCAAACCTAAAATTTGCTACTTAAAATTCAGGCATAGCAATCTTTCCTTGGGGCTAATTTATATCTAATATTTCTACCAATGTCTGTGTGTCAGCACCCAACTATGACTTCAGTTTATTGTCAACACACAGGCAGACAAAGCTCATGCATAGACCATATTTATTGAATTATTTCCCCTCATAGTCTCATTGAAATGCAAAATGCTTTAGTGCTCAGAAAAACATACAGTCAATTATCCTGATCTGGAGCTTGCAGGAAGAATATCAAATGAAATTTCAAAGTTTTATTTTATCTGCATATGAAATTGATAGCTGAGAAATATGAGTTTATCAAGGACATTCTTGGTTTGTTAATAATACAAACAGTGGGTACACCAACGTTTATGGAATGGATAGAGGAGAAGTCCATGATTTGAATGGAAAAGAAATGTCAAAAATGCTAGGCAGAAGCCTATTTTGGAGAGGCAAAGATAGGGTTAAGAGACAGGTTGGTGGTATTCACTGGGGACCTCTTTGCTGATGTAGAGCAGCATCCTAAGGTTGTAGCCTTGGGAAGCCCAAGAATAAGCAAAAATTATTTAAGTTAGAATTCATGAATGATAAGCAGATTTGCTCCTTTTCTTTAACAAATTACTTTTATTGTTTCTTAAAATTTTTAAATTTTATATTAGATCATATTTGATTGACAATATTATGTTAGTTCCAGGTGTACAGTGAAGTGATTCAATTATATATATACATGTATCTATTCCTTTTCAAATTCTTTTCCCATTTAGGTTATTACAGTATATCGAGCAGAGTTCTCTGTGCTAAATAGTACGTCCTTGTTGGTTATCTATTTTAAATATAGCAGTGTGTACATGTCAGTCCCAAACTCCCAATCTAGTCCTCTCCCCCACCCTTCACCCTGGTAACTTGTAAATTCATTCTCTAAGCCTGTGAGTCTGTTTATGTTTTATAAATAAATTCATTTGTATCTTTTTTTGGGGGGGGGAGAATTCCACATGTAAACCATATATGATTATTTGTCTTTCTCTGACTTACTTCACTTAGTATGACAGTCTCCAGGTCCATCCGTGTTGCTCCAAATGGCATTATTTTATTCTTTTTACAGCTGAGTAGTATTCTGTTGGCTATATGTTCCCGGTCTTCCTCCTTTCATCTGTTGATGGACACTTAGGTTGCTTCCATGTCTTGTCTATTGTAAACAACACTGTAGCAAACATTGGAATGTTTGTATCCTTTTGGACTGTGTTTGTCTCCAGATACATGCCCAGGAGCGGTATTGCTGGATGATACGCTAGCTATGATCTGGGCTTCCTTTGTAGCTCAGCTGGTAAAGAAGCCGCCTGCAATGCAGGAGACCAGGGTTGGAGACCAGGGTTTGATCCCCGGGTTGGGGAAGATCCCCTGGAGGAGGAAATGGCAACCCACTCCTGTACTCTTGCCTGGAGAAATCCATGGGCAGAGGAGCTGTAGTCCATGGAATCACACACAGTCAGATACAACTGTGTGACTAACTTTCTTTCTGTCATGCTACCTATGTTTTTAGTTTTTTTAAGGAACCTCCATACTGTTCTCCATGGTGGCTGCACCAATTTATATTCCCGCCGACAGTGTAGGAGGGTTTCTTTTTCTCCAGCATTTATTGTTTAGATAGTTTCTTGATGACGACCATTCTGTCCAGTGTAAGGTGTTATCTCATTGGAGTTTTGATTTGAATTTTTCTAATAATTAGTGATGTTGAGCATTTTTTCATGTGTGTGTTGGCCATCTGTATGTCTTCTTTGGAGAAATGTCCATTTAGGTCTGCCCATTTTTTGATTGGGTTGAGCAAGAATATACAATGAGTGGTACTGGGAAAACTGAACAGCTACAAGTCAAAAAATGAAATTAGAACATCCTTTAACATCTTACACAAAAATAAAATCAAAGTGGATTAAAGACCTAAATGTAAAACTGAATACTACAGAACACTTAGAGGAAAATATAGGCAGAACACTCTTTGACATAAATTGCAGCAGTATCTTTTTGAATCATCTTCTAGAGTAATGGAAATAAAAACAAAAATAGACAAATGAGACCCAATTAAACTCAAAAACTTTTGCACAGCAAAGAAAGCCATAGACAAGATGAAAAGACAACCCACACAATGGTAGAAAATATTTGCAAACAATAGGACCTGAAAGGTATTAGTCTCCAAAATTTACTAACAGCTCATGCAGCTCAAAATCCAAAAGAACTGCTCTGGATATAAGGAATTATTTGTTCCCCATTTTTTACCCCTACCACCTGCCAAAAATACTTTTATCTGTTCTAGTCTTTCTTTTTATTTTGAGATAGTTTTCAATGAACTTATGCTCAAGACATCATTTTCCTGAAAGTTCTAAAAGAGACATTTAAAATTAACTTTAAAGTCAACATCCATCAAAAAATATTCTTAATCATTCATCACTTAGATAATTTGTATACTTGTGATGCTGCTGCTAAGTCACTTCAGTCGTATCTGACTCTGTGCAACCCCAGAGATGGTAGCCCACCAGGATCCCCCATCCCTGGGATTCTCCAGGCAAGAACACTGGAGTGGGTTGCCATTTCCTTCTCCAGTGTACTTGTGATATGTCGTACTAAATTATACTATTCAGTATAAACAAAAATCACTGAAAAATAATTTTGCCTTTGAACAGTTTTCATACAAACATGTTTAAAAGACTATGATTTTATAGCATTTTATCTTAGTCCTAAGTTTCTTGAATTACTAATATATGTCTTCTAAATTAGTCATTTCCTCAGATACCTGGCTGTGCTTTTAAATGCCCAAATCTATATTATGGCTCCTTAGGGTAGTTGTAATCCAATGACCATCATACAACAGAAATACAAAGTCAACAAGATAATATATATAATGTATCTGCCACATAAATATTTGTTTTGGCTTTTGTTTTTAAAAACAGAGTTTTGTTTTCTTCCCCAGAAGCAGTACACATTCAAAACACTTTTCTATGGTTAGAAGACTTTTCAAGAATGTCTTTTTTCTTAAAAAACAATCATCCCTAACTCATTATATGTCAGACATGCAGTAAGTTAGGATATACTGATCTCTTTTGCTTACAAGGGCAGTTTTAGAACAGGAGAACCTAAGATGGAAGACTTATCCCTCTTACCAGAAATGGTCTTTTCTCACAGTGAGCTGACTGTCATCACAGAGATACTGTGTTCCTGCTGGTTAGGTCAATTTCATGTCAATTTCCACCCTTGGAATGACCCTTAGCTGTTAATATAACCATGAAGATGATGTGTCTATAGCACAATAAAGACATTTACTGTGTTTTCTCATTGCAATGAGAATGTTTATTCAGTGCATCTTAGTGGAACAATGTTGTTTATCTGGATAATTTTTAAAAATTTTTAATTGTGGGAAATATACCTAATATAAAATTTGCTATTTTGATCATTTTTAAGTGTACAGTTTAGTGCCATTAAATATATTCATATTATTGTGTGACTGTCACCATCATGCATCTCCAGAAAATTTTTCATCTTCTGCAAACTGAAACCCTGTGCCCATTAAACTGTAACTTTGTTTTCCCCTTCCTCCCAGCCCCTCATACCATCACTGGTTGTTCTGTCTCTGTGAATTTGACTACTCTAGTTACCTCATGTAAGTGAAATGTGACAGTATTTGTCCTTTTGTGACTGACTTTTTAAATTTATAATCTCATCCTCCAGTTTCATCCATATTGTGGTCATATATCAAAATTTCCTCCTTTTTAAAGCTGAATAATACTCCATTGTATGTATATGCCACAGATAAGAACTTTTAATGTGCATCTTATGCCCTAAGCTAAATGGACATATTATCTAAAAACATTAAAAACTGAAAATTATTGAACTGAGTAAAATAATTTGAAGGTGTGGAATACTAAAAGTATAGACTAATTTGATAGTTTCTAGGGCTTCCCTGGTGGCTCAGCTGATAAAGAATTCACCCATAATGCAGGAGACCTAACTTTGATCCCTGAGTTGGGAAGATCCCCTCGAGAAGGGAGTGGCTACCCACTCCAGTATTGTGGTCTGGAGAATTTCAGGGACCATACAGTCCATGGGGGTCGCAAAGAGTTAGACACAACTGAGCAAGTTTCACTTTCACTCCTCAGGAAATAAATAGCTCTTGAGCTCTAGTATGAACCGGTTAGTGTTGGGTGAGACAGAATGATAATGAGTTTAAATCATATACATATATGAGCATGCAAATGATTTCAGTCTTTCTTTTAAAATGCTTTAATAGTTTTGAAACGAGAGAGGTGATGGTTGTACAACGTTGTGAATGCACTAGTACCACTAAATGGTATACTTTAAAATGATTAATTACACATGAATTTTACTTCAATGAAATAAAATGCTGTAATGACAGAAAATTTCTTTAACTTTGAATTAGAAATTATATTTTTGCTATAAATATCACATATGTTAATAAACAATTTTGAAACATTTGTATTATGGTTTTAAGGGTTAATTTACTACTATGAAGTGAAGTGAAGTCGCTCAATCGTGTCTGACTCTTTGCGACCCCGTGGACTATAGCCCACCAGACTTCTCCGCCCATGGGATTCTCCAGGCAAGAATCCTGGAGTGGGTTGCCATTTCCTTCTCCAGGGGATCTTCCCAACCCAGGGAGCGAACCCAGGTCTCCCACATTGCAGGCAGATGCTTTAACCTCTGAGCCACCAGGGAAGCCCCAATTTACTACTATAGTTAATTACTATTCATAAAAGCCTTTGCAGGAAATAAGCTTTGTGGAAATGCCATTGTGCGAATGGTTCTCTAAGCTCAGAATATTGCCCACGGTCTGCCCATCTTCAGAGGCAAACTCATTGGTCATTTTCTTATAGAAGCCATTCTCATTACCTGAAAATAAAAGAAAGTTTCCCCTGTTTCTGCACGTCTGTTAGAGTATTGAGGTTCTGTCTGGTTGTAATTCTCTGTTCCCCCTGCTAAATGGAAAGTTCCTTGAGGACAAGATCATACTTTGTTTCTCTATATATTTATCTGTCAAGTAGTACATGCTCTGTCAGTTCTGGTTATGTTGAAATTTACTGATTTGAATTCATTAAAATTGATTTTTCTTGCTCACTGGACTTTGCAAACTGTTGTTTCTTAGTTACTTTTTCTCAAATGCTCCATCCATTTGGAATAAAGAAAGTGAACACAGAAGCTTAAAATTGAACCTGTCAGCTTCATGAGGTCATATACAAATTGAATGGTTGGACAGATCTTTCTTTATTTGTCCATTATCTTTCTTTGAGAAGCATGCATTTCTTATTGGTTTACTTTGGCAATTTGTTTCTTACTTTAAAGCAAAAATATTTTCTTACTTCTCTTGTATGTTTCTTTAGGGTACTTATAACCAAAGCAGTTCCAGTTTCTAGTATGTACCTACAGTAAATAAATCATTGAGCAATATCCTGTTGATGAAAGTCCCTCTTGAGTGGTCGTCAATACATGGTTAATATAGTTGAACCATACATGCCTGAACTCATTTAAGGAAAGCGGCAGAACAGGTATCCAAGGCAGAATTATAGACAGTAGAATAAATTGGTCATAAAAAAATTTATGTTTATTTATGAAACATTGAGTTGGCCAAAAGTAACATTATGGAAATGTTCGAATGAACTTTTTGGCCAATCCAGTAGTTTTTCCATGTAGCATATAAAATTGTTTCCCATGAAACAAAACGTCAAACAGAATGAATCCACGTGTGATGCCGAAAACTGAGCCTTGAGAAGTGGCTAGGTTTAGAAATCTGCAGATCCTGCATCGACAGAGAAAGAAAAAGGAGGGCAGTGTCCTGACAGCCCAGGAAAGAGATTCTTACTTGGAAAATGGGCATAGGTAATCTGGGCCCAGGAAAAGATTCTAGAACTCTGAAGAAGTCAATAATGATGAGATGCATGTAATGGGAGTAGCAAGTTTGCTCACATTCTCACTGAGAATTGAAAGGAAAGGGGAGCCTCTTCCTTTCTCTGTAACAATCAGATCATCTTCATGATATGTACCTACAAGGTAGGAAGAAAAATCTAAAATTTGGCCCATTCAGAAACTAAATCTACTATAATATTAATCTCAGGTAAAATTACCAGTATCTCAGAGGCTCTTCCTTGCCCCTTTCCAAACTGGTTTTCATAGGTTTTGGAGAGTGTGGTTTATTTGACTTTGTAGAGACAGAAGTAGCCTCTGGAACCTCTTTGGCCTCTGTTGTGAAGCACCTGACTGGTCAGCAGGCTGAGCCAAGTGGCCGGGGAAGGGCTCCTTGAGCATCTGATCTGAGCAGCGTCCAGGTACTTGCTGTGGAATTTAGAGTCTAGATAGCCTAGACTCGGTCGAGCACAGTCATCTGCCTGCTGACTTCACAGGTGCTTGACTACACAGCTGCTGAGCTCCCTGAAAGAGCCCCTAGCCTAACTCTCAACTTCCACATGCCCCGCTTAGGGCACACAGGCTTGTGTGGGTCTGATCTGGGACACACAGGAAGCAGGTGGAGAAGGAAGCCAAGCTCAGGTCTTCTCTCTGCCTTGTCACTCTCTGCCACCAAGCTTCTCTGCTATTTGGGGTGCAGGCTGACACGGGAGCCTTTGAGGGCATTGCGCCCCATGTCACACGCCTCTCCCCTTTAGAACCTCAGCCTGGAAAGGGGAGATCTAGCTATAAATGTCTCTCAGACTTCTACCTGCCCCTCCCTTTCTCTTCCTATCAAGCCTTGGGACCCAACGGGTAAAATTTTCCCTCTTCCTCTTTCTTTTTGACTAGAAATTCTTTTTTTCTCAAAGTCTGGCTTTCAAGATTATTGTCTGTCTGCATATTGCTGTCGGGCAATTTCTTTTTTCTTCTTCTTCTTTTTCTTTCTGCTACAACTCTCCTGATCTCCCTTTAATTCCCAAGATGGTGTTGGAAAACAGCTCTTGTCAAGAAAGGGCAAAAGCATAACAACATGACATTTCTCAAAGTACTGTATTCCTTATACCTCATTTCATGTAAAGCTATTCTTTGTCTAACAGATTATATTTCCAGGCTCTATGAAATTTTTTAAGAGAAAAATTAATTTTATTTGACTTCTAAATTTTGAATGCTATTTTCTTTTTTTTTTTTTTAAGACAACTTTTTAGAGCAATTTTGGGTTAACAAATAATTGAGAGAGAGGTATAGGGATTTCCTGTGTTTCCCCAACCCCTACACATGCAGAGCCTTCCCTGCTGTAAGCGGGGAATGGTGACTTAGGATAAAGCTACACTGACACATCATAGTCACCCAGAGTCCCGAGTTTACACTAGGATTCACTGTTGGTGTTGTGCACTCTGTGACTTTGAGCAAATGTATAATGACATATGTCATTATTATCATATCACAATGTATTTTCACTGCACTAAAATGCCCTTTTGATGATTTTTTCCCACACTTGTGTGTTTTATCTTTGTAGGTAACTCATGTTACATTTTCTAGCCTTCTGATGTTCTAAAAATACAATGTTTACTTTTATTATTTATTTTTTTTGTTTTACTTTTATTAAAACACAATATTTACTTTCATATTAATTTCTACATCTTAAAGTTTGTAAAAGTTTTGAACCAAACGTATTAGCATTTAGATGCCTCTTTTGTGTTCCATTGTGTTTATTTTGTTTATGACACTTCAGTTTACAGTGGTGATTTTAATACCAAATATTTGCCTTTTAGGATGCAAGTTCTGCCGTTTACAACCTATACTGTCCCTCTTCATGGAACACTGTTTGATGTTATCTACAAACTTAGGATGGCTTTTATTTTTCTGGTGGTGTTTGATTACATCTACTTGTTTAATTTTTTAGTGTGAGACAGCATCCTGAATGCTTATAGTAATGGATGGTTAATTTTTTCTGAACTCCTTTTGGTAGAGTTGGTGGTTCTACTCTAGTTGTTTTTAAGCTCTTGAATTAAATTATAGATACATTTTTGGCAAAGGAAAAAATTTAAATTTGAGGTTATCCACTGCAAGCTTCAGAGTAAGTGAACCAAAAATTCAACTGTGTGATTTAATCATTTTAAAAGTGGTAGACCCTGTTTTGACTGTAAGTATAGTCATATCAGTGGGAAAGGATGTTTGAACTAGAAAGTATAGACATAAACTCATTTTAATTTCTGGGCATCTTCCTTAAGTGTCTTATCAGATTACCTTGTATAGCAACTTGCCATTCTGTGGTTACTCACTTCTAAGACAGTAAATGTCGTGAAATGCCAGACTACCACCTTGGACTGCAAAGTGTGATTATTTTGTGTATATGCGGTTTCATACCCAAGTGAGTCATTCTGCTAAGAACCTTGAGAATATCAGTCTCGTCTAGACGTTTCAATCTTAGTGACTGATACACCAGTCCTGGCATAAGATTTGGTATCATTAGAAAGAGGATGTAGGTGTAAAACGGTTTTGTACAAATACAAATACTGTATTCTTGAACCCACAAAATCTTGACTAGTCATTTCCTCTGCTAAACCTTTTCCATTCCCACCATTTTTTATTATCATTTTTTATCAAAAACTGCTCCTCACTAAACCTCGTATCTTTAAAATCTTCTCGGCCTGTCCTATTTATATTTCCAGCATGTACTGTGATGTCTGCCTCAGTAGCTTCAGTAAAAATCTGTTGAATAAATATTGACTTCAAGGGACTTACAGGAAAACCATAGCAGTTGCACCTCTGATATTTTTCTCTCTTTTTTTCCTTCAGTCTTTCCCCCAAGTATTTCTTAAAGCTTCTAGGAATTTGTTGCTGATTTTTTACTATGTTTTCCTATTTTATCAATGAGTAGATATTAGGAATAGCCGTGAATGATCACATCAATATTACTTTTATCAGATTTTTTGGAGTACTGGAGTCGGGTGCCATCGCCTTCTCCGGATTTTATAAGAGAATCAGGGTAATTCAATGTTAGATATTCCTCAACTCTGAGGGCGTATTTTTGGAAATACCCGTCAGTTTTGCATGAATAAATCTGCTAGTAATGGGCATAGTAATTGAAATGGAAGTTTGGAAAGTGGAATGTTAATTTTCAGTTCAGTTCAGTCGCTCAGCCGTGTCCGACTCTTTGCGACCCCATGAATTGCAGCACGCCAGGCCTCCCTGTCCATCACCAACTCCCGGAGTCCACTCAGACTCAACCCAGGGCTACTCCTGTGGGCCCCCATGTTTAGAAAGTTTTCAGTTTGGAATCAAATGATAAATACATTAAGAATCTAATATAACTTTCATAAAATATTTTGATGAATATGATATAGAAGGATGTACACTAAAGACAAGCCTGAATAATTTTTTTCTCTTTAGTGAGAAAAGGGCTATTTCTTTATAGGATAAGAACATACAGATCTTTCAGAATCACCAAGGATAGCATGCTTTAGAAGAGTAGATATGATGGGAAGTTCCTCTTTGCTAGGGGAGGATTATGAGAATATATTTTGGATTTTTGAGACTTGAGAAATTGCCTAGTACTTTGGCTGGACCAAAATGATGGCTGCTTTTCAGCTGACATGCCCATCTCAGTTTTACCTTCTAAATATGTCTGTACTGGTTGGTGTCCCTGGTTTTGACTTCCCAGGTGGTGCAGAGGTAAGGAATCTGCCTGCCAGTGCAAGAGTCACAGGAGACACTGGCCAGAAAGATCCCCTGGAGGAGGAAATGGCAATCCACTACAGTCAGGATTCTTGCCTGGACAATGTCATGGACAGAGGAGTCTGGTGGGCTGAGTCCATGGGGTCACAAAGAGTCAGATGTGACTGAGCACGCATGTCCCTGCTTTATTTTCCCTGTTCCTTTTCCTGGAGAAACAGTAGACCTCCTTACAGTCCAGCCACTAACGGGAATGTGCCAGGGATCTTCTGGATCTTTCTCCAGCACCAGAACTTGCTTCAGTTCTGATTCATCTGGGCACGTACAGCATCCCCCTACTGGGACATTTTAGTGTAGGCCTGCCAAGCATGATGTGGAAGAATCTTCTTGATTCAGGTCAAGGGGTGTTGAGGTCAGCACCTAGGATGGCGGGCAGGACGAAGGACCCAGCCTAGCCACTAGGCCGAGGTCCCTGCCTGAGGTACAGCTCCATGTCTCGCAACGCCCATGTTCCACTAAACAGGTGCCATCACTCCCCAGTTACTTAGACATAACTCCCTCAGGTTCCGGAGCTCCCTGACACTTTGTGCCATGGCATTCATCGTCCACATGCAGATTGCCACGGCTGAGCACTTCATACCCATGAAGCGGCAGGGAGTAGAAAGATCTCCAGCCTACGTGGTTGAGCTGACTTTGGGAATTATTTCATCCTAGATCATGTTAGTTTAGGGAGGGATCTCTTCCACCCAAGAGCAAGTGGTGCCAATAATCTTGACCCACAAGTTGCTGGACACAATGTTTATTCTCCCACCAGAGCATCTCTTTAGCAGACAGGGTATTGAGACGGGAATAGGCTAGTCTCGACTGCCCCACAAAACACACACACACACAAAGGACACCAGGAACTGGGGACAATTAAGGCACGTTATTTCTTCCTGAATTATACTTAAATAAAGTACTGAAAGGTAAATAAATATTCTCTCACCTGGCAAATACATTTTTTCCCCTCTTTTCTTTAACATTTAATCAGTTTCTCAGTGGTCTCAAGAACCCGTTGCCTGTTTTGTTTTGGTCCAATTTTCACTCTGATGGCCTATGTCTTCCTGATTTCTTAGCCCTCTGTGTTTAAGCAACCACAACCTCCTGAAGATGTCCCTGTCCAAATTCCTGGAGTCTGTGAATATATTGTGTTACAGGCAGAAGGGAGTTAAGGTTGCAGATGGAATTAAGGTTGCTTGTCAGCTGACTTTAAGATAGGAAGATTATTTGGGATTATTTGAGTGGGCTCTATCTAATTATGCTCCTTAGCAGAGAACCTTTCCTGCCCGTGTTCAGAAAGAGAGAGATGATGTGGAAGAAAGGTCCTACTTAGGGTTTGCCCTGCCATTGTTGCCTTTAACGATGGAAGAAGGGACCCATGAGTCAAAGAATGTGAGCACCCCTTGAAGCTGGAAAAGCCAAAGGAATAAATCCTCCTCTAGAGCTTCCAGAAAGGAATTCGGCCCTGTTAATACCTTGATTTTTTACCCAATGAAAAACCCATGCTGGACTTCTAACCTATTAGACTATAAAAAAAACCCATTTGTACTGTTTAAGCCATTAAGGCTGTGGGAATTTCACACAACTCCTATAGAAAACTAGTACTCCAGTCCTCCCCCTCCCCCCAAACAAAACTAAATTAAAGAAGTTTATTATAATGACACAATTCTTGAGTCACATTCTCTGGAGCTGAGAAAGCAGAAAACTCCCCCTCAATTCCCTTTCAGTATGAAAGACGTTAGCTCAGTTGTTCATCTCAGTCTGGGCTTACACTGATAGTGTTTTCTGAAGTTACTGAGAAAACTGTCAGGGTGAGGCATGCTTTGACACACAACAGAAACATATTTGACCCTTTGATGTTGCACAAGT
Source organism: Cephalophus harveyi (assembly GCA_006410635.1). NCBI lineage: Eukaryota > Metazoa > Chordata > Mammalia > Artiodactyla > Bovidae > Cephalophus > Cephalophus harveyi. The sequence goes on from SJYT01011557.1 coordinate 239,012, forward strand.
CATACATACACTGAAAGCCAAAGTTCTTGAAAGAGAGATTCACACCCCATCTCTAGTCTCAACTCTTAACCAGTCTGGGTTTGCTTTATTGCTCATGAAACTCATCTGAGGTTTTTCTAGAAGCCAAGGGGTGCTACTTCTGATGGAGAATCTGGACCTGATGGGTCCTGAGTGTGGCCATGGGGAGAAGCAACAACTGTAAATTATACATTGAAATCACTGCAGATGGTGACTGCAGTCATGAAATTAAAAGACACTTACTCCTTGGAAGGAAAGTTATGACCAAACTAGACAGCATATTAAAAAGCAGAGACATCACTTTGTCAACAAAGGTCCATCTAGGCAAGGCTATGCTTTTCCAGTAGTCATGTATGGATGTGAGAGTTGGACCATAAAGAAAGCTGAGTGCTGAAGAATTGATGCTTTTGAACTGTGGTGTTGGAGAAGACTCTTGAGAGGCCCTTGGACTGCAAGGATATCCAACCAGTCCATCCCAAAGGAAATCAGTCTTGAATATTCATTTGAAGGACTGATGCTAAAGCTGAAACTCCAATCCTTTGGCCACCTGATGTGAAGAACTGACTCATTGGAAAAGACCCTGATGCTTGGAAAGATTGAAGGCAGGAGGAGAAGGGGACGACAAAGGATGGGATGGTTGGATGGCATCACTGACTCAATGGGCATGAGTTTGAGTAAAGTCCAGGGGTTGATGATTGATGGGGAAGCCTGGCATGCTGCAGTCCACGGGGTCACAGAGAGTCAGACACGACTGAGCAACTGAACTGAACTGAACTCTCCCATCATTTCTGATCCTTCTTGTTCAACATTATAGCCTAGTCTCATGTTCAGTGAATGAGAAAAGGGCCTGATCTAGCCACCTTGACAGCTAAAAGGAGAATATTGTCCAAGGCCACAGACAGTAACTGTGATGGTCACTAGCTGAGAGCAGACACTGCGGGAGAAGCCAGGATGGAAGATAAGAGATCTGTTGATTAGAGCATATAAAAGCATCCTTAGGCATCAGAGCGGTACTTCGGAGTGTAGTATCAGGGTTGAGGGGCTAATGTCCTGCATTGATCCATGGAGGTTTAAGCAATTCTAATTCAGGTACATAAGGAAAATAAAAATTTATTTTTTCCACAATTGAGTAAAGATAAAGGCGTTGGTTATAGTGTGAGATTATGTTCAGTGTCACATACATTCTTATCACAAACCCTGGAATGGAACTGAATTGTATTTGGAAAGTTATACTGGTATGACTAGGGACTTTCCAGGTGACTCTAGTGGTAAAGAACCTGCCTGCCAGTGCAGAAGACAGAAGAGTTGTAGGTTCGATCCCGGGGTAGGGAAGATGCCCTGGAGGAGGGCATGGCAACCCACTCTACTATTCTTGCCTGGAGAATCCCATGGATAGAAGAGCCTGGTGGGCTATGGTCCATGAGTGGCAGAGAGTCGGACATGACTGAAGTGGCTTGGCACATATTGATACAGATAGAGGATGTGATATGGATGTGATTTCACTAAAATGGGATTTCTGCTTTGAAGGAATCAGAAAACCATCATGAAAGTGAAATGAAAGAAATTAAACCAACAAGCTGATTTACACCATGACCCATTATATAGAGAGTTTAGGAAGAGTGTAAGGAAGAAAATTAAAAAAATAAAAGGAATGCAGACTTACTAAAACTTGTTGAACAAGTTAATTACTTGAAATCATCAAGTAGATTCTAGTTAAAGGAAGTGATCTTTAAGTCTCCTACCTCTCACGGTAAATTGTAACACTGAATACTTTTATTCAGAGATGGGATAGTGGATACTATGACATATGGCCTGAATCTAGGCCTGGTGACATTCCTATAAATCCAAAGCTAGTACCTCCCATTAGAAAAACCATGTCCATTCCATTCCTTTCCAACCCCACTGCCTCGGTGTTGGCGATGACTCTCCTTGTCCGCTTCTTGGACCAAGTAAGCAGAGCTAGACTCTGCTTCCACTGTTGTGCTCATCTCACCAGCCTACCTATGGACGTTAGGTTCCTTTCCTAAAAATTAGATCTAACCTTGTCTCCCCCCTGTTCAAAATCTTCGGTTAGCTCCTAATCTATACATAGTATCATCTAACCTGCTATGATTGAGATTTAAATTTCTCTAACAAATTGTCCTTGTCTGGCTTTCTAACATTACCTCTTCCAATAATACCCTTCTCCTCCAATTTCACCCCGAAGTATCTATTCTAATTAAAAGTGTCCAAACATTCCTTGGATCCTGCTGCTTCCATACAGAGGAGAAGGAGCTTGATGTTTTTTCAGTGGGGAGATTTAGGTTTTAATCCATCTTTTACTAACTTGAACTTGGAGCAGGTCACTTTCCCTGTCTTTTTTTTTTTTTCATCATCTGTAAAGTAGGAAACTAACATGCATGCTTACTCTGTAGGGCAGCTGTCAGAGTCAAGTGAGAATGGTGGTGAAAATACATGTTACAGTGTGAATTAGGATCTGGAAGAAACTTATTATAAATGTGGCCATTCTCCTCTCCTATTAGATACTTAGCTCCTGTAGGTAACTACCCTGACTTCCTTTTGCTTTCTTCTAAATCTGACAATAATGGGTTTTCAATAAATGTGTGACAAATTGAATGGAAACATTCGATATTGTAGCTCCAGCATTTACAAGGTGTATCATTAAAAGTTTGTACAACATAGAATTATGGAGGAGAGCAGAATTCTTACACTTTTCCAAGTAAATTCAAAAGTCGAAGGTCTACAGATGAGAACTCTATTTCAATAATGTATATTCTGTCTTCAAAATTTAAGTAGGTCAAAGAAATTGACATGGTGATGATAAGTTTTATTATCACTGCTTTTCTGATAGTACAGGTGATAATGCTGTTAAAAATCCTAGGAGCTACATGGTAAGTAAAAATATGTAAAAAGTATGTAAAAATTTTGTAAAAATATGTCAAAAGATATGTAAAAAGTCAGCTTTATAGAAACTCTGATGCCTTTTAGCATTCATGGGGCACCTATAATACATAAAGTCTTCAAGACACATTTTTTAAACCAAAGAGGGCAAATTGAAGGAAAATGGAGAGAAAGAGGAAGTGAAAAAGAAGATAAAAGCTTCCTCTGTTCATTCTTCACATTCTGAATGATGAAGACCCTCCCTTTCCTTACAGGTAATATCTGAGAAACTAAAGAATCAGATAACATAGATTTTTGAAAGCTTTAAAGTTTTTTTTACAGTTCATCAACTCCAAATTTCTTATTTTACTGAAAAAAATGGGTATGTAAAGATGATACAGGACAGACATAAGGTTGATTTTAAACCAGAGGTTTAAAATTCTGATCATGGCAGATGAGCTTTATGCTAAAGGATTTGACAGTTACCTTCAAATATATCTTCCTTCTGGAAAAGCAGACACTGCTGCTTCTGTTTCTTATAATGGTATCTTTATTTCCTAGGGAGTCTCTCCAACGTGACAGGAAGTGCTTTTCCTAAAGCCATGAATAATAGCCTCTATGCTTTGTCAGGCTGCAGCTACAATGCGTGGAACAATACCCTTGTGCCCTCCCAGAGTTTAATGAGTCTCTCAGGGCTACTAATTTACTATGAGGGAATAGCTTCGAATTCAGGGAGATTCTTCTGTATTATATCAGTGCCCTTTTATTTTGTTAACCTTGTGCCCCTAACATTTCCCACCATTATGCTTCTTTCCTTCCTTTTATACCCTAAGTCCTTCCTTGAAAAGTGTACACTTATCACCTCCCTTCACTTTACCTCTCACCCCTTAATTTGCTTTTGGCTGCTTTCCATAAACCAATATTCTCTGTATCAGGGACTTTCCTTCTCGACAAATTCAAATGTCTGCTCTTCATCTTCTCCTTCTTGAACCCGTTGTTATAGTAAACAAGTTTGAATATTGCTTTCCCCCCCCCAAATTTTTAAACACTTGAATTCTAGATTCCTAAACAAGAAACTTCATGACCACTCCTCTGATTACACCATCTTTCTGTTTTCTGTGGGTATTCCTAAGGCTTGCTGGTTTTCTCACTCTTATCTCTGGACAGATTTACCTACATTGATGGCCTCAGTGATCACATCCATGTTGTTGATCCCCAAATCTTGGTCTTTAATCCAGATCTCAAAGAGCTTTCTAATCTTGTAATTCCAACTGTTCTTCTCTAGATCTTGTGCCCTATCCCAGCTTGACATATCTTTAAACTCATCATCACATTGATTAAATTGTGCCCCTTTCTGATACACCATTAAAAAGAATTTTTAAAACTACAAATTTCTAATTTTTTTACTTTTCAAACATAAATTTTTCCTCCTACTTTACAAATATACTTGAAGAATTACAGCTTTTTGATTATTCCATTTTCATAGTGAATGTCTTCATTTCTATGGCCACTGTCATTACCTGAATCCATCCATCTATTCATCTACTATCATCCCCCATTGAAACTTCTTCTGGAAAAATTTACATATGAGTGGTCTGTACAAGAAAAATTCTGTGCAGTTTTCACAGGATTAGGTTGATTATGTGGTCCTCAGTATATTAAGCTGGAGGAGGGCATGGCAGTCCACTCCAGTACTCTTGTCTGGAGAATCCCATGGACAGAGGAGCCTGGCGGGTTACAGTCCATAGGGTCGCACAGAATCAGACACAGCTGAAGTGACTTAGCAAGAGTATATCAAGCAGTTCACTTGGTAGAACTGCTAGTCCTCACCTGCCTTTAACCTGGTTCCACTCTAAATCAGTCACCAGGTGCCCGTCTGCCCTCTGTTACAAAAGCGTAGGATCAATCCAACAAAAGTCCATCTGTCTTTTGTTTGTTCTTATTTGGGTTGGGAGTAACTCCATGAGAAATTAAGAAGGTAGAAAAACATATCCCCCCACAATGAGAGTTTATTTAATAATGTCCTTATGCCCAGGTCATCCTTACTTGTAAGAACTATTAATTCAGGATCTCTAGTTTTCATGTCTACATTTTGCCAAAAAGCTACTGCCCTTTCTTGCAGCTCAGCTTCCAACAACACAGCACTTAGCTCCTCTGCTTAGAAAGTCTATTTTTTGTGCCAAACATGTGTCACTGTGTGGTCATTATAGCTGTGATCTCTTTTAAAACCAAGTGTGGGTAATCATGTCAAGGAATAGGAATCTATACTGTCATCCTTGAAGAATGTTAGTGATCAGTTATTTTTCTCTATAAATCCTATTGTCTCATGGGTTCATTGATTCTTCAACTTATGGATTCATTCATTTGACAAAAACTGTTGAGCTACTAGGGCTTCAGAGGTGGCACAGTGGTAAAGAATCAGCCTGCCACTGCAGGAGACACAGGTTTGATCCTTAGGTCAGGGAGATTCCCCTGGAGTAGGAACTAGAAACCCACTCCTATATTCTTGCCTGAAGAATCTCATGGACAGAAAAGCCTGGTGGGCTACAGTCTTCAGTTCAGTTTAGTCACTCAGTCATGACTGACTCTGCAACCCCATGAATAGCAGCACACCAGGCTTCCCTGTCCATCACCAACTCCTGGAGCTTGCTCAAACTCATTTCCATCGAGTCGGTGATGCCATCCACCCATCTCATCCTCTGTCATCCGCTTCTCCTTCTGCCTTCAATCTTTCCAAGCATCAGGGTCTTTTCCAATGAGTCAACTCTTCGCATCAGGTGGCCAAAGTATTGGAGCTTCAGCATCAGTTCTTCCAATGAATATTTAGGACTGATCTCCTTTGAATTGACTGGTTTGATCTCTGTGCAGTCCAAGGGACTCTCAAGAGTCTTCTCCAAAACCACAGTTCAAAAGCATCAATTCTTTGGTGCTCAGCTTTCTTTATAGTCCAACTCTGACATCCATACATGAACTACTGGAAAAACCATAGCTTTGACTAGACAGACCTTTGTCAGCAAAGTAATGTCTCTGCTTTTCAATATGCTGTCTAAGTTTAGTATGCTTTTTAATATGCAGTCTAGGGCTACAGTCTTGTTAGGTCACAAAGAATTGGATTGACTGAGAGACCAAGCGGACATACACACATTGAGCTACCCTGAATGAATGCCGGGTACTTTGGTTCTGAGAATAAAATGTTAGATATGACTCTGCCTTTGTAGAGGGGGGAAACAAACACTAAACAAGCAGTTACAGGGAAGTGTGAGGAGTATCCTGATAAGGAAGTGCTGAGTTCTGTGGAAGCATATGGTATTAATATTACCATCTCAGTTCCACTACCTGTTGGCAGCAAGAGCTTAATAGAGTTGCTTAACCTCTCAAAGGCTCATTTCCTCATATGTAAAATTGTGGCCAGTAATAATACTTGCTTTGTATATTTGTTATGAGATTAAATTTTAAAAAAAAATCACTTGGTACAGTGCTTAGCACATAGTAGTGAAGTCACTCAGTCGTGTCTGACTCTTTGCGACCCCATAGACTGTAGCCTACCAGGCTCCTCCATCCATGGGATTTTCCAGGCAAGAGTACTGGAGTAGGGTGCCATTTCCTTCTCCCGAGGATCTTCCCAACCCAGGGATCGAACCCAGATCTCCCGCATTGTAGGCAGACGCTTTACCATCTGAGCCACCAGGGAAGCCTGGTAGTAAGCACATAGTAAGCACCCAATAAATGTTAACTGCAATAATGAGATAACATTAAGTTTATGTTACAATACCATTTTATTGAGTTCATTTCTATGTCTAAAGTTTAAATTTTCTAATTCGTTTTTTTCTTAATTCCCAGCATCCATATTTTTTTTACTTCTGGCTCAGTGTCTATAAAGCTTCTAGATGTTTATTCACTTACTAAGTTTCTCATCCTTTTATTTAACAAATATATATTTGGTGCCCATTCTAAGGGCTTCCCAGGTGTAAAGACACTGCCTTTCAGTATAGAAGATGCAGGTTCAATCCCTGAGTTGGAAGGATCTCCTGGAGGAGGAAATGGCAACCTGCTCCAGTATTCTTGCCTGGAAAATTCCAGAGACAGGGGGGCCTGCTGGGCTACAGTCCATAGGGTCACAAAGAGTCAGACATGACTGAGCGACTGAGCAGGGGAGGTCGCCCATTGTAAACCAGACCCTGTGTCAGACACTGATAATAAAATACTGAGCACAAGTAGGGTCCTTGTCCTGAGGCAGCTTACAGTCTTCTCAGACCATGGGCATTGAACAAATCATTCCATGAGGAAATGCAGGATGACAGAATGTCTCAGCATGTGCATAAAGACACTTAATGATGAAAAACAAGTCTTTTATCAGAGCAATACTGAACAAGATGCGGGCTGTGAAATTGGAACCAAATAGTTCCAATACCATGGAAATACTATGCTAGAGCTCCAGATCTTAAAGCAAGCAAAGATTAATCTTGAAACTCAGAATATCGTCTGCATAATAACCTTCCACTTCCTTGCCCTATGAGGTTGCTGACAAAAATGCTATTTATTGTAATTTTTAAATGGGCTATATTATACAAGCAATGACAATTTGAGAATGTTCTTAATGATAGCAGCCATGTTCTTGAGAATGGTACTTATGCTGAATACTCTGTCCTAGTTCATTCTAACAGTACAGTCCACAACCTACATGGTTTTGCCAGTAAGAAAAGTAGGCACATTGAGGAATACACCGATGTGCTATTTATTCCTAGACCCTTGTACAAAGTCCTTAAGATTGTGGATGCTGGAATCTATCTTCATTGTAAAATCTGGTCTGATTACTGAAATTCTCAGTGCCCAGTGTCTTCATTAATAAAGTGGGGTTAATCCTTGTATCTTCCTCAAATGGTTAGAATAAAGTGGGGCACATATTGAGAACTCTATAATACTAGTGATTACATGTTAGCTGCAGGCTCTAATTTTAAAGAAAGAAAAATGAACTATTTGAGGTCATTTGGTTACAATTTAGAGTAACCAGCTCTCCTGGTTTGCCAAAGACTTTTACCTGCTAATGAGACAATCCTAGATAGATAGGGACAGTTGGTTATCCTAAACCTACATATGTAGAAGGCAGAATGCTGACCCACAGGCATGGTCCCCTGTCTGCATGACATCAGAAATCTAACATAGGAACCACTAATACTGTTTCCTACTAGCTAAATTGCATGAACTAATGATGAAATTGTGATGAATCAGGTATCATAGTAAATCTAATTTGGGGTCCCAAAGGTCCTCAACTTTAATTTTTGAGTTTTAATTAGTTAACAGCACTCTAGCGTTTTCCATATCCCACAAGCAGAAAGCCAGGGAATAAGGAAGCACAAGCTCACCTCCTGAACTAGCCACTATGCAGATCCACCTGTAAGTCTTACTAAATGTGTAGGCTTATTGTACCACCTCCTGCAGTAGGTCAGAGTTTCATACCAGTGCTCCAGCCCATGCTTAAAAACAGTAACTTTAAGTAGAAGAGAAATGAAGGTGAGAGAAGGTCATGGTTGTGATCCTTGCAGTAGTTGGATCTTACAGAATGAGGAACAATGCCAAAATAAATGCCCAAATTCTGGCTTCCCTGGTGGCTCAGATGGTAAAGAATCTGACAACATGGGGTTTAATCCCTGGGTTGGGAAGATCCCCTGGAGAAGGGAATGGCTACGCACTCCAGTATTCTTGCCTGGAGAATTCCAAGGACAGAGGAGCCTAGTGGCTGCTTTCCATGGGGTCGCAGAGAGTTGGATATGCTGACTTTCACTTTCCGATGATCTTGCTTTTTTTCTCTTACATTTCCCATGAAAGGTCTACATATTACCTAAATGTCCTGCTCATCTTGTAAACCTTGAACCTCTTAATACAGCACTTAGCAAATGCTAGGTTCTGAACAACAACAACAAAATGTTGAATTGAACATGTTAAGGCTGAAGAGATTTATTTTTTAAGCTCTTTTCTCCCTCCTTCAAATAAGTACCTATTGCAGATGCGTGGATCTATCTAAAGAGAGCTGGAAAGTTCCAGAGTCAGTTGTCACACCAATGAATTTTCAGGTTGCCATTTATCTGATCTAACATGAAATAGCGCCCTTTCCAAACCTAGCTTTGGGACGTGACATTGCCAGTTTCCTGAGCTCAAGCTTCTGTGGACACAGTTGTTGCCAATTGTTGTAATGTTGGTATGGAAAAGGCAGCTACTGTATTTAGAAACTGTTCCAGTAAATCATTTTCCAGCTGTCTGGGAGTCACAATCCATAGTCTTAAATAGATATATCTGTCATCAGTTTTATTAGCTTCAGGGTATGTGTGTCATCTGTTGGTTTGGGGTATAGAAACTGGTGTGGGTGAATGTTTTTCTCAGAATGCATTTTTTTAAAAACGCACCAATTCATTTTTCTGCCACAGACTCAGAAGTCACAAGCAATTTGGTATTTTAACCGTATAATCTTTCATATTATTGTATGTTCATTTTAAATCCCAGAGCCCAGCTGAGGCTACTGGAGATGTATAGTGGTCTGTGTGCCCTGTATCCCTTCATAGTTGCCTCTGTGTATATACATTCAGTTGCTCAGTCTTGCCTGATTCTTTGTAGCCCCATGGACTGCAGCCTGCGAGGCTCCTCCATCCATGCAATTTTCCAGGCAAGAATACTGGAGCAGGTTGCCATTTTCCTACCCCAGGGGATCTTCCTGACCCAGGGATCGAATGTGCATCCCCGTGTCTCCTGCATTGGCAGGCGGATTCTTTACCACTAGTGCCACTTCTGAGCATGTGCTTAATGGAAAGCTGCAGTGGAAGCTGGGAGAGCCTCCAACTGCTGGGGAAACTGTTACTGCGAACTTATTTTCATCAAATTGAGAGAGGAAACAATTGACTGATCAATGAATGTATACAGTCAACTTAATGAATTTGAGGTTGTTTCTACTCTTTCAGCCTTAATATGCTACTTTGAAATAATTACAGAAAACAAAGGGAAAGAGGAGAAAAGCTATATTCAGAAATCCCAGACAGGAACGTGTATAAGACAAAACAAACCTTAGATCTGAGATTACTGCTTCATACAGGAAAAAGAGAAGCATGATGATGACTTCATTTTCATCGTTTGGAACAATGATGCTCAAATTGGTTCTCCCTAAGGAAGGTTCAAGATCTGGACCAGAGCCTCTGAGCCCTGAGCTGACAAGAACAGCTTCACACACACCTGCTTTCCATTTTAGGATATGGCACAGGCTTTAGAGAGGTAACAGTCTATATGACTTTGATTTCTTTTTTAACTTGATAAATGTTAGATATTTCCTCATCTAATTTGAGGAATCATACAGTTCAAGAAGAGAATATTTTTTTCCCCTGGTTCAGAGTTCTAGGAGTAATTTTCAAGCTATGGGATATTAAAGAATATATACAAGTTTTTCATAAAAAACACAGAGGCATATACCATAACTTATGTTTATTTCTAAAAGTGTTTCTCAAAAAAAAAAATCCATGGCATAACATTAAAGTGGGGTCCTGTAAAATCATTCCCAATAGCCTTTATTTTTTGTATTATAATAACCACCTAATTAGGGCTTCCCAGGTGGCAGAGTGGTAAAGAATCTACCTGCCAGTGCAGGAGATGCAGGAGATGTGGGTTTGATCCCTGGGTCAGGAAGATCCTCTGGAAGAGGAAATGGTAACCCACTCCAGTATTCTTGGCTGGGAAATCCCAGGGAAGGTGCCTGGTAGGCTACGGTCCATTAGGTCACAAAGAGTCAGATAGGACTTAGTGACTAAACAACAACTACTCTACCTGTTAATATAAACATATGGGAGTTTGTTCATAAAATGTAGAATATTTGGCAGCCCGTTTATCCTCCTCCCACTTTTTATACCACAACACTCAACTACTTGTAATTTGAGGACCATGCTACATTTGTTTATGCCACCCTGACTTTGAACATGCTGTTCCCTTTACCTGGAATTCTCCTCCTCATTCTTATCTTTCAGGTAAATTCATATTTCATCTTTCAACTGTTTTCTCAGATGTCACCTTTTCTTTGTGAATTCCATGACACCACCCCATCCCACTAAGTCCAAAGAAGCTAAACTTGTTCTCTGTGGATTATTATTTATATGTTGACTCCTCAACTAGCTTAAGAGGGAGGTTTTAAAAAAGGGACGTGTCACATTTATCTTTGTTTTCTCAACACTTAACATATTTCCTCGACACAGTAGGTTCTTAATAAAGATCGTATAATTATTGAAATACACAGGAAAACACATACCTGTCTCTACTGTATCCTTCCATCCCTACCCAAGCTTCTTTGACTAGTTCATTTTAGTAATGCATAAGAGGGAGAGCAAAAATCACATCCAGCCTTACAGTTTACTACCAGTTAAAATAAGATGCTAAAGCATTCTAGCCTAAAGAAATGAGCAGAATCTAATTACTCTAAAAGAATGACCTCACTTCATCAGTAGGAACTTGTTAGCAATACAACTCTAAGGACCTTTTAACCTTTATTTCCATTTCCTTTAGAAAGAGATAAGGAGATTAAGCATGGAAAACAGATTTGAATTAGAAAGAAACATGAATTTTAGGAAGATTTTTCTACCACTGTGTCTATATAGACCACTATGTCTGCCTGCATGCACGCAAAGTCGCTTTAGTTGTGTCCGAGTCTTTGCGACCCCATGGACTTGTAGCCTGCCAGGCTTCTCTGTCCACGAAATTTTCCAGGCAAGAATGTTGGAGTGGGTTGCCATTTCCTATTCCAGGGGATCTTCCCAACCCAGAGATTGAACCCACATCTCATATCTCCTGCATTGGCAGGCAGGTTCTTTACCACCAGTGCCATCTGGGAAGCCTACATAAACCACTATGTCTAAATAGAATTTTTTCATAAGCTTAGGAAGTAGAAAACATCGTTGTCTGGACAGTCTATGGGTTTGCCATTCTTAGGGTGATGAGAAACATGCATTTGAAAAACAATATAGATACAATGCATTTGGCTTGGTGTCAACTTTAAATTTGACTAGTAGTACAGTTGGAGGAAATCCATGAAATGTTTGACCAGAAAGTTGTCAGCGCTGCAAGAGGCTTATTCTTGCCTAGTTTAGAATTGCTAGATATTTGATTTGAACTTTGCTATATTGATAAATAAGGATATCCATCCACACACTGAACAGTTATTCTGATTTCCTATTTCACATCACCAGCAGAAAGGCCAGGTTCTTAAATTATCACATCTATGTTAATATATATTCCAGTATGGATTTTTTTCCTTTTCTACTCCTTCCAAGTCTCATATTTTGATTCTTTATTATTTCGTTACTTCTTAAATCAGGGGATCTTGGGTTGAGTATGGTGTCTATAAACCCCTAAAACGGCATGCAAAACATTCAACATACGTGCACCTTCTCCTTGGATGGAAAAGGGCGCAGAGTTTTCAGAAATTTTACATAGGTTCTGTGCTCCTACACCATGTAATGAAAGTTGCTTTTCTTTCAATATTCCTTCCTGAGAAATACTCTCTTTTTATGTACTGCTGTCTCTGGTGAAGCTTTGCAGCTATCAGAGCTTCATTTCTAATTTCTCTTTAGATGAATCCTGATTCATGGCCATTAGCTACAATGCCCAGATTCACTCTTAAGCTTTAGACCTGTATTTCAAAATGCTACTGGACTAACCCCTTAAACTCATTCATTCCAAAGTAGTGATTGAAGTCCCACTCATGGCATTTAGCACTGGAAAGACAGGACAGTTGTCAAAGAAATTCTTATATAACTATCATTTCTTGAGCATGTAATATGTTCCAAGTTTCACCTGTATTATTTCATTTGATTCTCACAAGTCTGTGAGGTTTACAGATGGGGAAACAGAGCCTCAGAGAGATTATATGTTTGTGTGTGTATGTTCAGTCACTAAGTTGTGTCTGACTATTTACAACCCCATGGACTACAGCACACCAGACTTCCCTGTCCTTTACTATCTCCCAGAATTTGCTCAAACTCATGTCCTAGTCCATGATGTTATCCAACCACCTTGTACTCTGCCGCCCTCTTCTCCTTTTGCCTTCAATCTTTCCCAGCATCAGGGTCTTTTCCAGTGAGTTGGCTCTTTGCATCAGGTGACCAAAATATTGGAGCTTCAGCTTCAGCATCTGTCCTACCAATGAATATTCAGGTTTGATTTCCATTAGGATTGACTGGTTTGATCTCCTTCCAGTCCAAGAAACTCTCAAGAGTCTTCTCCAGCACCGCAATTCAAAAGCATCAGTTCTTTGCTTCTCAGCTTTCTTTATGGTACCATCACATGACTACTGGAAAAACCATAGCTTTGACTATACGAACCTTTGTCAGCAAAGTAATGTGTTTGCTTTTGAATATGCTGTCTAGGTTTGTCATATATTTCCTTCCATGGAGCAAGAGTCTTAATATTATGGCTGCAGTCACTGTCCACAGTGATTTTCGAACTCAAGAAAATAAAATCTGCCACTGTTTCCACTTTTTTCCCTTCTATTTGCCATAAAGTGATGAGACCTACTCATAATTACCTGTCTATGTGGTTGAAAAGAGTCAATTTGAACTGCCATTTGTATTTATAGGGTCAAGTTTTAGACTAGTATATTACACAGTCTCTCTTATAGTATAATAGCAGTTTTAGAGTTGGAAGCAGATCACTGCAATAACATATGATAAGCACAGGATCATTTCCTATTTTAAAATGCCTATGATTTCCACTGGCCAGAGGATTAAGTCCATATTCATCAGCCCAGTTTACAGAATGGCCTCAACCTACCTCTCAGTCCTCAGTTGTGCATCTAGTCACACCAAAGTATTGATCCTTTTCTCAATATGTCATGCTTTCCTCTAGTATTTCTCTGCCTTGTCGTCTAGTTGACTGGAAAATCATATGCCCTTCCCTCTTGTTCAAAGTCTTTTAGTTTCAAGATCAATTCATTGAGTGCCACCTTCTGAGTAACTCCCCAAGAAAGGACGAGTTGCTTCCTGTTCTCGTACACTTCTGTCCCTGCCACAGGGCTGGAATGTGAGCTTATGTGTACTGATATTTCTCTATTCCTAGCTAAGTCCCTTGGGGAGAGATGCTAGTTTTCCTAGCATCAGTGATGCTAGGTAGCTATTCAATAAATGTTTGTGTAATGGATGGTATTCAGTCTTTATCTGCCTTTGAGATCAGACATCTTTATACAGAGATGAAACCACAACAGAACTTATCTTTGATATGATCAGTTCCTCTTTCTTTATATATATATATGTGTGTGTGTGTATACACGTATGTGTATATATATAAAGTATATAAAACTTTAGAATTTACACTGATTACATTATTTTCCTGAAGTTTGCCTTTAACTCTGACAAGCTGACACGCGTCTGAAGAAAAAATTGATTATTGCAGGGGATACGAGTGTGGGTGTGCTCAGTTGTATCCGACTCTCTATGAGCTCATGGGCTGTAGCCCGCCAGGCTCCTCTGTCCATGGGATTTCCCAGGCAAGAATACTGCAGCAGGTTGCCATTCCCTTCTCCAAGGATCTTCCCAATCCAGATGTTGAACCTGCATCTCCCGCACTGCAGGCAGATTCTTTATCACTGAGCCATCGGGGAATCCCCATAAGGGGACACAGTAAGATGGTATTTCTTAACTTGTTACTTGGTATGATAATTGTTTTGTGCAAGAGATGAGATTTCAGAAATGTCAAAATAAAAAGTAAGAAAAATCTTGGAAGTGATCTGAGAAAGCCCTTGCAAATCTGTTTAAAAGGAAGACAATGGAGGGATGGTGCCAACACAGTTCAGTGGAGGAAAAAATAGTCTTTTCAACAAAAGACACCAAAAGCATAAGTAGCCACAGAAAAAAGTAGACTAATTGTACTTCATCAAAATTTAAAACTTCAGTGCATAAAAAGACACTATTAAGATAGTGAAAAGGCAGTCCACAGAATGAAACCTATTTGATAAGAGAGTAATAGAATATATAAAATACTCCTACAACACAATAGCAAAATGACCTAATTAAAATGAGGAAAGGAAATGAACAGAGATTTCTCTATGGAAGACATACAGATGGCAAAAAAAAAAAAAAGCCACACACAAAAATATGCCTAACATTAGCTATTGTAAAATTAAAATCAAAACTATAGTGAAATACCACTGCATACTTACTAAGAGGACTTAATTAAAAATAGAACAATAACAACAATTTTGGCAAAAATATGGTGAAATTGAAATGCTCATACATTGCTGGTGAGAATATGAAATGGTACAACCACTTGGAAAGCAGTTCTTCAGAAAGTTAAACATAGAATTACTCTATGACACAGCATTTTTACTTCTAGATATATACTCAAGAGAAATGAAGACATCAGTTCAGTTCAGTCACTCAGTCGTGTCTGACTCTTTGTGACCCCATGAACCGCAGCACACCAGGCCTCCCTGTCCATCACCAACTCCTGGAGTTTACTCAAACTCATGTCCATTGAGTCAGTGATGCCATCCAACCATCTCATCCTCTGTCATCCCCTTCTCTTCCTGCCCTAAATCTTTCCCAGCATCAGGGTCTTTTCAAATGAGTCAGTTCTTCACATCAGGTGGCCAAAGTATTGGAGTTTCAGCTTCAACATCAGTCCTGCCAATGAACACCTAGGACTGATATCCTTTAGGATGGACTGGTTGGATCTCCTTGCAGTCCAAGGGACTCTCAAGAGTCTTCTCCAACACCACAGTTCAAAAGCATCAGTTCTTTGAGGCTCAGCTTTCTTCACAGGCCAACTCTCACATCCATATATGACCACTGGAAAAACCATAGTCTTGACTAGATGGACCTTTGTTGACAAAGTAATGTCTCTGATTTTTAATATGCTGTCTATGTTGGTCATAACTTTCCTTCCAAGGAGTAAGCATGTATCCACGCAAAAACTTGTTTATGAATGTTCATAGTAGCATTCTTCAAGATAGCCAAAAAATGGAAGCTACCCAGTTGCCTATCAACTGATTAATGGATAGGCAAAATGTGATAGATATAGCAACACTATATATAAAAAGAAATGAAGTATTGATACACGGTAGAACACAGATGAACTTTGAAGATGTTAGGCCAAATGAACAAAGCTGATCCAAAAGGCTATATACTGTATGATTCCATTTATATGAAATGTCCAGAATAGACAGATCCCTAGAGGCAGCAAGTGAATTAATGTTTTCTTAAAGCTGGCAGGAAGGGGAATGCAATGTGACTGCTAAAGAATATAGGGTTTGGCAGTGATGAAAATGTTCTGGAATTAGTTCGTATTGATGGTTTCATAACCATGTAAATGCACTAAAAACCACTCAATTGGCATCCTTTAAAATGGTGAATTTTATGGTATGTAAACTTTATTTGAATTATTTTTAAAAGCACTTGTTTCATAGGGTTGTTGTAAGACTAAATGAAAGTATGTAAAATGTGCAGAATCTATATCTGATAAACACTAATTTTCACTTTTTAAAAGGATTAAGTGGAAAAGATAGAGGTTATTCATTTTTGAGAATTGAAAACAATTGTAGTTTACATAGTTTACAAAAGCTATATAGGAAGTGAATTCAAATGTATTAAAACTTTTCAAATCGAAACACTACTTACAGAAACACTAATAAACCCTAAGAAAGACAGTAGACCATAACTAGCCTTTTTCTGACTAGTACTGTTTATACTGAAGTGAATGCACCAAGCTATTAATGTTCCTTTTAAGTTTCATCACAATAGCACAGTCTGGTCACTGGCCTAGAGATAGACACATAACAGCCCATCCAACAGTCAAGTAAACCAATTACTGAGTTACCATTGTGACTAATATTTTGGTTGCTATATATCACACAAGAATTTAAATATAGAATGCAATTATAATAATCATGTCAGAATTTGCTGTTATCATCAATGGAGCCACTACCAGTAGCAAAAATAAAGTTCACAATTATTAGGGATAAATTATGCCAGACTCTAGTGTCTTCACTGGTGCAGTACTTAGTGGTCAGCAGTGAATTTTAAACAGTAGCACAGCACATTGTAAAAGCTACCTTATCCGATAAGAAGTATATGCAACTAATTGTTTATGATCCTGCATTCCTGAGAGATGTGTGCTGCACTAAATGTTTAATGTGTCCTTGACCAAAAGAGAATGCAATATTAATTTTGTTTTGGTGACAAGTTGACTCTCTACAGAAATAGGTGTGCAGCTTAGCTAAGTGCAGCAGTTTTAGGAAATCCTGCTCCCTAGGCTATGGAATATCTAAGGAACTTACCTTTACCTTTCTCAAGAATGTCATTTCAAAAGACATTCTGTAAACTCATCAACATTGAATGATGATGAAATGCAACAAATTTTACCAGTTTATCGGGGAGGTACTTTGAAATATGTCAGAGATTAAAATTCAGAAAAGGCCACAGTCATAAAATGGTTCACAAAGATTTGGGTGAATGAAAAATGAAAAAAAAAAAAGCATACTTAACTTCCTGAAACACCATGTTTCTTCTTTCTTTGATTCCGGATTAAATATAAGTGTAAGTTTTAGGATGTTTAAGTTCAAATGTCTAGGCTCTGTTGTGTTTAGTATATAAATTCAACTCAATTAAACACATATGAAGTACTTAACATTTCACCAACATGTTTTTCAATTACATGAGAATTATGGCTTATTAATGAAAAAAATAAATAAATGATAAAATAGAAGTTAATGTAAAGAACAAACACATGGTACAAGGAAGTACTTTATGAGACTGATAGGTTCAAGGTAAATAAGTGGAGAGTAGGTTTTCCAACATGATGAAGAAAAAAGTATGAATTTGACATATTCAGCAAATCACAAGTAAATTAGTCTGATTGAAGTGGAGACGTGTTAGGGAATGTGGAAGGAACAATTAGATAAAGTAAAGCTAGATTAGTTTCTGGGATATCTTAGTATGGCTAATTCAACTTGATTTGTGGACAAGAAGAAATTATAGGTTCTTGAGAAGGAAAGTGACATTTATTCAGAACAAAGTGTTTTCAGAACAAACTTTGTGGCAGTATTTAGGATGGAATGGGGAATTTGAGGTACAGATTTAGGAATGTTACTAAGGAACATTAGGAACTATTAGGAATTATTTTACTAAGATTTGGAATTGGCCCAAAACAAACTTTTACATGAAATCAAGAAAATGGGTTTATATGATAGAATTTTACATACATGGGGGTAAATAAATAGGCTTTTATACACAGCACACTAGACAACTGGATGCAGTTTACTATGTTCCATAGGCTTCCCAGGTGGTATAGTGGTAAAGAACTCGCTTGCCGATGCAGGAAACAAAAGAGATATGGGTTTGGGAAGATCCCCCGGAGGAGGGTGTGGCAACTCACTCCTCCAGTATTCTTGCCTGAACAGTCTCAGGGACAGAGGATCCTGGCGGGCTTCAGTTCACAGGGCCTCAAAGAGTTGGACACTACTGAAGCCAGTGAGCGATTTTGTCCAATATTTAAAATTATATAAAGTGAAAGTGAAAGTCACTCAGTCGTGTCCGACTCTTTGCGACCCCATGGACTATACAGTCAATGGAATTCTCCAGGCCAGAATACTGGAGTGCATAGCTGTTCCCTTGGGAAGATTCCAGGGGATCTTCCCAACCCAGGGATCGAACCCAGGTCTCCCACGTTGCAGATGGATTCTTTGCCAGCTGAGCCACAAGCCCCCAAAATATAAGAAGGTCATAAATATTCAGTGTAATTCTTTTGTTTTCTGAATTCTCCCATTGGGGAAAACTGGAGAGTGTTTATCATAATTGAGGTCCAAGTAAATGAATTTAAGTTCTGAGAGACCAAAGTTATTCCTAGCTTTATCTGTATACATGGATGTATAAGGGTCTGTGTGTGTCTGTCTCAAGGGCACAGAAAAAGACACACACAGAAATGGAGATGAGTCAGTAGCCAGATCGACATCAGAGAGTGGTGAAGCAAAGTCAGGAAATACGTACCTGATTTGAAAAATATTGATGCCTTCGTGATGGTTTGGCATGTGGCATTTTTATCTTTTTAAAGATAAAAATTCTCTTGGTGCCCTCAGTTCAGTTCAGTTCAGTTCAGTCACTCAGTCATGTCCGACTCTTTGCAACCCCATGAATAGATGCAGCAAAAACTTCCTGTGGGGAAAAGGATGGTAGAAAAAGGTTAGGTTATTTTGTTACTTTAGAAAGTATGAGGTCAGAGAGCACACAGCCGAAGTTTTCCAAATCTGCTCAAAATCTTGACAGGCCATCAGTCCATTTCCACCTGCATAATCATCCACAGTGCTTCTAATTATTATCATCTTAGAAATATAATAATAACAGGAACATATAAAATTGAAGAGAAGATTTTCATTTCACTTGTAAGAAAGGTTCTATCCAAAGTCATGGGCTTTCTTAGGACTAGAGATTTATAATATCTAGATACCTATAGAATATGCAATTGCTGTTTCTGTGTTATTTGCCCAACAGAACCAATGTGTTTAGACCAATATTATATTATCCAAGTAAAATTAATGACAGGAAAGTACCATGAGACATTTTTAACAGCTGCTTGTAATGTCACAAACACCCTTTTTTAAAAAAAAAAAAAAAAAGGAGGAAACAATATTCAATATACTTGAATAGTACAGATTGGTTTTCTCAATGACCCTATGAGGTTTTAATGAAATGTGCATATGTATGTATCAGGAAAGGAACCAGAATAAGACTCAGGTTCTTTAAGGAGATGGAAACTAAATACATGGAATTAAAAGCTTAGAAAATAATTGGAAAGGCTAGAGATGGAGGCTGTGCTCCAGAATTCTGCAGAGCTGACCTACTAGGGGAACCTCTACTTCTGCTTCAGTCAGAAAGGTGAGGAATCCAGAAGTCACTACAGAATTTGAGTTCAAAAAGTGCCCACTGCAGCTACAATTAAGGAATCAAGAAACCACCACCGCTGCCACCACAGCCTCTCAAAACCCATGAAATGTAGAACTTGGATGCTGGACGCCATCACACGGAAGTCGTGTCTTTGCCATCTTACTTATTAGCAGAAAACAATACAAGCAGCAGGAAGATGACCTCCACTTGACTTCTGCCTTCTAAATCTCAACCGGTGCATCTAATTGGTTGAACATCATTTGCATCTGCAACTTTAATTGTGCAGGAATCTGGGAAGTGCAATTTTTAGCCTTCGAGCTACTGCAGTCCGGGGATGCATACTACAAAGTGGGGAATGGTTGCCAACCAGCCACATCCACCTCATGCGATTCAAAGGCTTTCGAAATTTCTCATCCAAGGTCACAGAACTAGCGAGTGCTGGAGCAGTAAATGCGAGTTCAGAGATTTTGGCCACTTGCCCAGTGCTCTTTCCACTACATCAGTCTCTAGCACTGATTACTCTCTGAAGACATTTGCCAAAGGAGACATATTTTCAAATCTTGTGCTAATTATATTTTTCAATGAAGCATTAATTCAGGCATCTGTGAATATTGTTACCTTTTAGTCTTATGTCAAATCTAGTTCTTCTTCCAAACTCAGACTTAATCTTATTTTACAGTACTTACAGTTAAACCAACACTGCAAGGGTTTAATACCTTTGAGTATTTTTCTCAGCAGGCTTGCTGCTTAATCCATTTAATGTCAGAACAACACAAACCTTCTTATTAAAATGGGGGAAAGGACATCATTAAAGTACATCAGTGGCTTTCTTTCTACTGGGTAAAACAGCCAATCTGGCAATATTTGTCCCTTATCTTTATTTGCTTGCATTTTCTGCTAACAATGCAAGGAAAACATTTAAAAGGAAAAAACTTGGGATGCTAAATTCTCCTGAATTTTAATCATGCATAAAAGAAAAACAGAAGGCTGAAACTCCACTTTGAGAAATCTTCCTAAGTGTATACTTCAATATTAAAATTTTAAATATGGAATATACAAATAATGGAAAAATTTTAATGTATCTCTAATATCTCATTAATATAAATATAATCACAACTTTCATTCCACATGCTTTTTAAATCAACTTTGGGAACATTTTTTTATATGCACATTTAATGATTGAGGTACAGACATTTCTATACATTAAAATATCAATTGCTAGATAATGTCTATTTAGACATCTCTGTTTAGGTTTATTAATTATATTGTGTTACAGTTAAAAGAAGGGGTTAAATTCATGGTACTACATAGAAAACCTAGTTCTTGCAAAGTTAGCGTTCAACTCTGAGTTATTCAAGGAAAAATGAGTTGAAGTTTGCATTTTCAACCTTTCATATGCTTTTTAAATACTGTCAAAACACTCCAGCTGGATTTAGATTGGTATTTTTACTAACGCAGGTGTATGTTTTGGTGGTGGTGGTGGTAGTGGTGCTTTGCTTCAAAGAATCATGCAAAAAAATGACAAATCTGAGATCACAAACTCTTAGTTTAAATGAGAAAATATGGAAAGACACAGTATCTAATAAATATTTTTAAAGTTCTATTTCCTGAAGAATTTAGATAAGAATTGTTTACATTATAAAATAACCAGTTAGCATTTCATTAAATACCAATGTACTCCAAAACAGTTACTGATTTCTATGCTTTTTTTTTTCTGAAACCCATTTGCTTTATGTTATTATTTATAGACCCAGATAACCAGAATGGATTCAACTTAAAGCAGGGATGTAAAGAGTAAGATGTTTCCAAAAGCTGGGAATAAATTGAATCCTTATAACCTATTCCCTTCAAGACTCCTCGCCACCGTAAAGGCAGATGGCAACTCGATCTAGGTTCAGGCAGGAAAGAAGCTCAGCTAAAGTTTAAAGTTTTACAAGGGAAATTCTTTCACCCTGCCTTAGCAGGGAAGGGTGGAGAACCCACTGATACACAGGACACTCCCTCAGTGACATCCCCTTGATTAATTATGTAACCAGATCTCCTTTACCAGTATCTACTTACCAGTCAGTTAATGGCAGATGTTTCTGATGCTTGCTATAGACTTTGCTTTAGGAAGGTTCTATGAACCCTCACATCATTGCATAGCATTAATGTGAGAAGATTTTACTTGGGGTGCAAGTTAACATTTTTCCCAAAAGATTTTTTTAAAGCAATTAGTTTAGTATACGTCTTACACATATAAATCCTGACTTCTGATGCATTGTACAGTTTTATCCAAGTCAGGCAGTATAAGCAAAAGAGTGTATAAAGAAGAAATTTCAACTGTACAATACAAGAACAAATGAAAAATATTTGTAAGGTAATGGAAGCTACTAGCAGTTTAGTATATGTAAGTAGCTAGTGGATACAGCAAAATGAATAATTTGATATTAGCTTAAAGCAGCTAAATTCTCAAAAGGCACAAGTAACTACTGTACACATACATTCTTCAGTCTGTGGATGCTGCAAAATGGGGACATTGGCTTTTAAGTTTGTTCCCAAACCAGAGAAGTGCCGAAATTTCATTGAAGTCTTCTTTCGCTTATCTGCCATCTGTTTCCTGGAATATCAAGGGCTCGATATTTTACAGACATGAGTCTTGGCCTGTAAAATATAAAACTTTGTAACTTTTTCATAATCAAGTTTTACATTCATAAGAATAAAAGACCCAGCAAGCAAAAGGCAAAATCTGAACCTAAAACATGTTAATATTTTTACAGATAACATTTTTTCAAAAAATCTTAACATTTCTGACAACAAAGCATTATTCCTAAGTAATAGAAATAATTTTGATGAATAACAGATTATTCCTACGTATGATTTTAGTTTTCTTATCAGTGTTCAGGTTAGCATTAACCAGAAAGGTGTTACTTTTTTCTTGCTTCTGATTATGACATTGTGTAGAATATCCAAGCAAGGGATGAGGGCAGTAAGCATTTAGAAATAGCCCTTAGATGTTTATATCTGTTTTTTTGTGTTAGAGTCAGGGCAGGCAATTTGTAAACAGATTATTTTTTAAGAAATGAATCAAGTTAGTTCACGGTGAGATAAAATAAATTTTTTGACTGGAATAGAGGTCATGAGACCTGAATTCTTGGCTGATTAGCAGGCCACTTTATCTTGTTGGCCCTGAGGTTTTTCAGGTTAATGAAAGGTTTAGCTATGCCAAAGATTGCTGAATTTTTCCAGTTCATGGCTCTCTTAGTGTCTCAGAAATTTTTCCATGTTATGGAGGCTAAAAGAAATACCTATTGATAACAATTCCATTTATTAAGTAGTTAGGTCTGAACTTATTATGTGTATCTGTCATAACTACTTAGTTGCTATTTCACAAAATAATGCACATACATGAAAAAAATTTGTTATATTGTTAACAGTATGTGCATGTTTGTTGGGTACTTTACATCTTTCTGAAAACTTTGAATTGAATAGGAAACCAATATCTTCATTTCCTGGTCCACCGTCATTTTCCCATGGTTCTTGAGTGTTAGAACAGCAGCTTACAAAACGGTCTCATAAGATGTAATCAAAAGGACTGAGTACAGTTTCTTGTTAAAGTTCTAAGCTAATTGAAGGTAGTATCTTGCATACTATCAAGCTGATGTCACTTTGTTGGCCTTGAAAATTTTAAATATCCCATGAGGGTGCCTCTTTGACTTTGTGTGATGCCCTTGGGGTGCCTCAGTACACAGTTTGTGATGGATGGGCTATACTCTCTTAAATATTTAATGTAACTAACAATATGTGATCTGAGATGTAGAAACAGAGAATAAGTGAAATAGATCATTCTGAAGGCCTGGGCTAAGAAGCTGCAGGACTCAAGAGAAGGTAAAAATAGTAATAAATGTCTGCATGGGGCACACCTCCCCTTCCCGTGTCACCTACAAAATGCTTACCTTTGGCTCACAGTTCGGTTCATACTTCCTAAGGGCAGCCTCCCTTAAGCAAGTCAAATTAACCTATTCAGAGTAGTCACTTCATACCACCTCTCAGAGCAGCAATTATACATACATTTATTTGTATAATTACTTAATGAATTAAGTAATTATAGAATTAAGTTCTAAGAGGCTAGGAATATGTCTGGTATCAGCACTGTATCCCACAGTCCAGTATATTATAGGAGCTAAAACCTTGCCAGATGAAATGAATAAGTGCACATACTCTGACAGAATAAGGTTAGCATTCAATTATTAATTCTAAAATAGCTGCTTTTTTATAATAGCATTCCTAAAACTTTCTTTTTCTCATAATATTTATCAGTGAAAAGGAACCCATACACATATAGCTACATTGGGAACCTCAGGAACTAATCTCATCTAAACTAAGTAAAAGCATAAGGATAAGACAGTCAAATATTCATAAACTCTTACAGGGAAATAATTTTACAAGAAAATTTCTTTTTTTTTGCAAAGTATGGTTTTATTTTATTATTAAATTATTTTTTATTGTAGTATAGTTGGTTTACACTGTTGATCTCAGGTGTACAGTAAAGTGAATTATTTATATATATATATATATGTATATATATATACACACACACATTGCTGCTGCTGCTGCTAAGTCGCTTCAGTCGTGTCTGATTCTGTGCGACCCCATGGACGGCAGCCCACCAGGCTCCCCCATCCCTGGGATTCTCCAGGCAAAAACACTGGAGTGGGTTGCCATTTCCTTCTCCAATGCATGAAAGTGAAAAGTGAAAGTGAAGTCGTTCATTCGTGTCCAACTCTTAGCAACCCTATGGACTGCAGCCCACCAGGCTCCTCCATCCATGGGATTTTCCAGGCAAGTGTACTGGAGTGGGGTGCCATTGCCTTCTCCAATATATATACACACACACACACATTTATATATATATATATCCACTCTTTTCAGGTTTTTTTTTTTTCCATATAGGCCATTACAGACTATTGAGTAGAGTTCTCTGTGCTATAGAGTAGATCCTTATTATCTATTATATATATATTTAATAGTAGTGTGTATATGTCAACCCCAATCTTCCAATTTATCCTTCCTCTCTTTCCTTTTTAGTAGCTGTAAGTTTCTTTTATACGTGGTATTCTTTATGTTTTGTAAACAGGTTCATTTGTACCCTTTTCTTTAGATTCCACATATAAGCAATGTCATATAATAGTTGTCTTTCTCTGACTTCCTTCACTCAGTATGCCGATCTCCAGGTCCATCCATGTTACTGCAAATGGCATTATTTCATTCTTTTTTATGGCTGAGTGGTATTCCATTATATATATGTAGCACAACTTATTTATTCATTCCTCCATCAGCGGACATTTAGGTTGCTTCCATGTCCTGGCTATTGTAAATAGTGCTGCAATGAACATTAGGGTACATGTATCTATTTGAATTATGGTTTTCTCCAGATATATGTCCAGGAGTGGGATTGCTGAATCATATGGTTACTCTATTTTTAGTTTTTTAAGGAACCTCCATACTGTTCCCCAGAGTGGCTATATCAATTTACTTTTCCAACAACAGTATAGGAGGGGTCTCTTCTCCACACCCACTCCAGCATTTATTGTTTGTAACTTTTTTGATAACGGCCATTCTGAGTGGTTTGATGTGATACCTCATTCTAGTTTTGATTTGCATTTCTCTAATAATTAGTGGGGATTCCCAGGTGGTGCTAGTGGTAAAGAACCCACCTGCCAATGCAGGAGACATAAAGATGTGGGTTCAGTCCCTGGGTTGGGAAGATCCCCTGGAGGGAGGCATGGCAACCCACCCCAGTATTCTTGCCTGGAGAATCCCATGGACAGGGAAGCCTGGTGGGCTACAGTCCATGGGGTTGCAAAGAGTCAGGCACCACTGAAGGGACTTAGCATGCACGCAACACTTAGTGATGCTGACCATTTTTTCATATGCCTCTTGGCCATCTGTATGTCTTCTACAGTATTCTTGCCTGGAGAATCCCATGGACAGGGAAGCCTGGTGGGCTACAGTCCATGGGGTTGCAAAGAGTCAGGCACCACTGAAGGGACTTAGCATGCACGCAACACTTAGTGATGCTGACCATTTTTTCATATGCCTCTTGGCCATCTGTATGTCTTCTTTGGAGAAATGTCTAGATCTTTTGCCCATTTTTTAATTGGGTTGTTTGTTTTTTTATATTGAGCTGCATGCATGATTTGTACACTTGAGTGATTAATCTCTTGTCAGTTGCTTCATTTGCAAATATTTTTTCCCATTCCGTGGGTTGTCTTCTCATTTTGTTTATGGCTTCATTTGCTGTGCAAAAGCTTTTAAGTCTAGTTAGGTCCCATTTGTTTGTTTTTGTTTTATTTTCATTACTCTTAGAAGATGGATCAAAAATATCTGCTGTGATTTATGTCAGAGAATGTTCTGCCTGTGTTGTCCTCTAAGAGTTTTATAGTATTTGGTCTTACATTTAGGTCTCTAATCCATTTTGAGTCATTTTTGTGTATGGTATTAGAGAATGTTCTAATTTCATTCTTTTTTAAAAAACTTTATTTATTTTTGGTTATGGTAGGTGCTTTGTTGCTACGCGTGGGCTTTCTCTAGTTTCTGTGAGCAGAGGCTACTCTCTAGTTGTGTTGAGCGGGCCTCTCATTGCAGTGGCATCTGTTCTGTGGAGCACAGGCTCTAGATTGGGAGCACAGGCTCTAGATTGGGAGCACAGTAGTTGTGGTGCATGGACTTAGCTGTCCTGCCTTGGACCATCTGTGGAACCTTCCCAGACTAGGGGCTGAACCTGTGTCCCCTGCATTGGCAGACGGATTCTTAACCACTGGACCATTAGGGAAGTTTTCATTCTTTTACATGCAGCTGCCTAGAGCACAGTAGTTGTGGTGCATGGACTTAGCTGTCCTGCCTTGGACCATCTGTGGAACCTTCCCAGACTAGGGGCTGAACCTGTGTCCCCTGCATTGGCAGACGGATTCTTAACCACTGGACCATTAGGGAAGTTTTCATTCTTTTACATGCAGCTGCCTAGTTTTCCCAGAACCACTTATTGAAGAGATTGTCTTTCCCCCATTTGTATATTCTTGCCTGCTTTGTCATCTATCCTATTCTGTCGATCTACATTTAGCTCTGTGGTAGAAAAAGTTATGTTACTTCATAAAAGTTGCTCATATACAAAATTTCAAAATCTTATCAAAGGTCCAGACCACACTTTGAGAAACATGTTCTATAGTAGTGATATCAGAAGTAGAAAAGTGATAGTCTCTAGAAAATGGCAGCTTATTTTTTTTAATGACACTCTACTACAAAGCCTGATTTTATTGACATCCGTTCAGTTCAGTCGCTCACTCGTGTCTGACTCTTTGCGACCCCATGAGTCCCAGCACGCCAGGCCTCCCTGTTCATCACCATCTCTCGGAGTTCACTCAGACTCACGTCCATCGAGTCAGTGATGCCATCCAGCCATCTCATCCTCTGTCGTCCCCTTCTCCTCCTGCCCCCAATCCCTCCCAGCATCAGAGTCTTTTCCAGTGAGTCAACTCTTCGCATGAGGTGGCCAAAGTACTGGAGTTTCAGTTTTAGCATCATTCCTTCCAAAGAAATCCCAGGGTTGATCTCCTTCAGAATGGACTGGTTGGATCTCCTTGATTTTATTGACATATTAAGCACAAATTTTAAGGGAAGTGTATGATGTCACTATTGAAATGAATTCTGAAAATCTTATTAATATTCTATTTTCTGGTATAAAAATCAACTACTAAAGTCAAACAGAATCCTAAAGTGAACAGAAAGTAAGGATATAGGTGTAGGACAAAGTAAGATAGTGAACAATTGCATTAAATAACTATAACAACTTAAAAAAAAAAAGTAGACTTTAAAAAAAAATAGTAAATTAAGATTGATTCATGGATTTTGTGCATTCAGTATATCTGTTTTCTGAAAAGTGCTTTAAGATACAGTATTGGTAAGTTATATTTTGTTATGCATTTCTCACCCTTAAAGTTTTTAGGCAAAGAGAAGATTATTTTATTATACATTTTTAGGCAGAATGGCTATGGGTAAAAATACAGAGATGGGGAAATAAAAGAGAAGGTAAGATAAAGATGGTTGATCTTGTGCACCTGGAACTGCTAATCCGTAAACAGCAAGCTCCCCTGTATGCACTGTCTTCTTTGGGAACTTGTTTCATCTTTTCCCTTAAACTAAAAACTACCCCTCCCCAAAGCTATCATCTCCCAAATAGTATCTGTTTATTTTCTCTCGTCACATATCCAAGATATAGAGTTGATGTCCACATAGTACCCTATTGCCACATCCTGGATCACTTTTACCTTATAGTCTTATAAAATTAAAAAAAAAAAAAAAACACACATAAACTATCAACCACAAAACACACCTGTACTTTTGTAGGTCATGCTAGAAATCCCTCCTCATCACACCTTCTTTATCTTTCTGATCCAAAATTACCAGCCTATTCTATCTCACCCACCACCCTTCTGTCCCCCAGCTTCTGTAGATTAATATTTCTTAACCTTTATGTACATTTCAGTTACCTGGGAGATCTTGTTAGATTCAGATTTTGAGTCAGTAAGGACACCCAGAGACTGCATTTCTTATAACCTCATTGTGAACCACTCTAAAGAGTTAGCACTAGAGGAGCTGTTTTTGCTATTGTTTAAACTACAGTAGTAATCCTCACTGCCCTCTTCTGCTTTAGCATTCTTTCCTTCCTTAGTTATTTTCAGCATCTAATCTTAGAGTTTTTCGTTTTTTTAACATAGTCAATTTCAATCTTTCTCTCACCTCTTTCTCATCCGTTTAAATATCACCCACTTAAAAAAAAGGGGGGGCCTAATTTAACCCTTTACTCCCCCTAGCTGCCATCCTAGGTCTCTGTCACAGACTTTTTTTTGAAGAATTGTCTGTTTGCTGATATCACTTCATCTCCAATTCAGTTCTGTTCCCCTTCCATCTGATTTGTAGGTCCATTAGCCCACCAACAGTGTTCGCTAAAGTCACAAAATTACCCATGGTAGGAAGCCACAAAGGACTTTTTCAGTTCTCGTCTTATTTGAACCTCCCAACAGCATGCAGTTCTGTGAACCACTCCAACATTTTTCCACTTTGTCCTCCATGACAAGACAGTCTTTTATTCTCCTGTTAACATTCTGGAAACTCTCTTTCAGACAGTTTTACAGGACCATCATCTTCTAGGCAGTTATTAGATATTACAAACTAAAGTTCCTTGGGGTCCTGTCTTCCTTTTCTAGCATATATCCACACCCGACAGTCTACGTAATCTCTTGTCACTTAAATGCAGATGACTTCTGAATTGATATCTTCAGCTCATACATTTTTGAGTTACAAACCTATATATCCTGTGGCCTACTTGACACACCTTAGATAGTTCAGAGCTACCTCAACTGTTAGTGCTGCTGCTGCTGCTGCTACTAAGTCGCTTCAATCGTGTCCGACTCTGTGCGACTCCATAGACAGCAGCCCACCAGGCTCCTCTGTCCCTGGGATTCTCCAGGCAAGAATACTGGAGTGGGTTGCCATTTCCTTCTCCAACGCAAGCATGCATGCTAAGTCACTTCAGTTGTGTCCGACTCTGTGCGACCCCACGGACAGCAGCCCACCAGGCTCTTCTGTCTGCAGGATTCTCTAGGCAAGAATACTGGAGTGGGTTGCCAAAGTGATCCAAGCTAAATTAATAGTTTCCCACCATTACATGCCATCTTCACATAGCCTGATGCATAGTCCAAAAAAATGTTTTTGACACATCTTCCTTCAGTGTCATATATCCATCTATTCCATCTTTTAGGACCTCCTTGAATTCTATGGAACCTATTCACTTTTTTCCATCTACATTATCACCTCCACCCTTGTATCAATAACTACCATCTATTGGCTGGGCTATTGCAAATGGCTTCCTATGGAATATCATTTCCATTGCATTCTGCTCCTACCTCTTTTACACCCTAAAGATATGGAGATATTTTGAAGGATAAATTTGATCATTCATGCCTGTCTCCTCTGCTCACCCTGCACTTGCTTTAGTCCCTCATACAACTTGCCAGGCTCCTTCCACTAATGGGATGTTGCTTGTACTGTTTCATTGACTTGCAATGTCTTCCCCTCTTTTCTTCTAAGACTTTATCTATCAGACCTCAACTCCACCATCATGATTTTGGGAAAGCTACCTTTGTCTCAATGACTATGTCAAATTTCTCTACTAGGAGACCATACTTAATCATGTGCTTCTCCATTAGAATATCCCTTGAGAGCATGGTGGTGGTTTAGTTGCTAAGTTGTGTCCAACTCTGTGACCCCATGGACTGTAGCCCACCAGGCTCCTCTGTCCATGGGATTTTCCAGGCAAAAATACAGGAGTGAGTTGCCATTTCCTTCTCCAGGGAGTCTTCCCCACCCAGGAGTCGAACACAGGTCTCTTTCATTGCAGGCAAGTTCTATACCAACTGAGCTAGGAGGGAAGCACACTTATATGGATAGGAATCTCAAATGAAAAAGCATTTGAGTTGGGCAATTTTTGTGTTATTGAAGAATAACGTGGAAGATGAATTAGGGATGTTGCAATACAGAAAATTTAGTAGTATTTGTTGGAATATTTAGATGTAAGTTGTAGAAGAGTTGAAGATATTTCATAGGGTTGATAGGAGAATGGTTGAGTATATGACAGTGAGGTTTCAGCTAAAGAAAACAATGTTCAATTTATTGATGTTCTGAATGTGAGGTAACAAACTCACCAGATGGAAATGGCTTGATGACATTTTGAAATGTAGGAATGGACATGGTGCAAGATTTCATCTAGACTTCTTAGTCTGATTGCCCTTCTCCTGACAAGCAAAACATACTCCTGTGTTTACTTTTCTGGGTAAAGGCACAGGAGGAGTCAGAAATCTTGGAGGTACTTGAGATTGCTCTCTCTTATTTCCTTATTATCTGCTCTTTTTTCCCTCCATCCCACTGTCACTTCCCTGGACTTTCACCTGGACTACTTCAACAACTCGAACTTCTCTCTCTGCATCCAGTCATTTTCTCCTGTAATCCAGTTTGCACTGTCATTTAAAACTTCCAAAACACTAGAATGTCACTTGCCTGCTGTGGATCCTTCAAAGGTTTCCACTGACTGTAGAATAAAATCTGGACTCTTGATCAGGCTTTATGATTTGACCCTAGATTCCTGGATTTCACTTCCAGCTTCTCTCTCCAGCTATACCAGACTGCTTATTCTCAAATGCCTCCTGCTGCCTGCCTTCCCACCTTCCTGAAATCTGACTGTAGTTTAACAGTTATTCTGACTGGGGAAAAGATACTATACTGTCTTGTACGGAGACAAAAATCAAACTCAAAACAAAAAGACAAGAAGAACGCCTGGCCGTCAAGTTCAACTCAGATGTGGCCTCCTCAAGCTTCCTCTAGGAAGATTTATAGTTCCACAGGTTATCTGCCAGCTCAGTGTAATGCTTAGCCAAAAGTTAGCTGACTCACTGTCCCTTGCAAAGGTGAATTTAAGCTCACTACTTGGCATTTCTTTCCTTGAGGTTGTCTGATTACAAAGAGTTTGGCTACACATAATTTGTCTTCACATGCCTTTCTGGGCTGGATATGTGTCCACAGATTCCTCCCCTTGACCTCAAGAAGATGGCTACTGGGGGTGGGGGGTGGTCATTACGCCTTACGTCATCACGTGCCGGGAGGGTGGGGCCCTCAAGGGAAATATAGCAAAGGGCGGGGCCAAGTGGGATGGGGCGGGGCTACGAGGAGATGTGTATAAGAGACAGGGACTTTTTCAGTTCTCGTCTTATTTGAACCTCCCAACAGCATGCAGTTCTGTGAACCACTCCAACATTTTTCCACTTTGTCCTCCATGACAAGACAGTCTTTTATTCTCCTGTTAACATTCTGGAAACTCTCTTTCAGACAGTTTTACAGGACCATCATCTTCTAGGCAGTTATTAGATATTACAAACTAAAGTTCCTTGGGGTCCTGTCTTCCTTTTCTAGCATATATCCACACCCGACAGTCTACGTAATCTCTTGTCACTTAAATGCAGATGACTTCTGAATTGATATCTTCAGCTCATACATTTTTGAGTTACAAACCTATATATCCTGTGGCCTACTTGACACACCTTAGATAGTTCAGAGCTACCTCAACTGTTAGTGCTGCTGCTGCTGCTACGGGAGGAGCCGCAGCCAGCCAGGCACCATGAACAGCAGCAGCGCTAACATCACCTACGCCAGTCGTAAGCGGCGGAAGCCGGTGCAGAAAACGTGAGTCTCCGGAGCCTGTCCTCTGTGCGGTGGGGAGGTGGGCGCTCCGGCGCGGGACACCGCCGCACCCCGCCCCCAAATCCCCGAGGATTAGGTCCCTTCCCTGTGCAGTCTGTGGAATCGAGATCTGGAGGCCGGTCGAGAAACCCAGGCCTTGGATTTTTCCGTGATTAATGATTGCATTTTAAAAATTGTGCCCCCCGTTCTCTGCCCCCACCCCCCGCCCCTTCTCCAGAGCACCCTTTCACACCTCCAGCCATTTGCAGCGCTGTTCACTGTGCTGTGGTCCTAATTTGTTGACAGCTCTCCTCTGCCCTGTGGGGCTGGTGGATTATTTAACCTAAGCCCGTCTTGAAATCCCCTTTCACATTTAATATCCTCCTCTGTTAGGTTAGAGGACGGTCACCATTCTTACTCCTGGTAGGGCGAGATGCTTTAAATAGCTAAACACGTGCTGTGTGCAAGAAAGGGGCTGAGTGCCTCTGAAGGTATTTTTTGGTTCCCTGAAACTGGCTTTCTGTTATACTTTTATTTACTTATTTGGCAGTAATTTTGTAGCGCTCAGCGTGAACATATCAATAAAATGTATAGAGGTGGTAGCAGCTTTGAGTGAGTGTAGTAGCCAGGATACAGTAGATTTGTATTTTAAGTCATCTTTTGGGGGAGATTTATCACTTTGGAGGTGGTTTTAGGGTCTGCAAATGATTTGGAGATGGAATTATTGAAACAGGCGTTTTCATTCTTAGCATCATTCTCTTAATTCTTTTTCCCTCTACTTCAAAGTTTGGTCAATTCTGATAAAGTGCAAACTTAGGTTTGTTTGTTTTGGTGGGATATTTGTGTGATTATGGCAAATACTTTAATTTTTTTCAGAAAAAAAAAGAAAAATCCGTGCTTAACACAGATTTACTCTTGTGAGTTGGCAATGTTCATATGTTTATTCCTAATTATTATCCTTGAGTTATTTTACTTCACATTTTTCAAACTTTCATAAACAATTTTAAGAACACTTTAAACGGTTACTCAGAACAAATCAGAAGTGTGCATGTGGCTTAAGACTAAATTTAGGTCACTAATCCAAACCAGAAAAATAGCAGTTTAAGATTAATATTAAAGACCAGTTTAAAGGTTTCAGTATTCTGGGGTTTTAATTTCCTTTTAGAATTTCAGTGATTGCAGTCCTTCAGATTTAGACTTGGCATCAACAGAGGATATTCATCTATAAATAGACTGATTAAAATTTGGAAGACTTATCCTGCAGCGTGGTTGACATCAGGAATACTGTCAAGTCAGCAGTTTTTGTCTTGGCAATTCTGTTGACATTGGTTTACAATACTTGTGTTTTATAGAATGGTTTCTTATAAAAAATGTGCTTGTCTAATTTGACTTTGTCCTTGATGGTTGTTTGAAATTGAAAGGCATCACAGACACCTCTGTGTATTTTAGTTAATACAATAGTACACTTGACATAATGTATAATATATATATGTATATCATAGGTTTTATTTGTATAGTTAGAAAACCTGAGAATTTGTAAGTTATTGCATTTCAGGAACTATGTTACACAGGACCTAGGTGACTTCAATGAAATGCTTTAATTTTTGTATTCATTTTAAAGTTTAACATTTTGGGCTTCTTGTTAACATTTTATTAAAGATTTTCCCTTTAAATATATTATTGCACATTTTCTTTTTTTTAAGGATGTACCTTTTATTATTTTGTCTTTAGCAATTAAATATGCTAAGACTTTAATATATTTGTGTTTAATATCTCCTGTAATACAATCAAAGTATTTCCACATTCACCCTTATTTTATTTAGTTAGTAGAGATGTTTATCAGATCTTTACTGAGCATCATGCATGGCTTCTAATCCTACAAACACCTTAAAATGTCACTGCTCCATAAGAAAAGCCTAGTGCTGACATTTACAGAATCACGGGAAGATGTTCATAAATTGTTTTTAACTGAATGAAAAATGATGAACTTAAAATGCAATTAGAGTCCATTTTAAGAATGGAGCCACAAACCCAGTATTTTAATGTTTTTTAAGTTAAATTACTAGTTTATAACTAATAGACACTCTAATATAGTGATATATTGTCAGAAAAATTCATCTTGTTTGAGCTGAAAATGATATTAGGATCTGTTTAACTTTGACCTTGTAAGTGAGCCACAGTATTTTACTTAGAAGAAAATACATTGTAACATAATCATATAACTATTAATAAAATGACCATTTAAATACAGAATTCTATAAAATTTTGGAATCAAATGGGTGACATCATTTTAACCTGAAGATCTCCCTGTCTTCGATGGTATTTATTAAACAAGATAAACTCCCCCTAGTGGTGAAGTCCAACATTCAAAATTATCATTATTGATAGTACAAAATGATTTTAAACGTGTTCAGTTTAATCCCACTAAAGTATCTTGTGCATAGTAGACACTCAATAAATGTTTCCTTTCTTTTTAGGGTAATGAAGGGTAGAAAATTAAAGGACCTGAAGCAGCCCGGAATCCAATCTATGTTCCTAAAGAGATTTTCAAAGATATCTTAGGAATAGGTTCTACTCTGTTTCCTTAAATGTTCCTTAAAATAACCCTGCTGCAAAAAAAAAAAAAAAAAAAACCTTAAATTTAAGAAAAAGCAATCTTTTTACTTAAACCCTCTTCTTCTTTTATCAGTATTTTTCTTTGTTGGTGAAAGACCTGTTATTCATTTCTTTAATTACTTTGCATCATGAAGATAGATGAAAAACACAGTACTGAATTAGAGTCTGGATTCCCCCCCACCAATGAAAATAACTTTGGATGTGTTTTTGTAGTCTTTAAGCTTTATTAATACATAAAAAGTTTTAGTGGTACTTCAGTTTACTGTTTCTGCAGAAAATTAGTGCTGAATGTTGGCAAATAATAGGTGTTGATTAAATAAAATCTACACCTGAAAATGATAACAACAGTAGTGATGATCAAACCAGCTATCATGAAGTGTCAGAATTAGAAATAACTCTCAGCCTTTAGGTGACCCTTTAACTTTGGTAATACACTAATAACAGTAATAGAAAAGTAGTGTCTTCCTTGCTGTGTTTACGAAATTGCTATTCATTCTGTCTAAACTAAGTGAATCTCAGTTATATTGATGCCTACTTAGTTGAATAAAATTTTGCAATGCTTTCTTAAAATGTTTGATACAAGTGTACTATGATACAATTACCTAAGTAGCTTCTAAAAAGAAAAAGTCTTTTTAGTTACGTATTTCTCCACTGTTGTTTTTCTTTCAAGTAGCTTCCTTCAGATAGTTTACAGGTGGCTGTAGAGGCTCTTACATGTTGGAACTATGAAATAAATGAGTGAAAGTGATTAGCTATAGGTAACCTATTAAAGGAGAAGGAAATGGCAACCCACTCCTGTGTTCTTGCCTAGAGAATCCTGTGGACAGAGAAGCCTGGTGGGCTGCTGTCCATAGGGTCGCACAGAGTTGGACACGACTGAAGCCACTTAGCATGCATGCATGCATGCATTTGAGAAGGAAATGGCAACCTACTCCACTGTTCTTGCCTGGAGAATCCCAGGGACAGAGGAGCCTGGTGGGCTGCCGTGTATGGGATCGCACAGAGTCAGACACGACTGAAGTGACTTAGCAGCAGCAGCAATCTATTCAAAATAAATGCTGAAAAGAGGAAACAGTGAGATATAGATTGAAGAACACTAGTTCTAAACTAAAAGGTGCAGTCTGGTT
Organism: Cephalophus harveyi; assembly: GCA_006410635.1. NCBI lineage: Eukaryota > Metazoa > Chordata > Mammalia > Artiodactyla > Bovidae > Cephalophus > Cephalophus harveyi. The sequence goes on from SJYT01011557.1 coordinate 274,818, forward strand.
TCCTTGCTTTTGTTGGTCCGAGCAACTGATTGATCAATAAGGCAGGGCAGTCCATACCTACACTGCCACTCTCACAACTAAAATTAGCAGGAGAAAAGTGTTTTATAATCTGCAAAGGCTGCTAATGATAGAGATGAAACAGAAACTCTTAAATTTCATTCTTAAATACTTTTGCCTACACTGTCACAGAATAACCATTTCTCCTGTGAAACAGTAAGAGGCAGTTTACGAATATGTTCTCAATTGTGGGTGATGACATGTGGTACTCCACTAGTGAAAAACTTAACATAGTCCGTGCTTATTGATGCACATAATGAAGACAGTTGCTTGGAAATTAATACCATCAAATCTTTGACACCAGTACCTTTCTATTTCTATGCTTCTTTTAAAATTGATTTTTTTGCATACTGATTTAATGTAACAAAAAACTTAGTGTTTACTGTGACACAGGCATGCACAGTGCTCTGCAGGCATTTTATTTCATTTTTATAGTAGTACTATGAAAAGTTTTTATTATTTCAGTTTCCTCTACAAGGACCTAAGGTTCAGATTCAAAGTTGTTAGGTAGTAAGTGAAAGGCTGAGTTTGAATATCAGATTCCAGGTCTTTTGGCTCCAAAGCTTGTGTTTGTTCCAGCTTCACAATACTGTCCAGGTGAATATGTTCAGTGATGCGTATGGTACACCCATATATGGAGATTTCCTTATAATGCTCACTGTTTTTTCTTGAATAGTGTTCTGAAATAAATTATTCAACATTGCCCCTACCTGACGGTGTGCTTGTTTCACTCCATATGTACATTCATGCCCTGCTTCTTAGGTTCCTTTCCTTCTATTTTCATTGAGCTACTACCAGTCTCACCTCCTGCAAAACAGTGTTTTCAGTGGCAGCGAGTAGTCCCTTCTGCTAATGTTCTGTAATTTATTTTGAGGCAGAAATTTTTCTTTCCAGCCTTTAAATACTTCAAGTAGTACCTCAAAGGATATCCTTGAGTTTTGTGAATTTCTGTATGAATTTTTAGTTCATTCCTTGGGGAAAAATTCCCGTAAGTGGAAATTTAGGGTACAAAGATATGATGTAATTTTAAGGTTGCGCCAGATATTATGCTCTGAAACATACTGTCAGATTACCAAAAAAATTATATTCCTATTGGTCGTCTGTAGGGGAGCCTATATCCTTGCATTTTTGCTTTACAAATATTCATCGTCAACTTCATAGGCAAAAAAGATGGGGTGGGCAGTTGAACTTCTATGTTGAGATTGTATGTGTGGAATAATAGTATGTTTGCAGATTTTTTGCTTTACAAATATTCATTGTCAACTTCATAGGCAAAAAAGATGGGGTGGGCAATTGAACTTCTGTGTTGAGATTGTATGTGTGGAATAATAGTATGTTTGCCGATTTTTCTATTAGAGATGTCCTTTACATACTAGTTTTCTTTGTCTTATGTTTTTCAGTTTGCTCTTTTACCTTATTTTTAATGAAATACTATTTTGAAAAGTATTCATTTTAAACAACACATGTACATTAAGAAGTCAAAAATACATGTATAATGTTAAGCTTGGCATACTAAGCATTATCTGATGATCTTTTATTGTGATAGTTATGGTTATCAATGCTATTTAATCTCTTCTTCGTCCTCCCAATATAGTTTTATCACAATTTTGGATTCAATTCACTTGCAGTGTTTCATTGTTTTTTAAACCATATGTATTGTTTACTGCTGAGTTAAGTGATACACTCTGATTACATTTCCTTTCTGTTCTCCATTGTCATCGATTTCATTGTTTACCTATTTTTCATCTTCATATTGTTTATATCTGTGTTTACATCTGGGTTTAGCTATGTCTTTGCTTTATCCAAGACAGATTTTGTGTTTCTGTCTCTGATTTCCTTGTTTGGCATGGTTTTCTGGAAGAGAAGGATAGTTGCAGAAAGCCATGTACTCAGCCATCATGGAACTGGAAGCAATTTACGTATCTCTTAAGACCTGATTGAGAAGCCACATCTCCATGAAACCTTCCCCCTTTATTCTACCTATAGCTGAATCTTACCTTCCTTAACTCTCCAGCATAACTTTTAAGGCACCTACATTATTGAGCAATGCATTATGTTTGATTTTTGCCATGTTATAGAGTGCGTCTTCTCCTAGTTAAGAAAGACAAGCCCTGAAAAGATAGATGTCTTTTCTTTGTCTCTGTAGCAACTAGAGCTTCCTAGTACCATGCACACAGTAGATATCTGAGACTATTTATTAATTTAACAATTGCCCACCACTTAAAAATTTTCATGTTTTAGTGCTTTACGTATGGTAGATGTATTCTATATGGGTTCCAAGGAAAATACTTAGAAAAAAGTACATATTCAAAACAGAAGAGGCTAAAGGGATCATCCTTAATTTTTTTTTTTTAGCCTACACTGTCACAGAATAACCATTTCTCCTGTGAAACAGTAAGAGGCAGTTTACGAATATGTTCTCAATTGTGGGTGATGACATGTGGTACTCCACTAGTGAAAAACTTAACATAGTCCGTGCTTATTGATGCACATAATGAAGACAGTTGCTTGGAAATTAATACCATCAAATCTTTGACACCAGTACCTTTCTATTTCTATGCTTCTTTTAAAATTGATTTTTTTGCATACTGATTTAATGTAACAAAAAACTTAGTGTTTACTGTGACACAGGCATGCACAGTGCTCTGCAGGCATTTTATTTCATTTTTATAGTAGTACTATGAAAAGTTTTTATTATTTCAGTTTCCTCTACAAGGACCTAAGGTTCAGATTCAAAGTTGTTAGGTAGTAAGTGAAAGGCTGAGTTTGAATATCAGATTCCAGGTCTTTTGGCTCCAAAGCTTGTGTTTGTTCCAGCTTCACAATACTGTCCAGGTGAATATGTTCAGTGATGCGTATGGTACACCCATATATGGAGATTTCCTTATAATGCTCACTGTTTTTTCTTGAATAGTGTTCTGAAATAAATTATTCAACATTGCCCCTACCTGACGGTGTGCTTGTTTCACTCCATATGTACATTCATGCCCTGCTTCTTAGGTTCCTTTCCTTCTATTTTCATTGAGCTACTACCAGTCTCACCTCCTGCAAAACAGTGTTTTCAGTGGCAGCGAGTAGTCCCTTCTGCTAATGTTCTGTAATTTATTTTGAGGCAGAAATTTTTCTTTCCAGCCTTTAAATACTTCAAGTAGTACCTCAAAGGATATCCTTGAGTTTTGTGAATTTCTGTATGAATTTTTAGTTCATTCCTTGGGGAAAAATTCCCGTAAGTGGAAATTTAGGGTACAAAGATATGATGTAATTTTAAGGTTGCGCCAGATATTATGCTCTGAAACATACTGTCAGATTACCAAAAAAATTATATTCCTATTGGTCGTCTGTAGGGGAGCCTATATCCTTGCATTTTTGCTTTACAAATATTCATCGTCAACTTCATAGGCAAAAAAGATGGGGTGGGCAGTTGAACTTCTATGTTGAGATTGTATGTGTGGAATAATAGTATGTTTGCAGATTTTTTGCTTTACAAATATTCATTGTCAACTTCATAGGCAAAAAAGATGGGGTGGGCAATTGAACTTCTGTGTTGAGATTGTATGTGTGGAATAATAGTATGTTTGCCGATTTTTCTATTAGAGATGTCCTTTACATACTAGTTTTCTTTGTCTTATGTTTTTCAGTTTGCTCTTTTACCTTATTTTTAATGAAATACTATTTTGAAAAGTATTCATTTTAAACAACACATGTACATTAAGAAGTCAAAAATACATGTATAATGTTAAGCTTGGCATACTAAGCATTATCTGATGATCTTTTATTGTGATAGTTATGGTTATCAATGCTATTTAATCTCTTCTTCGTCCTCCCAATATAGTTTTATCACAATTTTGGATTCAATTCACTTGCAGTGTTTCATTGTTTTTTAAACCATATGTATTGTTTACTGCTGAGTTAAGTGATACACTCTGATTACATTTCCTTTCTGTTCTCCATTGTCATCGATTTCATTGTTTACCTATTTTTCATCTTCATATTGTTTATATCTGTGTTTACATCTGGGTTTAGCTATGTCTTTGCTTTATCCAAGACAGATTTTGTGTTTCTGTCTCTGATTTCCTTGTTTGGCATGGTTTTCTGGAAGAGAAGGATAGTTGCAGAAAGCCATGTACTCAGCCATCATGGAACTGGAAGCAATTTACGTATCTCTTAAGACCTGATTGAGAAGCCACATCTCCATGAAACCTTCCCCCTTTATTCTACCTATAGCTGAATCTTACCTTCCTTAATTCTCCAGCATAACTTTTAAGGCACCTACATTATTGAGCAATGCATTATGTTTGATTTTTGCCATGTTATAGAGTGCGTCTTCTCCTAGTTAAGAAAGACAAGCCCTGAAAAGATAGATGTCTTTTCTTTGTCTCTGTAGCAACTAGAGCTTCCTAGTACCATGCACACAGTAGATATCTGAGACTATTTATTAATTTAACAATTGCCCACCACTTAAAAATTTTCATGTTTTAGTGCTTTACGTATGGTAGATGTATTCTATATGGGTTCCAAGGAAAATACTTAGAAAAAAGTACATATTCAAAACAGAAGAGGCTAAAGGGATCATCCTTAATTTTTTTTTTTTCCTTTTAGGATTTTGGAAGTAACAGTGGTTTCCAGGGTGTGTTTCATGTTCTGGCTTTCATTGTGAAATTCTTGTGCTAAAGATTACATGCTGTTTGTACCTTATCACTGCTCCTTAAGCATAGCAGAAGCAGGAAAGGGAAGAAGCCATCATAGCTATGGAGTGGGAACAGGAGAGCAACTGAGAAGTTAAGACTCCTTACAAGTAACTGCCAGTCAGAATGCTCAGAAGTTTTTGTAGACCTTTTTTGCCTCACATAGGGAAGTAGATATCCAGCTGTATTGAGCTTAATGTGAAGTCTGACTTTATTCATGTCATAGATTCCCCTCTCCAGTATCACATTAGGCATATAATTTATGATGGTAAATATTCAGCATTTAGAGATAAATAAGTATGCACTGAAGCCATAGGGAGGAAATGAAGAATGAATGTGTTTGGAGCTGGGCTTAATGGGATATGGTAGACAGATTTATCGAGAAATACTTCAATATCCTAGCTATTGGAATGAGCCATACCGTTGTAGATGCAGAGAAGGGGTGCTCAGAGTTCTGAAAAACATGAACTTGAGGACCTTCAGGTACAGAGACTGGAAATAAACAAGTTATTGGTAAGTAGCTTGAAGCAGTGAGAGTAGATTAAATCATCCACAGGAAAAAGCTGATAGAGCAGACTCAGTCCTGTGATAGGAAATCTCCGTTAGAAAATGTCACCTTAATCTTATAGGATTACTGAAACAGTCTTTGCATGTCATTTTGAGGTTTTATGGTAAATGTCACATAAAAATATGAACATCTACGATTACAGTACTTTATGGTTAGACTGGGTTCTTATGTTTCTTAACTGTGTTTCAAATACTGAGCACAAATTATGAGCCTAAGAGACAGTTTAGCTCGGAATATTAAAAAGGCTTTACAAGGAGCAGGCTAGCTGGCATTGGACATACCATTGGGCCTGTTACACCAGTACTTACGGCACGCACGGCTTCTAAAGCAAAGCATGGCATGCAGTCAGCTGAAGGCTTGCTTTCACAACAGTTTTGGTTTACAGGTTGGGACAAGATTTTTGTGGTTAAGGCTTAAAAAAATAATAAATTGACTCCTTTACATGATCAGCATCTACCATCTCACAGAAGATGTCTGAATTCAAAATATCCCAAATCCAATCTTTTGGAGACATTTATTTATATTTCAAATGTTAGCCTTTTGTTGAAATAGATGGTTGGCAGTATGTTTTGACATAGGTTTGAAGAGAATACAGACGTAATACTTGCATAACTCAAGTCAAGTGTGATTGATGTAGAATTACTCTCTCTTTTTACTGTTTGGTGCATCTTAAATAGGTCTAGATAAGGGTGAAGTATTTTCACAAAATAGTTGTGAATATTTCTCACAAAATCAGTGAAAAGGTTTGTCAGATCTATTCCTTCAGCTTTAACAACAGTGGATCTGAAATGCCAAGTCCAGTAGGTACTTCTCAGCCCTGGCTCTCCTTAGTAACTTTGTGCATTTGACTTTGTTCTGTGAACTGCAAAATATTCTACCCTAATTCTTTTCCTGTCTGCCTTATTGATTCTTCTCTGTCCTCTTTTTGCCCACTGCCTTTCCTCAACTTTATACCTAAATGTTGACATCACTGAGGTCTATCCTTGTGTATCTTCTCTCTGTTTGGCATACCTTCCATTAGAAAATGTAGTTGTTATCCCGAGCTCCAAATCCCAGTCATTTGTGACCTCTCCTCACCATTTTTTTTTTTTTCCTGTAACTCCCTGTACCTAGGAGGTCAGCAAGTCAGTCTGGTTGAGTGACCATTTGAGTCTGGCTATCTATGAGCTTTGTGGTGGATTCAAAGTGCTGTTAAAAAATCTCAAGCCAGGCCATCCTTACTACCCCACAATCACTCCTTTTGGTCAGGCTCCAGTCGTTTCGTTTCTGGACTCTTCTGATCAGCAGCCATCAACTGAGAGTCCTCTTTGCGTCAAGTACTATGCTGAGTACTGGAGATACAAAATGATGAAGTTTACATCATAATAAGAGTAACACATAAGTATATGCAATATACGTTGCGTAACACTTTGGAAATTTGATCTTCTGCTAAATATTCCAGTACGTGCATAATAATACATTAGTACTGTGGACAGTTTGCAGTGCCTAAAGAAATAGTCTCTGCTAGTGCAGGCCTGACTTCTGCAAAGAGCCAGTACTAGACAGGCAGCAATATCGTGTAGAAGCACCGCTGAACCTCTTTCTCCGACTGTTCTGTCATTTCTTTCTGTGTCTTAGCAGCTTGTCTTGCTTCAGTGCTTGTGTTACTGTCTTCTCCCCAGTGTTTTATAATCATTACTGGAAAGCTCCCAAGAGCACACAACTGGATTTTATTCTCAGTTGTGGGAAATGCTATCAGCCCAGAACACTCCCTCGTGGAATGGCTATTGAAGGCCCTTGCGTAAGATGCACACAGTGCCTAGTCGGACGGGAGGAATCCAGTAGGAGTGGGTCGGGGAAGACAACAAACATGATCTAATTGAGCAGTACTTTGAAGCTGCTGTGGCAGAACACAGGGATACTGGGGAGTAACGTGTATGAGAACATCAGAGTACGTGTTGGTGACTTAAGTCCTGCCTTTGCTCTGGGGAATAACAGGCAAGGAAGGTTTTGCCTGGAGGATGAGAGACCAGAGGAAGAGTTGTGGCCATAGAGAGATCAAGAGAGGGGCTTTCGTTTGTTAGGTTAAGGAACTGGACCGTGCAGAGCTCCTGAGTGGTTTGGATCAGAGGAGTGACAGATTTATGTTTGAGAAAAGAGGACTGGCCGTACTGTGGTCTGCCCTGCATCCCATCCCCTCCATCACCAGAGTTAGGGCAGCCCAGGACTGGTCATGTGAACCCCAGCTGAGAGCTGAAGCTGACTTCCTGATACCAAGGGCCAACTTCTTACCATTTCTGTGGGGAAACCTGCTGTTTCCTCTTTCAAGAATTTTTTTCATCAGATGCCCACATGGCTCACTCCTTCACTATATCCTTGTCTGTGCTAAACCATCGCATCAAGAGACCTTCCTTGCAGATCAAAACCAGCACCACATCACTCCTTGCTTCCTTCTCTTGCTTTATTTTTCTTCTCAACACTTACCAGCCTGGAAAGTTATATGCTTATTTGTTTCTTTCTTCATTGGTGTATTTCTGGATCCTCCCATCGGAATGTAAGCTTCAGGAGAACAGGGGCTTTAGTGTGTTTTGTTCACAGCTCAGTGTTCTGGGTGTGGCACGAGGTGGGTGGTCAATATTGTTGAAGGGAGTTGGCCCTAACCCGCTTCCCAGTCTCTCTCTTGCACTCTGAGCTTTTCAGATAGTTCCTCTCACTGTTCACCATTTCTCACTTGTGCCGCCTCCTGAAATCCTTTTCACCTTTCAAGGTTCAGCTCATATACCACCTTTTGTATAAAAATCCTTTTTCAAGCAGTTGCTCACTGTCCTCAGCTCATGTAACACTCTCTCGGTGTAGAGGAGAAGAATGTTTTCTGGGACTGCCCAGGACATAATAGGGGCAAACAAATATTTAACAGGTGATTGGTTGGTAGAGAATTATTCAATGGGGTGGACACGCATTATAAGTAAAAGTTGAAATTCAGTTGATTAATTGGAGAAATGCAGTAACTAGATGTGACTTGAGTTTCATTTTGCATGTGATTAGGGAAAATAGCTAGAGAGATAGTCTCCAGTTTCGACTAGGTATGGAATTATGCCCAAAGTCTGGAGGAAAGTATCTAGGACTTATTTTGTATCTATGCCACTTTACCAATTTCATACTCTTATTTTTTTGTAGAAATGACATGAACTATAACAGAAACAAAAAGAAATAGACAAGTTCTGAAGAAATTACCCATTAGGGACAGTGTAAAAAATATGCTGAATTTTCATATTGCTTTCTATCATATTCTTGCATGAAGTATTACTTCTTTAAAAATACAGTATTACTTCTTCATGTTACTTCATGTAACATTGAAAGCATGCTATCTAGAAATGTTTTGATTGAATCAAATTAATAGCATTATACTCAAGCCAATTTATACTTTTTAAAATACTATAATTTGAATCATCAAAAATACTTTGTCTTCTCCAGTAAAGCTGGAGGAAGAAGTCTTCATCTTAAGACTGGTCTTAATATTCTTTATATTTTCTGGTAAATGGAAGGGTGCAGAGACATGATCTAAAAATGACTTTATAAAAAAAATATCTTCTCTATATTTTAACATTGGGTATCTGATGATCTGTAAACTCACTTTTACGGATTTCTCTTATGAAATCCTGGGTAAGGCCTTTGTGTGAAGTTCAGTTTCTCATTTCTGAACTCAAGATCTACTCCTACCCATTAGTATCTTTTCTCTCAGATGAAAATCATGCTAAATGATGGAATTTCATTAGATTTTCTAATTGAGACACAAATTACGTCATAAAGATAAAATTTGCCAGTAATTGCAGGTAAGCAGTTAACTTCTAATATTTGTCGGTCAATAAATATTAATAATTGAGGTCAGATTTGTCTTGCCTTAATATTGGAGGACCCCATTAGATGGCTGGAGGACCCTGTGGAGATATAAGAATGGCTTTGAGAAGTTCTCACTGTCAGGATGAAAAGTGTTTAATACAGGAAGCTGAGGGTGATGAAGAAACAGTTTTTTATTTAAGGTCATTTCTGTTTATCTACAACCTAAATAATGCCAAGATGATTCTTGTGAAAGACAGCAAAGGAGGCATCATTTTACATAACTTATGGAGATTTCTTTCTTCCCCCTAGCAATGGCTGTGTTTGAGGGAGAAAAAACCCTAGTAGATTTGTTAATTGGGAACCATGTACCACAGATGTATGAGGTGTGGAAGAGGTACTTGGCGTTTTCCTGTGACGGGTTTATAGTTTTTAATAAAACATTACAAAAGAGTTTACCTATTATCTTGTTTTTCTTAATTAAGATGTGAAAGAAGCATTTTGAAAAAAATTTATATAAGCTTGCAGTAGGTTTTAGATGTTTTGTTAGAAAAATAGTGGAGATGTCATAACGTGATAAAAATGTTTGCTCTCTAGATTTTCATGTATTTTACGGAATTCTGTTTGTTTTTCAGTGTCAAGCCAGTCCCAGCTGAAGGGATCAAATCGAATCCTTCAAAGAGGCATAGAGACCGACTGAATACTGAACTGGACCGTCTGGCCAGCCTGCTGCCTTTCCCACAAGATGTTATTAACAAGCTGGACAAACTTTCTGTTCTTAGGCTCAGTGTCAGTTATCTCAGAGCCAAGAGCTTCTTTGATGGTAAGACAGAAGGGTTTAATTTTTCTATAATCGCTTACCAAGTATTTATGTTGCTTATGGCTGTTACGGCTTCTGTGTTGAAAACTGAAAAAATTAGCCTTATGTGAAAAAGATTTGTTTATTGCTGTTGAATAAAACTTGGGAGCAAAGCCTAATTTTTAATATTTCTAAAAATCAGTTTTCCCGATTTCTTCATCAAACAGATGCTGCCACTTAAAGGATACGTATGTCATTCTTTGAAAATTATAACACATGCTAAGTATGACACTTCCCGGTTCTTCTCCTTCCAACTCAAATCTTTAAAGTCTTTTTTTAATGGAAAGAATGAGACATATTAACTACTATGATATATTTTTGCTGGGTTTCCTTCACTGTGTTTCACAGATATATCATTTCGTTTGTCCTTTGAAAGTTATGTATAGTTCTGCTGCTTTATAATTAACTATATGTTTATTCCAGGAAAATGTAATTAAAATATCTTCTTCCACTGGGAAGAGCATTTCGTTATTGGAGGCAGTGGACTTGACTTGGCCTTCAGTCTCCAGTGTGCCACTGACAACTATTTTACTTTAATCTTTTAGCATCGCTTGACTCAGCTGAAAGCAAGGGATTTGAACTAGGTGATCTCTGTTAATCGTGCAATCATAAAGTATTTTAAATGGAAGTTTTGGTTTGGAAATAATGTTTCAGTGTGTCTCTTCATGCAAAACAGTTCCTCGATTTCTCTTTTGTCTGTCTTCTTTTTCTGTTTTTATGTCAGAGTTTTTAGAAAACTGTTCAGTCTTTTAAATGTATCATGCCATCTGACCAACAGCAGTAGAGAATTAATGATACAATCTCAATGACTTATGTCAGTGCTTCTTAACCTTTAACACGCTCACAGTCACATAGGGACCTTGATAAGATGAAGATGCCTATTCAGTAGGTTTCACTGTCATCAGAGATTTTGCGCTTCTTACAGACCGTCAGATGATGTTAACAGTGCTGCCCTTGACACAGTTACAGATGCTTGAATTTGCAGTTTGTGTGCAGAATATCGCAAGACAGTTATTTCGCTTTAGGTTTGTGTTGAGATGGTTTGCTGTGTTTAGTCTGAGCATCTTTTTTATTTTTTTTATTGCCTGCCATATGTTGTTTATTTTAGGTCAAAAAACTATATAGTTCAGTCATTGCAAATCTGAGCAATATACACTGATTTCAGGATGATGCTTTCAGAGAGGGTTATATATTTAAAGGTTCATAGTAGATACTTTACATTTTCTCTGTTCTGTATAAAAAGTCTTTGAATTTTCCAGACTCTTCATCTTTGGGCTGTTATGAGATATTGAGTGGTGTGTCTGTGCATCAGCTGTACAGTCATTTTGTGACAGGAGCTAGAAACTAACTTTCCAGACTCCCTCTGTTGTTTTTGCAGACCACAGCTCAGTTACTTCTGTCTTCTGGGAACCATATATATAGCAAAATCCTGAAGACTTTTCCCTCGGTCTGTGATTCTCAAACTATTAGTCCCCAGATGGTCAGCAGTAGTTGTCCGCTGGGCATGTCTAACAGATCTTGAGCCTTACTGAGCACATTGGAATCAAATACTCTGGTGTGGTGGCAAGTTTGGGAGCCCCTGTTGTCGACTGTAACCTCAAGGGCACTCCCAGCTTCTTGGGATGCAGTCCTGACCTTCAGCATCTCTTCACATGCGGCGCTGTCAGACCTGTGATGGGGCTTCTGTGACACGTACGATGTGGTCTCTGCCCTTAGAGAGTTTATAGTCTAGAAACAAGGGGCACTATTCCTTCACTCTGATAAAGATGTGCTGACATGATCATTTTGCCTTTTTGTTTCCTGCTCCTCTCTCATGGGAAATCAGCGTATATGTTAAAGAGAGGGGGAAAAAATGTGTAGGATTTTCCTGTTTAGAAGCAGTGGGGCAGAACTGAAGCTGCTTAGAGGATAGCCAGTGTACCATTTAAGTGCTAATATATTAATATTTACTGCTTTTGAAGCTGTCCTTCTCTGTCTCTGTGTATATATGTGTTTATGCTTACACATATACATACATACATTAATATATGCATATTTAATTAAAAACTATCTATACATATTTTTTCATGATTGGATGTGTATCCTGTTAAATCCCACAAATAAAAGCGTTTGCAAAATCTACCTTATAAAGAATGTCATAGTTTAGCAGGGCTCATTATGGAATTGTTACTTGTTAAAAAGGGTTTTCTGGACTCTTCACTAATGAGTTTATGTTTTATTCTGGTTCAGTGTATTTGACAGAAGGCTCCTATTACCCTCTTAGTGCCATTCCTTCATCAGTCAAAGTATCTTTCATTTGAGGTCCTTTGAATTACTGGTTTTTATACTTAAGTGTGCCTCAGCATAACTTGGAAAGGTTGTTAAATGCACATTCTAGGATGTGACCTTTCTTTTGCTGATTCTGATTAGGTTTATCCAGAACCCAGGAACCTGTATCTTTATAAGCAATCTAGATAAGTTTAGGACAATGATTTAATCTGATTTTATGCCCTATGTTGGGCTTCCCTGGTGGCTCAGAGGTTAAAGCGTCTGCCTCTAATACGGGAGACCTGGGTTCGATCCCTGGATCGGGAAGATCCCCTGGAGAAGGAAATGGCAACCCACTCCAGTATTCTTGCCTGGAGAATCCCATGGACGGAGGAGCCTGGTGGGCTCAGTCCATGGGGTCGCAAAGAGTCGGACACGACTGAGCGACTTAACTAACTAACTATGCCCTATGTTACTTAAATATTTTTTCTTTGTCTTTAGAAAGACAAATCCAGATGTAGACAGTTTTGGAAAGACTTACATGTGTTTGCTTGAGGTTCAGTGGAATGTGTAGTCTAAGGAGTTATTGTAGGGTTCTTCAATACAGGAATAGAGTTAGGTGGAAGGTGAGCGAAATAATCACTGAAAAATCCCAAAGTCTCCCCCAGACCACCAGTTGTCTAGGAAGGCGATGCAGTATTTTGAAAGCACACAGAGAATAAAATTTTCAGGTGATCCGTTATGACCTAAACAGATCCTAAGTGCAAACAGGGAAATGTGGAGCATGAGGACAGTGATTAGGATTTCTGTGTGTGGTGAAAACCACTCTCCCACTGTTAGGGAAAGAGTAGAGCGAAGGGAAGCTCTAAGTGAATAACAGGATGCAAACAGGGGGTGTGTTAATTCCTGCGGAAAGAACAATATAAACGAGTAATCATACAATCTTGTTAGAAAGGAAACTCAAGTTCTACTGTAACAATAGATATTTTTCCAAGAAAATACATCTATTTATTGCAAGTTTAAATAATCCAACTTGGATGGGATCTTCTTAAACCGTGAAGCCATGACTCTATTTCCATGACTGTCTGAAAAGCAGCACTTAAGTTTCAAGTACAACATTAATCTTGATCCATTTTTAATTAATCAGAACATTCTAAACTATAACTTTAGAGTACTTGAACAAAACTCAGTCATTATGGTAAAGTTAGAAGGTGTTTCTGTACCATTATGAAACTAAAATGGTTTTTAAATACCTTCTGTAATTCAAGATTGTGCTTTATTTATTCTAAATACTGTGCACTGTGCTAAATTCATGAAGAAGAAAAAAAGGGGAGGAAAGGCTTTTCTGCCCTCTATAGTTCAAGATTGAATCTCTTATAAACTGTGACAAATACAGTATTTGAAATCCTTTAAAAATGTGCACATGAAATGTTTATAATGCAACAGTTAGGAAGTATTTTCAAGGGAGGGAAAAGGATTAGAAGCCTGTTAGTTATTAGTTTTGGTTTCAACTAAGGAAATAATGGAGGAAGTCTTTGAATGTTTAATCCTTGAAAACTCTTGAACTACAGGTATTGTAGATAGTAAAGCCCAGAGAATTTTCAGTTTGTAATTTCTACTTATTTTATAGATGAAGTAATCATTACAGCATTTTCATTTTCATAATGCAATGCTTTATGGGTTTTTTTTGGTGCATTTAAACATGCCACACATTGCCTATTTTTTTCACTAGGATAGAAGCTCCTTGAGAATATTGTGTTTATTGTTACACCTTAAATACTTAGGACAGTGCCTGCCCCAGAGTGGGCACTCAGAAAGTCTATTAATTGTATTAACATATCTGAATAACAATGTAAAATTCATGTTGAAATTCTGAATTATATACTTTATATGAAATGTGTCTCTGGGGCTTGGTTTATGATGTTAATATTTTGCAATTTCCAGATAATCTCGCTGTGAATAGCCACTTACAATGACTGTGATTGGTTCTATCAATTATTTTCTTTTCTTATTTCAGAATCTACAGATGCAGGGAATGTTTGTTTTAAGGAGCTAGAGCAATAAGAGGTTTTTTACATGGTCTTTCGTCAGTTGGCTGAATCATATAGTGAGACATGTGGAAGTACTGAAGGACCCAGTCTGCTTTGAACTGAACTTCTCACTGCCCTTTCGCAGCACTCTCCCTGCAGCCCCTTGCGTTCGTGGCTTCTCTGCCTTCACGTTGTGTTTAATATCTTGCTCCTGGGCCAGGGTCGTTTTCTTCCTTGTTGGCTGTCCCTGTTGCACTTCACAGTAGTCTGCCAGTCTTGGTGTATTTTTAAGTTTTGTCAGCACCGATGGGATGTACAAATAGGACTCTGAAATTAAAAGGAAAAAGCACTCTCTTTGTACATTTGATAGATGAAAAATCCCAGAGTATAGGGACATTTTAATTTCTGCACCATGGACACATTTAGATATGTTTAAGGATTAACAACCACATATTAATACTAGATTAATTGGAATTGTAAGTGTTTTAAGTTCTGTTCAGTTTCCTCAGCAGCATTGCTCTTCTGGGTTACCTTCCATTCTTCCCAGCTTAACAGTTGAAAGGCTTTTCTAAATTATCTATCTGTGAAGTATTTCTGTAGTCTTCTCTATTTTTAGAAAACAAATTTTAAAAATTCCAATTGCTGTTTTCTGATGTTAGTAATTACATAGGAACATAGGAAAGTGCAGTTTAAGCAAGCCTCAGGACAGAAAATGACCCAGTGGACCTGTGACCTGGCAAGTCAGTGTGAAAGCCTAAAATCTTTAACATCATGGTCATACTTTTCTATCACATTGCAGATGTTAAAACTAAACTGTCCTTTTCTAATTTTTTTTTTAAAGTAGAAAAATATAAGGAAGACCTATGTCACAAGTGAGTTTTAAACTCACATATTATGTTACCTCTGAGATGGAAAATCTTTAGAATAAAATTTAAATAACTTAATGACTGTGATCAATAGTAGTTTATTAAGAGAGACTTAGATTTGGGGGGTTGCATGTAACCTAGTCTTTGAAATTGATTGACGTGAAGGAAAAGGGTTGTTTCCTTCTTCATTGTATCTCTTAAAGCCAGGATCAAAGAGTGGACGTTGTGCTTGTTAGCCAGTCTAAATTAGTATGGTAATGCTTTATTCTTAGTAAGAGTAACTTCAACTTGTGAACAATGTTAAATTAGATTTCATTATCATTTTAAAAAACATTCATCATCATGTAAGTATCATTTACATTATTCTACTTTTTGACAGCCCTCCCCAAAATTAATGAGAATGACTAATCCACTTCTGTGTTGAAACACAAATATCTATAATGAAGTAAAAAAAAGGCAGAAAAGTTTTCTTTCTTTGAGACAATATATATGTCAAGGACATGTGGAATTGTTCATTCTGTCAAATATCCATAGTACTTGTTGTCCCTTTAAATATAGTCTTTAACTATGAAATCTTACATCCTTCATTATACCTCAGTCATGAGTTACTCTTCATGACATCTTTACAATGAAGATGTACAGATTTAATTTGTGGAAAGGAAAACTCAGAAACAGGAAAAAGGTGATTGTGTCTAGCGGTGAGTTTGGGGATCTGAGTTTGTAATTTCAAAGTTCTGCATTTGCAGCTGTCACGGGGGACAGTTTTCTGGTTATTTGTAAAACTAGATGGGGCTTCCCAGGTAGAGCTACTGGTAAAGAACCCACCTACCAATGCAGGAGATGCAAGAGACATAGGTTCAGTCCCTGGGTGGGGAAGATTCCTGGAGGAGGGACTGGTTACCCACTCCCATATTCTTCCCTGGAGAATCCCATGGACAGAGGAGCCTGGTGGGCTCCGGTCCATAGGGTCGCAAAGCTAAAACGACATAACTGAAGCAGCTTAGTACACACGACACAGAAAGCTGGATAACATAGGGCCAGTGAGTCATGAGTCACTGTGCATGCTTAAATAATCACTGTCTTATAAAGCATAAACATTTTACACATTGGAGTATTTTTTTAAATTCATAGAGTCTAAAAACACTGTGAGAAGAGAGGATGAGAAGCATTAACTTCTGTTCTGTGATGATCTAAAATGTATTCAACCTCAGTGTTTACCATTGATCTTGGTAGACTGTTTTAAATTAGAAATTGTATGTGCTTTTTTACTTGGTCTTCCTTTTGTAGATATTTAATTATTCGCTTCCAGTTCATTAGGTTTTCAAAAAAGAGTTATTGTGTTTATTCATCTTTAGCTTGTGTGTTTCTCTCAATTTCAGAACATTATCTTGAAAAGTATATATATATATTTGAAGTATATATTTGAAGAATGAACTTGAATAAGCAGTAAAAACCAACTAAGAAATAGAGCCTTTTTAAGGGTTGATAAAAAAGTTTAAGATGTTTGTATATGTGTTTTTTACATTCACTGAATTTGTATGCTAACTTTATTTCCTTTTTTTAAAAAAAAGGAAATTAAAATTTTTTTAAAAAATACTGTAGGCCAAGGAATTCACAAAACTTCCAGTATCATACATAGCAACTGTAATTTCTTAATTCTAGAAATGTCCTAAAGGATCAACACATTTTAAATCATCCAATAGTGTTGTTTCGTTAACCCGCTGTTTTCAGATGGTAATTTATGTGTTTTTTTCCCCAGAACCTGAAAACATGAAAACTCTAACATTCATGATACCTTCCATAAATAAACTCATAAAATTTAGAGATTGTTTTAAATTTTAATTTATGGACTTAATATAACCAGATCCATGCAGATGGAAACATGGATACATGAAAAGAATGGTAGGACTTTCTTATTGAGTCAGG
This sequence comes from Cephalophus harveyi, assembly GCA_006410635.1. Taxonomy (NCBI): domain Eukaryota; kingdom Metazoa; phylum Chordata; class Mammalia; order Artiodactyla; family Bovidae; genus Cephalophus; species Cephalophus harveyi. Next base: position 291,872 of record SJYT01011557.1, read on the forward strand.
GTGTAATACATTCAAGTTCTGGCTCTTATATTTAATAATATGACCTATATGGGTCAGGAATTTAACGTCTCTTTTCCATGTATAGTCTAACTTACAGCAAAAGAGGCATTAAATTCTAAGGGTGGTGGCTTAGTCGTGTCCAAGTCTTGTGACCCTACGGACTGTAAGCTGCCAGGCTCCTCTGTCCATGGGATTTTCCAGGCAAGAATAGTGGAGCAGGCTGCCGTTTCTTTCTCCCCGGGATCTTCCCAACCCAAGAATCAAACCCAAGTCTCCTGCATTGCTGGCAGATTCTTTACTGACTGAGCCACCAGGGAAACCCTAAAATTCTATGAATAAATAAATAAAATGACAAAATCATTTTATGATATTTTATATAGGATACTTTTATCTTGAGTGTTTTTCTTTGCTTTGGCAAGTATTCTTTAAAAACACAGTGACATGCATATCAGAACCTGCACTCATTATGTTCTTTATAATATGTTTTGCTTCTTTCTTGTCTCTTTTAAATTTACTGCTTTTAATGGGTTTTCTCTTTGATCATTTCCTAGTGTTATATGACTCTAGGATCCTTGATCCTTACTTGCTTGGCCATGAGCAGTTCCAGTTGGTTATAAATTTATGGGCTTAGCTTTCTTTTTAAAGGAAGATTACCACTGGGGAAATATTAAAGCCAGCCCAACTTTTGTAGTTTTCTCTCCCCCCCACAAGTACAGGTTGTAAATGTCTTTAGTTAAATTTTAGTTTGAGAGACTTTGTGAGACTTTTTGTGAGACTTCACTGTTGGTTAATGGAAATATACATCTGCCCTATTATAGTGTTTTAGAAACTATTTTCACATATGATATAAAATTAATCCCTTGAGGGTCTGTAATGAGACACAGTAACACTACCACTAATCATTTTTATTCAGTAATTATATATATTTGTATTATTTTTTAATGCTCTTATGGCTTTTTGACTTTTTGATCAACTTTTTTGTGTGTGGTATCCTTTTTAAAACTTTATTTTATATTGGAGTATAGTTGATTAACAGTGTTGTGATAGTTTCAGGTGAACAGTGAAGGGGCTCGGTGATACATATACATGTCTCCATTCTTCCTCAAATTCCTCTCCCATCTAGGCTGCCACATAACATTGAGCAGAGTTCCCTGTGCTACACAGAAGGGCCTTGCTGGTTATCCACTTTAAATATAGCAGTGTGTACATACCAATCCCTAACTGTCCCCCCGCCCCCCGTAACCATAAGTTCTATCCCTTAAGTCTGTTTCTATTTTTGTAAATAAGTTAATTTGTATCACTTCTTTTTAGATTCCACATATACTGAATGGATATCATATATTTCTCTTTCCCTGTCTGACTGACTTCAGTCAGTATGAGAATCTCTAGGTCCATCCATGTTATTGCAAACAGCATTGTTTCATTCTTTTTTAATGGCTGAGTAATATTCCATTGCATGTGTATATATATGTATGTATATGTATATGTAATATGTATATATGTAATGTATATGTAATGTATATATGTAAAGTCCATTGCATGTATACATATATATGTATTCAGTTCAGTTCAGTCACTCAGTCTTGTCCGACTCTTTGTGACCCCATGAATCCACAGCACGCCAAGCCTCCCTGCCCATCACCATCTCCCATCACTTGCGAGTTGGATAGTTGGGTTATAGATTTAATTAGGATCATGAAAGACAGCAAGTTTAAAATGTAAAAGAACTGAGACATGTCCCTGTTTTTGGAGAACTTTTTTTTTTTTCCACTAAGCAAGTCAACTGACCCCTGTACTGTTAATTTCTAGGTGGTGCTAAATGCTGATATCTAATTCAGATCTAGAGGAGCCAAGAAGGAACCATCCCCAGCAAGCAATGGCATGTGAGTAGAGTGAAATGATTTTCCTAGGTAGAAGTTTGCATGCTAGCATCATGGGAACATCTGGGCTATGAAATCTTCACTCACATTTTCCAAGGTTCTGAGCTTTGGCCATTGACTGCCAAGTGCCAGCCTTCTTGATCTTGTAAGTTGTCACAATCACTAAATAGGCTCTTTTTTCTTAAAAAAAAAAAAAAGACATGAGCTTTTATGCTTCATAATCCCAAACAAACATGCCAAGCAGCTTAAGAAATTATGCTGAATCAGAAACAATACAGGCTGCCAATTCACACATGTCGAAGGTTTCTTAGTACCACTCAGTTTGCTTTGACTACCAAAGCCCATGATGGTAGGTCTGAGTTTCCAGCAAGTCTGAAATGAAGGATCTGGCAGAAAGCTTTATGTTTTTGGTTTTTTTCATTGACAAATTTCCTCCTGTATTTTCCTGACTCTCCTGATACCTATTATGTCATGCCCCATCATGTCAGGCCAAGCAACATCGCACAACATAGTGGAAAACAGTTCTAAGAAAAGTAGGGGATTAGGTGTCTGTGTGGAGCCTCAAAGAAATAGCTCCTGGATATACAGTTTTTGTGGTCATGGGTACTAACACCTGAGACTTCGGTAGTGGTCATTCTACGGGGCTGTAAATCTAGCGGTGAAGCCAAACATTAAATCCAATTGATATGATATTAATGAGTTGCACGCAGGTCAAAAGCTAGAACTATGGGAAAAAGAAGCAGAGATTAAAAAGAACATGCCCATATACAAATATATATATGTATGTCATATACATATATGTGTGTGTATATATATGTACCAGTTCAGTTCAGTTCAGTTCAGTCACTCAGTCATGTCAGACTCTTTGCGACCCCGTGAATCGCAGCACGCCAGGCCTCCCTGTCCATCACCAACTCCTGGAGTCTACTCAGACTCATGTCTGTTGAGTCGGTGATGCCATCCAGCCATCTCATCCTCTGTCGTCCCCCTCTCCTCCTGTCCCTAATCCCTCCCAGCACCAGGGTCTTTTCCAATGAGTCAACTCTTCACATGAGGTGGCCAAAGTATTGGAGTTTCAGCTTTAGTATCAGTCCTTCCAAAGAACACCCAGGACTGATCTCCTTTAGGATGGACTAGTTGGATCTCCTTGCAGTCCAAGGGACTCTCAAGAGTCTTTTCCAATACCACAGTTCAAAAGCATCAATTCTTCGGTGCTCAGCTTTCTTCACAGTCCAACTCTCACATCCATACATGATCATTGGAAAAACCATAGCCTTGACTAGACAGACCTTTGTTGGCAAAGTAATGTCTCTGCTTTTGAATATGCTATCTAGGTTGGTCATAACTTTTCTTCCAAGGAGTAAGCATCTTTATATGTGTATATATATATGTATATGTATATATACACACACACATCTTCTTTATCCATTCCTCTGTTGATGACATTTAGGTTGCTCTTGGAAACAGTACTGCAATGAACATTAGGGTGCATGTGTCCATTTTGACTGGTGTGAGATTTGCATTTGCATTTCATTATTAGTGATGTTGAATATCTTTTCATGTGCCTCTTGGCTATCTTTATGTCTTCTTTGGAGAAATATCTATTTAAGTCTTCTGCCCATTTTTTGATTGGATTATTTTTGATGGTATTAAGCTTCATGTGCTGTTTGTACATTTTAGAGACTAATCCCTTGTCAGTCACATCATTTGTGAATATTTTCTTCCAATCTGTGGATTGTCTTTTCATTTTGTTTGTGGTTTCCTTTGCTGTGCAAAAGTTTTTGAGTTTAATTTGGTCCTGTTACTGCAATGAACATTAGGGTGCATGTGTCCATTTTGACTGGTGTGAGATTTGCATTTGCATTTCATTATTAGTGATGTTGAATATCTTTTCATGTGCCTCTTGGCTATCTTTATGTCTTCTTTGGAGAAATATCTATTTAAGTCTTCTGCCCATTTTTTGATTGGATTATTTTTGATGGTATTAAGCTTCATGTGCTGTTTGTACATTTTAGAGACTAATCCCTTGTCAGTCACATCATTTGTGAATATTTTCTTCCAGTCTGTGGATTGTCTTTTCATTTTGTTTGTGGTTTCCTTTGCTGTGCAAAAGTTTTTGAGTTTAATTTGGTCCTGTTTATTTTTGGTTTTATTTCCCTTATTCTAGGAGACAGATCAAAAATATCTTGCTATGACTTATGTCAGAGTGTTCTGCCTATATTTTTATAGTTGTATGGTATCCACTCTCTCATTTAAGTCTTTAATCCATTTTGAGCTTATTTTTTGTATATGGTATTAAAGAATGATCTGATTTCATTTTTTTACAGGTAGCTGTCTGGCTTTCCCAGCACCATTTGTTGAAGAGACTGTCTTTCCACCATTGTGTAGTCTTGCCCCCTTTGTCATAGATTAATTGACCAGAGGTGCATGGGGTGATCAATCATTTTTAATCTGTTGGTCAAATTCATTTATTTGTTCAGAGCTGGAGATTTAAATTTGGGAGTCATCATAGTGTCATTGGAATAGTATTTTAAACCATGAAAATGAGTAAAATATTCCTGGGGAAAGCCTATAGAATAAGAGGAAAATACCAAAGATAAAACTTTTAGGAGTGTGGGCAGAGAGAGAGGAAAGCACATGTGTGTGTATGTGTAACATGAAATTGTGATACAGTTTCAGCAAACGTCATTATGGTGATGTTTGCTCAAAGATGACCTCATTTGGTGTTTCAAGTTCTTATAGGGTCAAGGAGAAAATTGCACCTGAAAGTACAAACTGAAATTTAAGTCCACAGAAAAATAATAATACGAGAGGAAGTAATTTCTGGTTCTTGGTGGTCCATAGAAAACATTAAGCCATCCAGGTGCCCACAGTGGGAGCTAGAGAGGAGAGGCAGTAAAATTGGACCAACTGGAACCTAAAGTTGTCTGTATTGAATTCTTTTAGCCTTAAATTGGGCTTCCCTGGTAGCTCAGATGGTAAAGAATCTGCTTGCAGAGGCGGGGGGGACCTGGGTTCAGACCCTGGGTCTGGAAGATCCCCAGGAGAAGAGAATGGCTACCCACTCCAGTATTTTTGCATGGAGAATCCCATGGACAGAAGAGCCTGGCAGGTTGCAGTCCATAGGGTTGCAAAGAGTCAGACATGACCAAGCCACTTTTACTTCATTCAGCCTTAAGTTTCCCCGCATGGTGTGAGAGTCCTTTTATGGCCGGTTTTACAGAATGTGCTGTTGTCCACTGGACTGTTGGTAGTGTCTGGTCTCTGTGTCACCGAGGTGGCTCCCCTCTGTTTGTCCTGGCCCAGCAGAGGGAGACTGTTGTGTAAGGAGAGCACCAGCAGGAAGGGGACTTGGAGGTGGTTCAGTTACCTAACCCTGTGGCTTTAGATTAGACCTGTATCCTCACTGTTCCACAGTTTTCATATTCTCAGCATGAACAGTACGAATGCTTGCCTGCCTGATGTTGTAAGTTTGTAGTGGATTTATCCTAAATAGTAAGATCTTTGTGAACCAGATTCTGGAATTAAAATTGTTTATAGTTGACCCTTGCACAACATGAAGATTAGTCAAAAATAGGCATGAAACTTTATAGTCAGCTTTCCACATCCATGGTTCCTCTCTAGCCAAAGCTCTGCATCCGTGGATTCAGCCCATCATGGATCATGTAGTGCTGTGTTATTTCCTGGAGGGAAAAACCCATATATATGTGGACCTGCCCAGATCAAACCCCACGTTGTTCACGGGTCAGCTGTACATATAGAATTTTTTGTTACTGCCCTGGGTTTCAGTCGTCAATTTTGTGGTTCTACTTTCATCTTTATAAAATTGAGATGAGAATTCCTTCCTGAAGACATTCATGTTAATAATGAACTCTTTAAGCAGATGAATGATAATTTTAGAGGATTTGAGGGAATGAGATCCAGAACATTGTGAGTTACTTCCTCAATCTTGATTTTCTGAGTCACTCGGAGCAGTGGTACCGTCTCTTCAGCATCTCTTGGGAACTTGTTAATGAAGCGGACTGAGGGGCCCCATGCTAGGCCTGCAGAATCAGAATTCTAGAGGCTGGGGTCCCGCAGTGTGTTTTAATAGTCTTCCAGATGATTCTGATGTCTGAGAAAGTTTGAGAATCACTGCTGTGGTTGATTAAATTCTCCTACTTAGAATGCAGTTTTAATTTCACTGTTTACATGGAAAGTCAAGTGCAACTCAGTTCCCACTGAAAAGGTAAACTAATTGCTCTAGTTGGTTTCATTAATTCAGAGGCCTAACATGTAGTTACAGTAGAGTTGCATGTAACTAAAATGTAAAACTGAAAAATTTTGAGTAATATCATTCAAAGTCAGTTTCCACTTGATGGAGAGTAAGTTAGATAGTTTCCACTTGATCTAACTTTAAGGACTTTTTCAACTTTAGAATGATGGGGTCGCAAAGAGTCGGACACGACTGAACGACTGAACTGAACTGAAAAAAAGACAGTAACCACCACTTTAGCCTACATTCACTCATTATAAACTAACATTTGGATTTTTAAAAACCAAATTTACTTTTATTCTGCCTTGGTGAGTTAGAAACTTCCAGGCAGAAAAAATAATCTGTGACTATCATCAGAAAGCACTGAACTATATACATATTTGTCTCCTAGAGACTTAGGAAAATATAATATGTATATATTCTCCTAGAATGCAACATGGGTTTTTGTTTTTATTTAATATAATTTATTTTAATAGGAGATTAATTACTTTACAATATTGTATTGATTTTGCCATACATCAACATGAATCTGCCACAGGTATACACGTGTTCCCTATCCTGAACCCCCCTCCCTCCTCCCTCCCCATACCATCCCTCTGGGTCGTCTCAGTTTTTTTTTAAACTTCAGTTTCTTCTTTCTCACAAAAGGGCAATACTTCCTTTACCAAAAAGCAAACTTCATGTTACTGAAGTGAAATATCTTATTACCTCAAAGGATCTAGAAGAAACTCCCTTTAGGTACACTTATATATGATTGGAAATTATTTGTAAATACTCATCCATACTCAATTGGGGTATGTAGTATTAAGTAATACAGTGTTTTTTATATTCTGTAGTATAGTATAGTGAAGTCACTCAGTCGTGTCCGACTGTTTGTAACCCCGTGGACTGTAGCCTACCAGCCTTCTCCATTCATGGGATTCTCCAGGCAAGAATACTGGAGTGGGTTACCATTTCCTTCTCCAGGGGATCTTCCCAACCCAGGGATCGAACCTGGGTCTCCTGCATTGGAGGCAGATGCTTTAACCTCTGAGCCACCAGGGAAGCCCTTATATTCAATAAATACTGCATTATTTAGCCCTTTTTAATTTTTGGTGATAGTTTTGCTCTCTTACATGCTTATATGAATGTGAGAATAGAACTTAAACTTTTCCTGCCAGAGGTAATAAAGGGGGTGATAAACATTATTGTAAAAGAAATTGAATTTATATCAACAGAGATTAAAAAGACTTATGCTTTTTCCTGGCAAGGCATTTATCATGACATCCTTCTCTTTAAATGCCAACAACAGTAACAAAATACAAAGTATAGTTTACTACATGCCAATATTTGTTCCCTGTGAATTTCTCTCTTAACAATTCAGAGCATGTTTATGAAGAGAAAATATTTGGCTTGTAGGGAGAAATGGAAATCTCAGCTTTGCTATGTAAGGAAAGAAAGTGCCATGTTAAGAAACATGGATACGGTTAAGTGCATGTGGGAATAAGACTTGAATATGGAGAAAAAGACTTGAATCAGTTGGTAGTAATTAAAATCTTATAATCTGATAATGCTGTGACATATTTACACTCTAAATTCTATTATCAATTAAATTCTTGCACAGCTGTTTCATTGATCTCTCAAAGAGAAAATAGTTGAAATAGTGTGATGGTCTATAACCTTAATATCCCACTGAATGCTCAAAGTCAGAGCCTTACAGCAGACTTTGGAAGATGTGCTGTTCCTACAGATGAGGGAAGGGTTTTAACGAGGTCTGTGCAGAAGGGCAGAGATTTCCCAATAGCAGAATTGACTTATGACTTGTTTTCAGATAGTTTATTTTGTTTCTGTAAACTACCATGTATTTAACTCCAGGGGTGTGATAATTAAAGTGTCTTCTCCATCTGATTATGCATGTAATTTTTATAACAATTTATAAGTTTGAAATACCTTCAAATTTATGTTTATAGTCATCATAGCAGTCCTGTCAGACACTCATTAATGCTCCCTGGTTAGAGATGAGAAAACACTCAATTATCCCTGGTGTGTAACTTTTAGTGTCAGCCGCCATCATGGTTCGAGGGTGTATAAACTCAGTGTACCGCCTATTCTCTCTATACTTAACTGTCAGGTATAGATTCAGGCATTACCCAAGTACTCTGCATGCTATTTTAGCCCTCATAAGAATTGGTCTCCAGAGGTATCACTGTCCTGATTTAAAGATGAGAAAAGGAAAGATCACAGTTGGTTAGCATGGGGGAGAAGTCTGGTAGGTGGTTGGTAATAGCTCATGCTATTGGGGTCTAGCTACCTGGGTTTTTATCTGGGCTTTACCATTTCAAGGTATAACCTTGGGAAAGTTTCTTAACCTCCTTAAGTCTCAGTTTCCTAATCTACTGAAAGGACAATAAGGCCAGTCTCTTAGAACTCTTGTGAAAATTAAATAAGATGTAATACCTGGAAATGGCTTGGCATAGAGTGTGAGCTCTGAGTATCACACATTATTACTAAGGAAATTATTGAAGGGCACTCAGATGGTAGGAAGGTCATCTCCCCACATCTGCTTCTTACTCTTCTGTTGCTTTCTAATCAAGGCAAGAAATGTACATGTCAAAGTGAGTATTATTAATTAATACATCTCCTAGAAGGCAGAGGTGGTAGGTATGAAATCAAGAAAAAGAGGACAAATTCATGAAAGGGCAAAAATTACATAATTTGGGGCAAGTCTCTAGGATCTGAGTTTTCTAAAAAGTCATATTAGTATTTTTTTAGGTGAGAATGGGAAGGGAGTGTACCCTTCCTGGACTGATCTTTGCACAATATTTACTTAAATTCTTAAGTGATTATTAGCCTTAAACATGAGAGCAACAGAAGTACTTGTTTGCTTGCCTTTGGAAGAACCCTCGTGATCCTTCTCCAAAACGCACTCATCACTGTTCCTACTTAAGCAGTAGTTATACCTGTTAAGTATTGTCCCTCCAACAGTTAGAACTGTAAGTATTGTTGATTAGAAAGAGTTTATTCTTTGTCTCTTTCAAGTTTCTCTTATATTTTAATTAAATTCCATGCTGGTACTTAATATTTTTGGCATTCTTTTCTAGTTCTTTATTTCCATAGCTTCTATGCCCTACTTAAAGGCAGAGTCTGTCTAATGTCTAATTACATTGGCTGATATCTCCCATACAAGACCACAAACAAATAAGTTACTGAGATGAATGGCCTCTTTCATTTCTTATTCAGCTTCTCAGCGGTCCAGTAATACTAGTGGGAACTGACATAGATTGTTTTGATTGAAAGTTAATTTTAAAAGATTCCTGATAAAATTTAGACATTTAAATTTGACACTATTCATATCTATTTTTAGGATGACTTTGCTTCTTTCATAATATCAGGGTTTGGATTTTGTTTTCTTAAGAACAAATCTTACCAATATTTGGCATAACTTTTTTGCCTTGTATTGTATTATTGGAGTATAATTGCTTTACAATGTTGTGCTAGTTTCTGTTGTACAACACAGTGAATCAGCCATAAGTATAGATACACACCCTCCCTTTTGAGCCTCCCTCCCCCCTCACCCCCATGCCACCCCTCTCGGTCATCCCAGAGCCACTGATGAGCTCCGTGTGCTGTCCAGCAGCTTCCCAGAAGATGGCTGTTTTACACATGGTAGTATATATATTGGGCTTCCCTGGTGGCTCAGACCATAAAGAATCTGCCTGCAGTGTGGGAGACCTGGGTTCCATTCCTGGGTCAGGAAGATCCCCTGGAGGAGGGAATGGCAACCCACTCCGGTACTCTTGCCTGTCGGTGCTCCTCTGCTTCACGCTGGAGCTTTTGGAAAAGTAGGAGAGTGTAGTTAACCCTGACATTGTGAGGCTTTAATGGATTCCAGCAAGTGCAGCCACTAGAAAGCAAACAAGAGAACTTACAGGATACAAAGGGGAGAAACAGGATATAAAGGGGAGAAGAACCTTTCCGTCCTTTACCTTTCAGTGAGAAGAGATTGAGCCTTTTCCTTTGGTCTTGGCGAACTGTTAGATCAGTTAGTTTACCTCAAACTGTTTTTTGGCCTAAGGAAATCTGCTCTGTGGCCTTTTGGAATTGTTATATTCAGAGGCCAGTGTTTTGGCCTCTTCTTTCAGAGACATGTTTTAAGAGTTGCAAAGGCCAGAACTTGGCATAAGGTTGAAATATGACACATGCGTTGGTGATTTACCAGAAAATAGACTTCAAACATGAAAATGTTTTATATGGAACGCTTTTCTCAAACTGAGAGGAAATTTGGTTATTAATAAATCTCTGGTTTATCACTGGGCCCCATTATACTTAGCACATAAAAATTTAATGAGGTAAGAGATCTTAAAAAGAATGGCAAGGTTTGTTTTGCTTAATGGCTTCTCTTATTCAAATATCACAGGTTACAAAAAGATCAGTAAAATAGAAAGGTATTATAATAGTGTCTAAAAGTCCATACTTTACAACATGGAAATCCATAAGCTCTGCGAAGTACTGCTAATAAGTAAAGCTACCATTTACTGAAGTAATACTGAGTTCCTCTGTGCTGGAAATTTCACATATATTTGAATTATTTTTTACAACAGCTCCTGCAGGGTAATTTTTTGTTTTCTCAATTACCATTTTACATACCAGGAGACAGGCTCAAAAAGCTCCCACATTTAGGAAATGGCAGAGCTGAGATTTGAACTCAATTCTCTGTGATACCAATGTCCACATGTTTTAACTGAGAGAATATTTGACAGTGCTCAGGAAAACGCTGAAGTAAATGGTGGCTGTTATTATTTTTGTTCAGCTGTGCTGTCTCCCAGACTAAATGCGTACACACACACATACCCACACACATACACACACAGGAGAGAGATGGGAAGGTGGTGATACATGCTGCTTGAGAGCATGGTATCTCCTACTGTAAGCATCTCACCATCCCATCCGCCTCTCCTTCACATAAGCAGTCCACAAGCAGTTAGCTAGTACTCTTGCCTGGAAAATCCCATGGACGGAAGTGCCTGGTAGGCTACAGTCATGGGATTGCAAAGAGTCAGACACAACTGAGTGATTTCACTTCCCTTAATGGAAGAGAAGCCACGTTACAAGGTGTAATACCTAGGAACAGACATAAAAATACATGTGCAAATCTTTTTTTGTAGACAACTTTAAAGCATTCTAGTGGGACAAAGAATAGAGACTTGAACAAATGGAGAAACACACATGTTCTTGGACAGACTGATTCAACATCATAATGATGTTAATTCTCCATGAGTTGATTTATAAATTTCATATGAAGTTAATAACAATACTAACAGGTTTTTTTTATCCTAAAACTAGAGGACCCTAACTTTAATGGACATATATCTCTTTAATAAGGGGTTTGATTGATTCTTTCTCTTACCACCCCTAGTTCACAGAAGTTAGATGATTATATAGAGAGATTAATTTTTTTATAGATTAGGTTGTGAGGAACTTTATTATTCTAAATAGATGAGAACCAGAGGAGCGTTATAGCAATGTCATACAGTTCTTTGAATAATAATAATGTGTGCTCAGTTGTGTCCGACTCTTTGTGACCCCAGGGACTATAGCCCACCAGGCTCCTCTGTCCATGGGCTTTTCCAAGAATACTGGAGTGGGTTGCCATTTCCTTCTCCAGGGCATCTTCCCAACCCAGGGGTCAAACCTGGGTCTTCTGCATTAGCAGGAAGGATTCTTTACCAGTCGTGCCACCTGGGAAACAGTTTACTTGAAACTTCTTAAGTAATATGCCAAAAATCATATAGTGAACGCATCAAAAATTGTCTTTAAGAATCTGTCAGCTGACATTAGAAACCACCCATTGGCAAGGGATTATTTATTTAGTCATTGCAGTACCAGTAGATACCAATTTTTCAAATTCTGTCTTTTTTCGGTGTACATAGGTTTGTTTTTTTTTCCTTAGAGCGCTTTGAAACTGCTTATTTTAAAAACTAACTACTGTATCCTTGTTTTTCCCTCTTTTTTCCCTAGTTGCATTAAAGTCCTCCCCAGCTGACAGAAATGGAGTCCAGGACAACTGCAGAACCAAAGTCAGAAAAGGCCTGAACTTGCAGGAAGGAGAATTCTTACTACAGGTAAATTGTACGAGATAGAGTTCTTTTTCGTTAGAACCAGTATACATGGAAAATTAGTTAACAGCCTTTTAACTGTCCCTCATTTCTTTAGGACTCAGTGATTCATAGCAATTTCACTACTACAGTAGTGGTATAATGCTAGTGCATGAATAAATGGAATTTTATGAAGTATTAGAAGTCTAGTTATCACTTTCCCTGTTGCATTTCCTTAAACAGCAAGAAATTCTAGATCATTTTAAAGGTTCCCATGAAGACATTGGTTTTAGGTATATGTTTTTAGGAATATAGTTCCTTTAAAATAATTTTATTTAATAGTTTGAAATTGTTCTTAACCTGAACAATGTGTTCTTGTAACTATATTTTCTTTTAGCAGCTGTGTATGACTTACCAACATGCTATAGATTTTTTTAAGCCTCTATCAGCCCTATTGTCATACATTAGAACTCTGAGAGTTTCTGGTAGATTTGTCTGTGAAAGTATTTGAAATCTTTTCCTATTTTTCTTTCTCTTGGAGCCGATAAAATGCTCGATTCTCAGTTAAATTCTCAGGTATTTATTCTGTTAAAGAATGAAGATGTATGCTATAAAGAATGTACATATGCATAACTGAATCACTTTGCTGTACACTTGAAACTGACTCATACTACAAAGTAACTATACTTCAATTTAAAAATATTAAAGAGAAGAAACTCAAAATTAAAAAGATGTGTGCTGTAATCTGTACTATTATTAGATTTTTAATTCTTCAAAAATTTTAATTCTATATAACAATTTTTAATTCTACCCAGTGAACTGAGATGTGAACTTAATTTGCAGTTGTGATAAAAAGTAGCTGTAAGTTTCAGTAACTCCATTCATTCAGTAAATGCTTAAGTGTAACCTGACAATTTATATCATTTTATTATAATTTATAAAATTGTATATAACAAATTATAATTTTATAATTGTGTTCAAGTCCCTGATAGGGAAAATTAACTTTTGCTTCCATTATGTTAGAAAAAAGTTAAATATATTCAACCATGAGTCATCCTCCTGCATCTGGCTGAGGATTTCTATGCATTGATATATTAGCTGAAACACAAAGACCCCTTAGGTCACAGGAAAGCATTCTAATAATTGCTGCTTAATATGATTAAACATAGCGGGCTTCCCAGGTCATACAGTGGTAGAGAGTCTGCCTGCCATTGCAGGAGACACAGGAGATGCCAGTTTGATCCCTGGGCTGGGATGATCCTCTAGAGAAGGAAATGGCAGCTCACTCCAGTATTCCTGCCTCGGAAATCTCATAGACAGAGGAGCCTGGCAGGCTACAGTCCATGGGGGTCACAAAGAGTTGGACATGACTGAGCGTGTGTGCATACACTACACACACAGACACACACACACACAATATGTGATTAAATACATCTCAGTTTATGTAGTAACGTAATAAGGAAGTTCTTTATCTCAAGTGAAAATAGACAAATGTGGCATGCTTCACACTTCTTATCTTAAACTGGCTTAAATTATGGGCCAGTGATTTTTATTTTCCCCCTAAAACATTTAGACAGATTGTCAACATATCCTATGTCAAGGGCCCAGAATAAAAATATACTGCTGCAAGCTGGTGTTCACTTTTTAATTTTCTAAAAATTGGAAGCATTTAAATATTTAAAATGAATAGTCCATCATTAATTCTGTTTTATGCCATTTGTAGATTATTCTCCAGCAGGAGGCATCACATACTATACAATTTGCTTAGGACGTGCTAAGTCACTTCAGCCATGTCTGACTCTTTCCAACCCAATGGACTGTAGCCCACCCATGCTCCTCTGTCCATGGGATTTTCCAGGCAAGAATACTGGAGTGTGTTGCCATTTCTTCCTCCAGGGGATCTTCCCAGGGTTCGAATCCCTGTCCCTTAGGTCTCCTGTGTTGGCAGGTGGGTTCTTTAGCACTACCGCAATCTGGGAAACCCTTACTTAAGACAGTACCTATTCTCCCATATGAAGTAGATACCAAAAGCATAGTAGACATGTGAAGATGGGATATTTCATTATGTACAGTTACCATAATGTGTGTTTATCAACTAGTTACCAAAGAGGATATGTCCAGAGGTAGAGCACACTATTTGGCTTATAACTTTGGTGAGTCTTTGCCTTTGGTTTTAACAAAGGAGGCACATGAAGAAAATATTTTTAAATATTTAACAAAAGTTTAAAATATTTACTTTCTTTATTAAATTTATTACTGTCTTATAAGGAATGAAGATAAAACAATAAGTAACTTTTGTATCTTTTCATTATGCGTATATGTTCTGTTTGGTGATACCTAATATTGTGCTTATTAAAATCTACAGCTTCATTTTTGAAATAACAACAGTTCAAATATTTTAACTTGCTAAGATAGTAATTCAGTATAACTTCATTCCACATGGTATTTCAGATCATTATATATATATATATATATAAAACTGATATGTACATATATATTTTTAAGAGGCTTTTTGGTTTATTTCTGACAGTTAACATTTGTCTAGAAGTTACTGGCATACCCTAAATTATCTTCATGTCTCCTGGAATACACTAATGAGCTTATTGGAAAGTACGAAATTTCTTTCACTTTTCAGAAAACATGATATTCTCCAAAATAATATGCATATGATCAATGGGTACTGTTGTCTGGAAGGAAGATATTTTCAAAACAAACAAAAAAAAAGCAGGAATGGACATAGCCCTACTACAACCAAGTAAAATTTAAGAATGCTCAATTTGGGGGGTGTTAATCATTGGACATTTTAGTTCTTGGTGGGTGCCATTGCCATTCTTCATCCTGGGGAAATTGCCAGGCATGATAAGGCGTAACATGTGAAGTCAAGGATCTCAGATCCCAGTTGTGATTGTGTGAGTTACAGCCATACAACAGTTGGTGATTAGTAACCCTTAAAGGCAGCAGATCACGATACAACGCACAGTGCTACGTGGGCAAACTTTAGAGCCAACCTCTCCCTTGTGGTTCGGCTTGTTCCTAGCTCTCGGCTCTTCACTTCCGTGTCCTCGATTTACAAACTGGACTGTGACAGCTACTTCTGTGGATTGCTGAGGGAATTAAAAGTTACTTGAATACGTAAAAAACCATTTAGAAAAGTGATTGTTAAAGAATAGGTGCTGTTTGTTGTCTGTATAGTCAGGCGCTCAGAAGTATAATATAGACTAGGGATCCTGAAGGTGAAAGGGATTGGAGTGAAAAGGAAGGCAGTCACTGTGTTTCTTTCACCCTGTCTGACAGTGAGGGTATTTACTAGTGTGTGGGCATCATAAGCACAGGGGCGACGGCTTGCTCGTTTGTGACTCTCATTACTGAGCATGCGTCCTGTCTGGTGTGTAACATTTTATTAAGTGCTGAGCAGACTGCTTGCTATCATTTATGTGTCCCTGTAGTTCACGAAGCATGATCTGGTAATACTTGATCTGCTCATTTCCACAGCTGCATGTTGCCTCACATGAGGTGAGTGCCAACTCGGTACCAGGTACTGCGTTAGGTGAGACACAGTCATCCTCTCCACCTGATAAAGAGCCTGTTTTGCAGTCAGGGACACTAAAGCTCAAACCGGTAAATAACAAAACCACACTGTTGGTAAGAGACAGAAGAATCTAGTCCAAATTCTGACTCCAAACTATGTGGTTCTTAAACTAAACCATTCCATGTCTCACTTTACAGAGAATAGAGTGTCTCAGGAGGGTTTAAAAATCAGCGCACATAGCGTGAAGAAAAACAAGTACTGAGTTGAACTCAAGCAGGCAATAATGAGGGCTTGAGATTTAAAACGTGATCACAATGAATTCTTAGGGTGATCTAAATACTTTTATTACCATATAGAGATATTAACATAGGACTTGAACAACCACTAAAAGAATAGGAAAAGAGAGCATAACTTCTAAACTAAAAGAAAGAAAAAGGGATAATAAAAAATAATTGCCCCAATGGAGGCAAAGTGGAAAAAGTAGCATAGTATATAGGTTAACAGAAATAACACCTATAAAATATGATAGCTTTAAACCTAAATATTATTTGTAATTATATTAAATAGAACTTAATTTGCTATATACTTGTCTTACATTTATATATTAGTTCTAATGTAGTCCATTTGTATTCCTTTTCTAAAATAAAAATGTTTTCAATGTTTTATAATACTTTGAGAGTATCTAAATTTCAAACTGCGTTAGTGCTTAAACTATCTTTACACAGAGATTTTCTGTTATCAAATTTCTTTTAAGCCTCTAATCAACATCTTTACCTGCTATCTTCCTTTAAAAGCAGTATGACAGAGTGCAGTAAATGATATGTATACAATTATGTTTAGAAAACATGTCCAGTATATTAAAAACAAAATCTATAGAGCATGAGGAAGAACAAATCACTATTCTATTCAAGTTATTGTGATTGAGTATTCAGTGAGCTCTAAGATTTTCTTTGGCCAGTCAAAAGAATGGATTCTTTTCACCACTAGGGGTGTGGTGTCTCTGCATTTCTGGGGTGTAATCATTTTAACGATTTAAGAGATTTTTCATCAGTAAAAGTAATAACCTTAACTGAAGTCAATACTTAACGGATGACAATATTGTTAGTTAGTCACATTACTAATTTTCTGACTTTTCTTGTTGCAGGCACTAAATGGCTTTGTACTGGTTGTCACTACAGATGCTTTGGTTTTCTATGCTTCTTCTACCATACAAGATTACCTGGGGTTTCAGCAGGTAAATATAGTTTCCTTAGGTCATTAAAAAATTCTTTTTTGAAAATAAACTTACTACTTTTTATTTATCTTATACTTCAGGGACACAAGTGATCATTTTTAGATTAAAATATAATTGAAATACATATGTTCTAGAATAAAAAGGTATATGTTTGCAGCTAATATATTTTTATGCTTTTAATATTTTACTGCATTATAATTTCCTTAAAGGTACCTGTGATTCATGAGTTTTGTGTTTCCTCTTTCATTTATAAGGAATTCTTATGTATAAGAAAGAGCAGATGGGGTTTGGATGGAGGCAGACAGGAGAATATTTGCCATCAAATTAGTTATGGAAATTGGAGGGCAAGTGGTAACTATGACATGAATGAGGTGATATGTAAAGGTACAAGCAAAATACTGTGGCTTATCCCTTTTATTCCTGCTTGTGTGGATTATAAAAGTTTTCCTGAAGGAAATGGTATTTAATGTGAAGAGACTGTGGGGTTCAGATGAGTGGACAGTTGGGGAGGGAATGCAGAGAAGAAAAGCTAGCCATACTGTAGACAGTAGGCAGGAAGGCCTTGAAGGAGGTAAGTGTGTCTGGTTTAATGTTACCAAGTATATGGTGAATATGGATTCGTAAGGTGTTCTGTGTATTTGAGGGGCGAAAACATCCAATATGATTTGAGAACAGTTTGTAAGTACACTTGAATGCTCGCTACTGTTATATATCAGTAGTTCTTAATTTCTAATGTTCTTAAGAATCACCGAAGAACTTGATAAAACGTCATTAAATTGATGAGCGTCAGTCCCATATAATCTGATTCAGTATGTCACAGTGGAGCCCATGTATTTTATTTCTAACAGGCTCAACAGGTGATGCCAAGACTGATGGTTGAATAACACTGGCTGCACTGTTATATGGCCTGAAGTTTAAATTATGTCATACACACTATAGAAGCCACTAAATACTTTTGTTGAAGGGAATGCAAGTGCTCCAATCTATATTTCACAAGATAACTCTGGCAGTTGTGTAATGGATGGCATAGAGATGACTTCATGTTAGAAGAAAAGGTTCATAGGAAGGTTCAAGTCCGGATAGCTAATGTGGTGGAATCTGGCTCCTGACACCAAACCTACGTATTTTTGAATTTTAAAGGAAATGTATTAATATCCATGGAAAAACCTGTTAGAAACTTCATTATATAACTAGCTTAATTATTTGATTGATAATATTTGATTGATTATAACAGTTATTTGATTGATTCATAACAGTTAAGAAATAAAAAAGCTTAGCTTATTTCCCAATCTTTTTTTTTCTTCATATGTATACCTAACCTGGATATTCTTTAAGAAAACATTTATATCTGACATTGATGGTGGTTTATGGCACCATTTTTAAAACTGCAGGTCATGACTCATGAGTGGGTGATGAAATTGATATAGAGGATCACCAGTCATTCTTTTTAGCTGCTTAAAATAAAATAGGAAACACAATATTGTCACACATAAAAGCGCTCTGTGGAACTTTTTTACATGTCTATATGCACACACAAACACACACAATGGATGGAAAATATTTCTTGCTGTGAGTTGCAATAAAAAAGTTAGAACACTATGGTGGAAAGGCTAAGGTCTCAGCACTGTAGTAAATGCTGAGAAGCAAGAGGTGGAGGAAAGACTCTGACCTTTGTAAAGGCATAATCCCTTAGTCTTAGAGAATCTACTAGAAATCAAAATTTCAGGAAAATTGTTAGAGAGCAGTGAAGGAAATATGTAATACTTCAAGCTGAGAGAAGTCAAATTTAACTGAATGTTCAGACAAGTTTTGTCAAAGGAAGATTAAAAAACAAAATTTAATTGGTGGAAAACTGTCCTACAATGTTGTATGGTTTCTGCTGTACAACAACGCAAATCAGTCATAATTTTATATATATGCACCCCCTTCCTCTTAAGCCTCCCTCCCCTGTCCCCAGCCCTCTAGGTCCTCACAGAGCACCAGGCTGGGCTCCCTGTGGTATGTGGCAACTTCCACCGTCTGTTCTGCCCATGATAGCATATATGTGCCAGTGCTCTTCTCTCAGTTCATCCCTTCCTCACCTCCCCTGCTGTGTCCACAAGTCCATTCTCTGCTAGGTTCATCAGTACTGTTTCTCTAGATTCCATATATATGTGTTAATATATGATACTTGTGTTTCTCTTTCTGACTTACTTCACTCTGTATAAGAGGCTCTGTTTTAAAAGATCAATAAATAAAAAGCAGCAGAACCTAATGTGTTGCAGTTAAGGAACAGGAACATGACTTACTTAACTAAAAAGTGGTTCACATAGGCAAGTGATGGCAAATAACCTTTGACTTGTCAGCTGTAGTACTGTGTCTTTCTAGCTTTTCTTGTCTTGAATTCCAGGAGAGCTTTGCAATTGCTTGATTTGCATACATCACCACTAAAAAGCACCCTGTAATCTAGCAACTAGGTTTTGAAATTAATAAACCACATTTTAAAAAATCAGTGTATGCGTGCTCCGTCACTCAGCCACATCCGACTCTGCAACCCCATGGACCATAGCCCGCTAGGCTCCTCTGTCCTTAGGATTCTCCAGGCAGGAATAGTGGGGTAGGTTGCCACTTTCTCCTCCAGAGGATCTTCCCAATCCGGGGATTGAACCCACGTCTCCTGTGTCTCCTGCATTGGTAGGCAGATTCTTTACCACTGAGCCAGCAAGGAAGTTCTTTTAAAAATCAGCACTGCTTGTTAACTTCTTTGTTTCTCTTTTCTTTAGTCTGATGTCATCCATCAGAGTGTGTATGAACTGATCCATACCGAAGACCGAGCTGAATTTCAGCGCCAGCTGCACTGGGCATTAAACCCTCAACAGTGTCCAGACTCTGGACAAAGAATTGATGGTAAGAATGTTTACCAAAAGGTAGTGTTGGGAATTGAATTTTCTGAAAGGAGGCAGAGAATCTTTAGGGGCATGGAACTCCACAGTGAAGATGAGGAAGAAGGGGAAAGACATGAATCTCTAGCCGTGGGCCAGAACCAGGTCACCAGAAGCCTGATGACCTAAGGAGGACCTCGAGAGATGACAGCCATTGAATTCCAAGTGATAAAGTATAGCCATATACTCAGTAATATAGTGTATAAAAATAATTCTTATACATTCCATCCCCTCTTTCACAATAGTGTAAGGTTAATTCTGGAGTGTGTATATATTGTTGCGTGTTTAAAATGCACCAAATATAAAAGCAAACTGGCAGATGGAAGAATACTTTTTTCAATAAAAGCAGTATCTTCATACATATGTAAAAATGTTAAAAAGGAGAAAAAAGGTGTTAGAAAATATAGAAATTGTTGACAGTGATAGCTCAATAGAAGTAAAAACAACTGAATAGGTAAAGTTCTATGTAGTAAAAGTATTATTCAGTAAGTTTTAATTTTTCACTAGCTCCTCTTCTGAAAGTGATTTTTTTTTACAATCAGAATATAGCTTTGGTTTAGAAATGAACACAGATTTCAGCTATTCAGACACTTGTGCTGTGCTGTGCTAAGTTGCTCAGTTGTGTCTGACTCTTTGCGACCCCATGGACTGTAGCCTGCCTGGCTCTTCTGTCCATGGGATTCTCCAGGCAAGAATACTGAAGTGGGTTGCCATGCCCTCCCTCAGGGAATTTTCCCAACCCAGGGACCGAACACGTGTCTCTTCTGTCTCTTGCACTGGCAGGTGGGTTCTTTAGCAC
The DNA here is from genome assembly GCA_006410635.1 of Cephalophus harveyi. Lineage (NCBI taxonomy): Eukaryota > Metazoa > Chordata > Mammalia > Artiodactyla > Bovidae > Cephalophus > Cephalophus harveyi. The sequence continues at coordinate 312,564 of SJYT01011557.1, forward strand.
TAGGACCACCTGAGAAGCCCAAATACTTAATTTTTAGCAAAATGGAAAGTAACTTTGTGTTGCTATTTATTTCTGTAGAAACTAATGGACTCTCCCAGCCAGCCGTGTATTATAATCCAGACCAGATTCCTCCAGAGAACTCTTCTTTTATGGAGAGGTGCTTCGTCTGCCGACTCAGGTGTCTGCTAGATAATTCATCTGGTTTCCTGGTAAGGTGCAGCATCTTATACTGGCATTTACTGTGAGGTTGTAGAAAATTGAAAAGTGAAACAAATTTGAATGTATTTGAGTTTGGGGTATAAAATCTACTTAATAGTTTTATAAAGGAAAGTATCTTTTTAAAAGTCTTTTTAGATTTTTGAAAATATCTTCTGTAACTCAGAGCCTCTATCCTTTAGGATGCAGTATAACAAAGACTGAATAGAATAACATTGACCATTGTATTTTGCCCTTCTTTTGGACTTTGTAGGTATAAGATAATTATGTAGCACTTTTTTGGTGGCAGACTGCTTGTTATCCTCTTTGGGTTTAATGCCTGCTAGACGGAAAAATTATCATGGCATTTTCCATATGGCTAGAATAACTGCCATGTAGAAAAATGGTTGCATATTCATCACTGCAGGATCCTCATCTGGTATGAGACACTCTTGTGTAGTGTGAACTCTCATGCATTGGAGTGAACTCCATCACAACATCCTGTGTGAATTCCCAGGATGACCAGCAAAGGGAGAACACTAGGAGTGGAGGTAGATGGTCCAGGCTCTCACTTGTATCCTTAGGATAGTGTACTCCACCACAGATCTATTAACAAAGTGACTTTTGTTGGTGTGTTTATGTCTGAATTTTGCTTACCCAGAATTAGAATTGTGTTTTGAGATAGTTTTCCTCGTACTGATGATCAACTAGTATGTATTTCTAGGTGAAATTTCTTTGTGTAATTGGGTCTTTTCTCCCTTGTACTGGTGTCATATGGACGTCAGAGTCATCCCTTGGCCTGGTCAGTTTTAAGCAACCAAATTGATCATAGTCATGATTGTCTGTTTCCTCTGTCTTCTAAAATTATTTTTTATCCTAATAGAGGTCTGCATTCTTTATATGGTTTTAGGATTCATTTTAGTGTTTTTGAACAGTTGTGTTTTCTCTCTATAGAAAAGATTTCCTTGAGTTTTGAAATATACTCTGAGCTATGGAATCGAGCCCATGTATATTTGAAAATTAATGTGTACTTGCTGACTTTATCACAATTCATTTGTTCAGGAAATAGATTTTGAGCATGCACTGTGCACAGACCCATGCTAGACATAGATGCTAGGGCAGCTGCAAGCTCAGAGAACTATGTAGGTCTTCCTATTGTGATCTGTTAAAACAAGGAGTGGGTCACTGAGCAGTCCCTTGAGGACAGTCTCATACTGTCTTTTAGGATATTTTTAATGGGCTTCCTGGGAAGAAGGGAAAAACAATAGCATTTGATAGCCTCATGAACTTTTGTGGAAATATCAAAACACTGAAAATGGCCTTGATTGAGCCCTTTAAAAAGGAACCATTTTATTTACTTTTCCGAAGTTTAAAAAAACAAAACTTTTATTTAAAAAGGCTGAAACTGAAGTGATTGTATGCTATTTTAACAGGTAAGTTGTATAAGGAAATTCCACTTTTTGTATTCTCCAAGAGCTGGATTCCATTCTGTGTGCTTTGCTCTTTCTTCAGACCTCTTAACTTCAGACTGGAGTTGAGCAGAAATGTGGCTTACTGCTTTCCTCTGGAAAAAATTGATTGGGAACTAAGTAAGTCTCTCAACCATCCCCAGAGGACAGGCATATGCTATGAAGATCTAACAGACATTTTGTAGAAGCAACCAGCCAGTCTCAAAAGAGCTTCCTATTGGCTATAATGCCTACTCAGCTTCCCACTATTGTCCCTTTTCACCCCAGGGCAAACTCACAGCCCAGAAAAATATCTTTCTGTCATAGTGATCAGACCAGGGTGGTATGGAACCTTTATACAGCATTAATCTTAATGAACTTTTTGTTTCTTAAGGCAATGAATTTCCAAGGGAGATTGAAATATCTTCATGGACAGAACAAGAAAGGGAAAGATGGATCAATACTTCCACCTCAGCTGGCTTTGTTTGCAATAGCTACTCCACTGCAGCCACCATCCATACTTGAAATTCGGACCAAAAATTTCATCTTTAGAACCAAACACAAACTCGACTTCACACCTACTGGTTGTGATGCCAAGTAAGTGAAACTTTTTCGGGTTTATTTTACCAAATGTGTATTTTATAAATGTATCTGTCTTATATATATATATATTTTCCATATGGTATAGTTTATAACTTTGTTTATTATCATAGTAGCTAGTATTAGTCCATAGTTTGTAGCATAGCCTTTTAAAATAATTTCATCACATTCACAGATCATTTATTTTATATCTTACAGTATTGCCACAATTTCTGTATTATAGATGATGTGTTTATATTAATAAGATTCAGTATCCATGTATTGCTGGCTTGCTTTACATTGTACGAAGTTTGACTTTTTGCCCTGGAAGTTCAGTAACCAAAGTATGTTACTGCTTTTCTCCTTCCTAGTATGGGAATGCATACAGGTTTGAGAAACCCTGCCCCTCCAAATGGAGTAAAAGTATTCTAAAATATAATTAAAGATTTTTAATTTCATCTATATAACCTACTCTGTTAGACTCATCTTTAATGATTATTCTCAATGAAGACCATGAAAATTATCTAAAATTGAAATTTGCAGACATATACAAAAGAGAGCAATCATAGAAATGTGTTCGTTTCTGCCTGCTAGTGTGAAATTCTAAGTATCAACATAGTGCAGAAAATGCCTAAATAATTTATGTAGGTGACTTCATTTGTGTTAAATTTTAATTTTGTTGTTATTTTCCCTTTAAACAGAGGAAAACTTGTTCTAGGCTACACTGAATCAGAGCTGTGCATGAGAGGATCAGGATACCAGTTTGTTCATGCTGCTGATATGCTCTATTGTGCTGAGTACCACATCCGAAGTAAGTTGTGGTTTCTTATGAACTTGACTGAGGAAATACCTTATACTCTAGGACGTGTTTCAGATTATTACTGATGTAAAAGTAGTTAAGGAAACTATCTGGATTAGCTTCTACTCAGTATCACACAACTGTGAGTAACTGGAGTTACACTTTTAATTCATTAGCTGCCACACAGGAATAGAGTAGCTTAATTACTCTGAAAATGGCCATTTTGTCTCATCAATTTATTTCATAACTTTGTTAATATAGTGAAAGTGTTAGTTGCTCAGTTGTGTCTGCCTCTTTGCAACCCCACAGACTGTAGCCCACCAGGCTCCTCTTGATGGAATTTTCCAGGCAAGAATACTGGAGTGGGTTGCCATTCCCTTCTCCAGGGGGTCATCCCGACCCAGGGATTGAACCTACATCTCTTGCATTGCAGCCCAATTCTTTACCATCTGAGCCACCATGGAAGCCCAGATTATACTTTAAAATTGTAGAGTAAAATATTAGACTGTAGGATATGTTCCCTTTTAAAAATGAAAACAATTTCCCCCCCAAACTATACTCCCTATAGTTTTACATATTACTTGAATTGTCTGATTTAATCTTTCTTTGAATCTTTTAAATAATAAATTTAGTCTGAAATAGGAAAAAACAGCAGTGCTGAAGAACTATCTTGATGCATTTTAATATACTGTGCTTAGAAATCATCAGTGTATTTATCATCTTTGGTGATACATGAATTACATCCAGAAATATTACAGATATTTTCTTTACTGTGTTGATTTTAGATTTGCTAATTTAATTTTGTTTGTTTGTTTGTTTTAGTGATTAAGACTGGAGAGAGTGGCATGATAGTGTTCAGGCTTCTTACGAAAGACAATCGATGGGCTTGGGTGCAGTCAAATGCACGCTTAGTTTATAAAAATGGAAGACCGGATTATATCATTGCAACTCAGAGACCTCTAACGTAAGCACAAAGACCTGGAATGTTTCATGTTTTGGTTTTGTTATTTTTAACACTTTGGTTTAGAAATCCTCTTACATGAAAACCTTAAAGTAAATTCGAGGAGAATTTACACTGGAAATAAACACTGAAAAGGTAATATGTGTAGAGAGAAGCCTAGGTAAGTTAAAGACACTGAGAAATCAGAGTTAACCAACTTTCTTGAATAGTAGAGCTATTGAAGAGAATAATTAACAAAAACTCCAAGGGTTCATCTTGGGTATCTGAAAGTAAGGTTAAAAGCCAGGGCCTTCTGTTAAAATAAAAATATAATAGTGCTTTATTTATTTAGGATGTGTTTGCTAATAAGCAGGCAGTGATTCTTAAGTTTCTTATATGTTCTAGAAGTGGGTATGTTGTCAAATATTCACATTGCACACATTTTCTCTACTCTGGAGAATTGATTTGGGTATGTGGCTTTGAGGGTAAGGATCACAATTAGTCTTTTTCCCTTATATGGACATTTAGTCAACTAGTAACAGTTATTTAAAAGATGATTTTTTGAAAAGACCACCTTTTCCTCACTGCACTACATTTCAATCACAGGATTATACCTGTGATTCTGCTTCTCAGTTCCATTGGTCAAGTTGTCTGTTTTTATTCCAAAGCACACTGTCTTAACTATTCTGTATCTTGATATGCCTTGATATCTTTATGCCCACCATTTTGTTTGGTCAGAATTTTTGTTCTCCTTGGATTGAGTCTTGGCCTCTTCTTTACCCTTTATATTTCCACATATTTAGAAATCAGTTGCCAATTCCTATGGGAAAATCTGTTGAGCTTTTTAATGGGACTATATTGAAATTTTAGTTCCTTTTGGAAAAATTAACATCTTTATATTGAATCTTGCAACCCATGAATGTGGTGGTCCATGTGTATGTACCCATGTTTTTATCTTAATAATAGGCTGTATTGTTCTTACCTGAGTCTTATACATATTTTAATTTTATTCCTAGATATGTTCTATGATGTTGTTTTAAATGGTATGCATATATATTATATATAATTTTAATATATAGAAATGGTTGAGTTTTTAATATTGGTGTTTTATCTGGTGACCTTACTTCAACTCATTAATTCTAATAAGGTGTCTGTAAACTTTTAAGGTTTTCTAATATGTCCTATGTTGTTTGCAAATAATTTTTTTCTTTTAACCTTTAGACTTAGTTTTGTTCTTTTTTTAAAGTTCTTCCATTGTACTGGCTAGGCCCTCAGTAGAATGCAATGGAAATAATGATAATTCATTTTGGTCTTATTCCCAACTTTAAGGGAGAAAGACTTCAAATACTTGATCATTTCATATGATATTTGTAAGTAGTCTTTTGTTATTTTTGTAAATACTGGGTTTATTGTTTCAGGTTTAAAAGCATCCCTTTCTTTAGTTGACCAGAAGAATATCATCATCATGAGTGATTGTTGAATTTTTACACCAAATACTTACTTCGCATTCATCAACATCATGATTTTTCTCCTTTATGCTCTTATTTTCTTTCTGTTCTATAAGTTCTGTACTCATATAATTTTAAGAAATATTTTCTGGTATTAGGAATTTGTGCCCTTTCTTCATCACTATTCCTAGAAGGCCATTAATTTTATTATCCTTCTCAAGGAGTCAGCTTTTGTTTTACTAATTTTTTTCCAGTTATACATTTGTTACCCAGTTATATCTGTTCATTATTATTTCCTTCCTTCTACTCTTCTTGAGTATAATTTGAATTTCTTTCCCGCTTTTTCTTTTTTAATATATTTGGTTAAGGTATTTTTCTTTAAAAGTATGATTTTAACTACAGTCCTTTGTCTTTATCATTCAGTTGAAAATATGTGCTCGTATTTATTTTGACTTGTTTATTCAGGAATTATTTAGAAACATAGTGTTATGTACTGTTCAATACTAGGGGATTTTCTAGTTGTCTTTTTGTTACTTGACTTTAAGTTTAATTCCACTGAGGTTAGACAATAGCCTGAAGGAATTCAGGCCTTTGAAATTTGTTGTGGCTTATTTTATAATCTCATGTATGGTCAGTGTTGATGAAATATCCTACATACTCTTGTCAAGACTACACATTCTTTTGTATGTATAGTATTCTTTACATATCAGTGGTCTGGTTTGTTCATGTTTTTATACATTTGCTATTTTTGTTTGCTTGGTGTATTAGTTATTAAGAGGTTGTTAGAACCATTTGGAGCTCTTTACCTAATACCAGCATTACATTTTACACATATACACACTACATAGTATGTATGAAACTATGACATTTATTCCATGCCCTAACCTAACTTAGGAATTCTTTTCCCATGCAAAAAATTTTAAGTTTCATATGTCAATCTTCCTTTAGAGCTTTATATTTCAGCATGCCTCACTTGTATATTTGGATCTGTATTCTATTCAGAATTTATTTTTTCAGGTAGGGATGGAATCTGAGAGTGAAATTAAATTTTGGGACAAATTCTATCTAAATTTGTATAAACAATTTTAAGTACTTGTCATAAGAAAGATTTCTCTCAAATTTATGTTCACCTCTAGCAAACTTAACTACTGTGTCTCTTGCGTGCTAGTTTTTCTTTAAAATTTCTTATTTTGGAAATGTTTAGGATACAGCTTTTTCTAATACGTGCAAACTTTCTTGTGCCCAATTGTAGAGATGAAGAAGGAACGGAGCACTTAAACAAACGCAATATGAATTTGCCATTTATGTTTACCACTGGGGACGCCGTTCTATATGAGATAAGCAGCCCTTTTCCTTCCATAATGGATCCCTTACCAATAAAGACTAAAAATGGTGCTGGTGGGAAAGAGTCAGTTGCCACGTCGACTCTAAGTAAGGATTCCCTCAACCCCAGTTCCCTCCTGAATGCCATGATGCAACAAGACGAGGCTGTTTATCTCTATCCTGCTTCAACTAGTACACCTTTTGAAAGGAACTTTTTCAGTGACTCTCTGAATGAGTGCAGTAACTGGCAAAACAGTGTTGTACCTATGGGGAGTGACAGTATCCTGAAACATGAGCAGATCAGCCAGTCTCAGGACATGAACCCAGCTCTCTCTGGAGATCACGCCGGGCTCTTTGCAGATAACAGAAACAGTGACTTGTACAGCATTATGAAACACCTAGGCATTGATTTTGAAGACATCCAACACATGCAACAGAATGAGGAATTTTTCAGAACTGACTTTTCCGGTGAAGATGACTTCAGAGATATTGACTTAACAGATGAAATTCTGACCTACGTTGAAGACTCTCTAAATAAGCCTACCTTCGGGTGTTCAGAGTACCCTCAGCAGCCATCCGTGGCTCTGAACCCTAGCTGTATGGTCCAGGAGCAGCTCCAGTTAGACCAGCAGCAGCTGCAGCCCCATCAGATGCACACGGCAGTGGAGCAGCAGCAACAACTGTGTCAGAAAATGAAGCACATGCAAGTTAACACCATGTTTGCAAACTGGAACTCTCACCAATCTGTGCCTTTGAATTGTCCTCAGCAAGACCTCCAGCAGTACAGTGTCTTTGCAGACTTACCTGGGACTAGCCAAGAGTTTCCCTACAAACCTGAGCTTGATCCTATGCCTTACCCCCAGAACTTGATACCCTGTAGTCAGCCTGGGTTGCCACCGCAACCTCAGGGCACACAGTTAGACTTTCCCATGGGCAGTTTTGAACCAGCCCCGTACCCTACTACTGCTTCTAATTTAGAAGATTTTGTCTCATGTTTACAAGTTCCTGAAAACCAACAGCATGGACTCAATCCACAGTCGGCCATGGTAGCTCCTCAGGCGTGTTACACCGGGGCTGTTTCAATGTACCCGTGCCAGCCAGGCCCTCAGCACAGCCAGCTGGCTCAGATGCCATACAACCCAACCACGCCAGGCTCACAGGCATTTGTAAACAAGGTAAGGGTGTTCTCAAACTGAGTAAGTCCTTTCAAATGCCTCTTCATAAATTATAAACAGATGTAAATTATGAGTTTTCTGTCAGTGACTGATTTTAACATTTTATCTGTAGCATGTATGGGACAACATTTCTAATTTTATTTGTGACTATTTTGTGTAAGCTGGTACTTTTATGTTACTAATACAAGTATATCATATTTAAAAGAAATAAAGGACGAAAGCAGTATGAATACATCCATAAGTGAAAAGTAAAATTACCACGTAAAATTAGTTAAAAGTACACTGTTTAGAATAATGTTGATTTTTTAAAAATCTGACCTTTTAAACATGCTGACTTAGCTTTAAGCTTTTAAAAATAGTTTTTTCAAAGCTCTTTTTTTTTTTGCTGACATAGTTGATTTACATTTTCAGGTATATAACACAGTGACTCAGTGTTTTTATAGATTATACTCATTATTATTAAATGTTGACTACTCTTCCTGTTGAAATTGGGTTAAAACCAGTACCGATGTGCTTCCTTCAAATACTTTTGTGCTAGGTGACCTCTGTTAAAAGTCCTAGGCTCCTCGGTGTTCTATCTTCATTTTATCCTTCAAGGTAAAATAGTTTTTTCCCTGGTATCTGAAGAAAACTAAGAAAGGTAATTTATCTAGCTTTCTTTCACGAGACTCAAGCTGGACGTTTTTAAATGTGTCATTCAGACCCTTCTACCAACATGGTAACTTAAAGTACTTCCTAATGATTGCTGCTCTTTGTGACCACCCAGGAATCTCTTATGCTTGCCTTTATGCTTTTCCATGAGAAGATATTGAGTTCATGTTGTATATTTTAGTTGTGAAGCAAATCACAATAAGACTATATCATAGTTTATAAATGTTATTTGCAGCTTTCTCATTAATTGTTTTTTCCTGATCTTTTTATACACTTGGTTTGTTTGATTACATATGAGTTTTTCCCTAGAAAAAGACTGTGAAAAATTTCTTATCCTCATTCCTGACATTGTTCAGTTATATTAAAATTTAACAATGAGTTACAGTCTATTCTCACAACATTGTTGCAGAATAAGCACAGGTAGGTAATTTGTAGAGAAGTGAATTATATAAAATTATATTCTGAAGAGGGCCTGCATTAGGACCAGCTCCTTACAGTGTTTTCTTTCCCACTGTTTTGTGTTACTTCCTTATGAATAGTAAGAGTTCTGGACCTATATATTCCCCCAAGGAGTTATTGGACTTCCCTGGTGCCTCAGACAGTAAAGAATCCGCCTGCAGTGTAGCAGACCTGGGTTCTATCCCTGGGTTGGGAAGATCTTCTGGAGAAGGGAATGGCTAGCTACTCCGGTGTTCTGGCCTGGAGAATTCCATGAACAGAGGAGCCTAGAGGGTTACAGTGCATGGGGTTGCAAAGACTTGGAAATGACTGAGCAACTTAAAAAAAAAGTTATTAAATCTAAAAAAAATTGGAACTCCATTTGTGGCCCACATTATATTTCTGTTGACTAGCGCTGCTCTAGACAGTCTTTTTTCAGGTGGCGCTAGTGGTGAAGAACCTGCCTGCCAATGCAGGAGACATAAGAGACACAGGTTCTATCCCTGGGTTGGGAATACACCCTGGAGGAGGAAATGGCAGCCCACTGCGGTATTCTTGCCTGGGAAATCCCATGGACAGAGGAGCCTGGCGGGCTACAGTCCATAGGATCCCAGAGGGTAGGACACGACTGAAGTGACTTAGAACACAGTCTCTTTAAAGACAGTTGCCGATGTGCATTGTATTGAGTAATGAAAGTAATTTATCCAAAACCTACCTTTTGCTGGGCGATTATTACCTTCCCTTTGAAAACATGACAAAGTTTAGAAGGACTGAAACCTAATGTTACATAGGCTTCGGAAAGGTAAATTTCATTTGAAGCAATTAAAGGTATGATTATAATCCATTACTTTCACTAATTATACTAAGATTCAAAAAGTTCTGTAATCTATAAAAACCTACAGAACTATTAGGAATTACTCAGGTCAGTCGCTCACTCGTGTCCGACTCTTTACAACCCCATGGACTGCAGCACGCCAGGATTCCCTGTCCATCACCAACTAATTATTATTCCACAGAACTGTGTGTCTCAAGGTCCTCCCCTTCCTCCTTTTTTTCCAGTAGCACTTATGGAAATGAGACTAAATTTCATTCTTAAAAGGCAAGAGCCAGCATTTTACTTTGGTAATTTTTATTTCCATAATTGGGACAATAATTTTAGTAGTACTTTGAAAGCATATTATGAATAAAATTGGTTATAGAAATCATACCCATGGTATATAGTATATAAGGCATATTAAGAAACCTCTTGCAAATCATAACTTGCCGCTTTTTAGAAAGTTCTGGGTTATCTGTAGTCCAGTGTAGTGATCTTGAATGTAGTTAGTTTATTGGTACCTAAAACTTACTGAGATAACAATCTGGTCAAAGCAGACTTACGACAGAGAATAGTACCTGTGACTGGTACTTTCTGATCCAGTGGTTCCTGCCCAAACCAAAGGCATTTCATTGATTAAATAGTCAATGTATGGAGTGCCACATCTAAAGTGAGACAATATCACTCACCTATACTATCTAATGGAGAAACTGAAAGATTATAAGTGCAACTAATACATGTGTTCAATATGACTTCACTGAATGAGTTAAAATAGCAGTAAAGGAGTTTAACAATAACAACTTGGAGGATAAAGATTTTAGAACTACATTTTCACATATCTGTTGGTTTAATATATATGAAGGATCTGTTCTAATAAGTTGCGTTGCTGTTTGCAGTTTCAGAACGGAGCAATTTTAAATGAAACGCATCCAGCTGAATTAAATAGCATGAGTAACACTCAGCCTGCCACCCACCTTCACCCATCAGAAGCCAGACCTTACCCTGATTTGACATCCAGTGGATTCCTGTAATTCCAAGCCCACTCCTCACCTTGGCTTTTGAGTAGTTTGTGAAGCATCACAGAGTAATAAACTGTCCTTGTTGGATGTCAGCAAGTTCACATGGAGGCATTGATGTACGTGTTATTTTTCCTGTTATAAAAACATTAAAATCTGGTTTGTAATAAGAGGAGTTAATCACCTATACTACCATCATTAGAATAGTATGCTGTCACAGAGGAGTGAAATACCATCTACAGTTTACAGTATTCTGAAATAATACCACAGAATATATAGAACTTTTTCAGGGAGATATTTTGACACTTTTAAATATGAAAATTTTTTCTCTGGTGGAATTACTTCCATCAGATTAAAATCAAATACTTTGAGTTTTGAACTTGTAGATTAGTAGTGTACCAAATATGAACTATTTCCTTTTCCTTTTAGCTTCTGCTTTTATCTCAGAGGTTAAAACAAGTGGTTTGGTGCTTGTATAAAAAGATAATCTCAGTATGCTCCTCCCTCCTTGGTGATGTAAGTGCCTCACACTTTTTTCTACCTATAACACTGTAGGGAGTATATTTTATGTAAAATATGTATTTACATAAAATATACTTTTTCTTTTTAAAATTAATAACTTTCTGCACACAAATATTATTGGTATTTCTTAAATTCAGTCATTTTTATTAATCTAGGCATGTTTCAACTGCACTACTCACCCACTTTCTTCAGGTAAAGAGCAAATAATGGTTGAAAAGAGAAATATTTATTACTTACTCTAGTTGTTTCTAGATTTTAATGTTGCCGTGTGCCTTATGTTGAAAAATTTTGGAAGTGGAAATATCTTCATAAATTTTTGTTTTAGTTATTGTAAGAGAGCAGCGCTAAAATTTCAAGAGTTTTCAGAAGTAAGAGATATATCACCATTTAGCTTTACTAAAATCTCCACCTTAATAGTTGAATGTTGCCCTGTAAAGAATCTGCTGTTAAATGCAACCCTGCGTATTAAATTAAAATGAAGAGAAGCAGCTTTATTTTTAGCTCTTTAATAAGTACAGCACCCATTTCAATATGTATAAATTCTTTAAAAACTGTTTTAGACCTGTAATCCTTTAAAATGTAATATGTTGACTTTATAAATTTCACTTCTTAGTACAGTGGAAACTATTTGTTTTTCTCATATTTGAGGAGTGTTAAGATTAAATATAGCAATGTTTGGTGCAAAGTATTAGTATAAGTGAAAAATGGTGCATTGTATAGTTTATAATGAACAACAATATTTGTAAAATGTTTTCAGTCTTTCATTTAAAAATAGTGCATACCTTATATATGCACATAAATAAGTTGTTTGGGTCTTAACATATTTTATCACTGTGTCTTTTTCAGTAAGCAAATTAATCAGATCACTAATAACTTTACCATCCTTGGGTGACTTAAAAGTGCCACCATCTGACTTTCGTTTACTTAAATAGGACAGCTGAAAGGTATAGACATGTTTTGCATGTATTATATAAAAACACAATGAAATCCCAAACTGAAATATAGTATTAAAATACATTACTTTTCTTTTTTTAGTAAATCAATGTATATAAAAGTGACTTCAGACACAATAGCTAAGTCAGTTTTATGCGTTTTCTGACAGAATTTTGAACCTGGACAATGAATTCAAGTGTTGAAAAAAATAAATTTGTCTAAAACATTTCATAATTTGTTTGTAGCAGGAGGAATCACTAAAGATTTAGACCAGATTAATATTCCACTTTTACATTGAAACCTTTCATGAAAAGCCTTCATCTAAATAATTTTTGTTAGTCTCTTCCACATGTTACTGGATGAACTGTTTAGTGGGGGAAAAACAGGCTTCTAAACTGTATGTGAATATGTCGATGATCAAGTATACACTTAAAAAACTTAAAGCAATATTGTATATTTTTATCTATATAAAGTAACTAAAATTTACCTAATAATAAAATCACATTAAACCCAATAAACCTTTGTCTGTATTGCTAAGTGCCAAAGGAAGAATCTTTGTGTAATGCTATATTGAGGGATTTATTTTTCAATGATGTGCACTTCTAAGGATGTAGCTGTTTCTACTCTGATCTTTTTCCTGTGCCAGATTGTTCCTCCAGTACCTGAAGATTTACCAGTGTTCCAGTGTATCACACATAGCTTTTAATCATTACTCTGCACAATCTAGTGTTTTTCAGTATTACTAAATTTTAGGTAAATGTTTTCATGGGTGTTTTCTCCTTCAAGATGTTACTGCTTACATATGCCATGCATACATTTCTCTTTAAAATATGATTTATAATATCCTTATCAAAAAATTGTATACAATAATTTATGGTAATAAAATAATCACCAAGTATGAATAGTATGTTTTAACGCAAATTATTTTTGGTCCACATAAAGGAAATGAGCCCTTATAGTATAGTATTATAATTATGTTAGATGAAGGCAATCTATAATATTTATGGATAGCTTATGTCAGTAATTCCTAAACTTCTTACGAACTTCTGCTCCCCTGGATATTTTGGGCTTTACTGGAATATAAAAAAAGACTTCAAGGAAACTCATAGATTAAAATGCTTCTGCAATGGACTGTTCCTTTAAACCTTGCACAATCAGTGTTATAGTTTAGTGGTGGTAGTATTAATTCCATTTTAATAGTATTTTAAGTACATTTATGAAAAAAATTTTAAAAAACCCATGTTCTATTTTGTGCTTAGATAAGAATAGTTATTGCCCAAACTTATGTCTCTTTATCAAATATAAATGGCATGTTAAGCCTTTGGTATTACATTCATAACTATTAAACACTCACCTTGAATTCTGCAGTTGGTATTATTTGAAGAAAAATTCCTGAGAAAAAGTTTTCATTCTCAGTAACAATTGTTTACATTAATTTTACACTTATTCTTAATTATAACAACTTGATAGTAACATAGCAAATTCGCATTACACCTGAGTCTGAACATTTGAGAAAGACTAACACTGTCTTTTGTCTGAAAAGTGCATAATATATTCAGTTTCAAATATTTGATCTCAAAGAACCATGAAAAAATCCAGATAATCATATTCCTGATCCCTGCTTTCATTTAGTCAATTGGTTTCCTTCAGCATGAATGACTTCAACTTGCCCCCCTGTTATCAAGCCTATCAGACACTGACCAGGGATGTTATTAGCTACTCACCAGACTAAGGAATATTGCTCAAGTTTTTTCCCTATGTCTCCAGAGGACCATGCTTCCAATTCCACTAATACAGCTGAAACTATCAAAACCCCACAGCACATTCTAAGCGACTATGTACTTTGATCCCAACAGTACCATTGGCCTCTGCTCTTAAGCCAACCTCCAATAAGGGAGAAGGAGAAGATCCCCTGCCTTCAAGATTAAACACCCTTCCTAACCCCAGCTTCCCCATCTATCCCTCCCTCAACCCTTGCCCACTCCCTTGGGAATGACAAGTCTATTCTCTTATGTCCATGAGGAGGGTTAGCAGATGTAAGCTATTATATATGGAATGGATAAACAAGGTCCTACTGTACAGCACAGAGAACTATCAGTTCAGTTCAGTTCAGTCACTCAGTCGTGTCTGACTCTTTGCGACCCCATGAATTGCAGCATGCCAGGCCTCCCTGTCCATCACCAACTCCCAAGAAAAGGCAGAGGTACCAGAGATCAAATTGCTAACATCCGCTGGATGATGGAAAAGGCAAGAGAGTTCCAGAAAAACATTGATTTCTACTTTATTGACTATGCTAAAGCCTTTGACTGTGTGGATCACAATAAACTGGAAAATTCTTTAAAGAGGGAATACCAGACCACCTGACCTGCCTCTTGAGAAACCTATATTCAGGTCAGGAAGCAACAGTTAGAACTGGACATAGAACAGCAGAGAACTATATTCAGTATGATAAACTATAATGGAAAAGATTTTTAAAATATATGTGTATGTACAACTGAATCACTTTGTACAACAGAAATTAACATCATAAACCACTGTATTTTCCTCTTCCAGAATCTTTTCTCTCTCCTATAAGGTTACCTGTGCACAGGTCATCCTCTATCCTGGATAAAATGTTACTTAATTCTGCATCTCTTTCCTTATCACTTCTTTGCCTCCTTTCTCTAAAACATTGTTGAGCTCCTGAAATCTTGTTTTCCTCCCGTTACGTTGCTCTGTTGAAGTTCACTTAACTTCCTTCTTACCATAGGCTGGTTCTCTGTGGCCCTGCAGCCAAATAAATTGTAGCCTCAATGAATTTCTTTCCTCCAGTTGCTTCTGTGGTATTAGTTGCCCTGCATCCGATTATCCCTTCAATTACTCTCCTCTCCTCCCACCTGGCAAGAGTCTCATTTCTGATCACTGTTTGTGGTTCCTTCTCTTCACCCTGACCCTTCGGAAGCACATCCTCTCTGCAGCAACTACTTTTGTGATGATCCTCTTAAAAACAGATCTTACCTCTGAAATGGTGATAGAGACACCTTATCTCTGATCTGTATTCGTAGAGCATCCTTTCCCTCCAAGAGCAGCAGAGTAGAGCTAAGCACTCGGACACTGAGGTCAGACTCCTGGCTTTAGCACACATGTGGTGTGAATCACTGGGAAGGTTTCTTCCTCTCTCTGAGCCTGGGTTTCTGTTTCTACAAAATAAGGATAACAGTAATGCTTAACTGTATTGTTGGGGGATTCCACAGAGACTATATAAAAACAGTTCTCAGGAGGCCAAAATGGGAACAATTTGAGCAAAACGATAACAGTATTGGATTACAACCCAAGGAATGAAATATCCATGAATCCATGCTGATATAAAGGGCTGCATAAATGGAGAAAAGGGCAAATCTTCCTAATAGAAGAATCCCGAGTATAGATAACTGTGCCTTCTAACAGATAATTAAGCTTCCAGGGAGCTTAATACTCCCCTTCTCTTGAGTGTGGGCTAAACTCAGCCTCTTGCTTCCAAAGAATACAGTAGAGAAAGGGAAAAAGTTAAAAGTTGGCATTGTAGAAATCTGTCTAGCACCACTTTAACCAAGCAGTCGAATTTGACAATGATAAGTCATGGTGTTCCTCTCAGATATAATGGTATGATCAGTACACTCCTGCTCTGTGGCGTTTTCTCAAAAACACATAACCCTAGTCTGCTGCTGCTGCTAAGTTGCTTCAGTCGTGTCCGACTCTGTGCGACCCCATAGACGGCAGCCCACCGGGCTCCGCTGTCCCTGGGATTCTCCAGGCAAGAACACTGGAGTGGGTTGCCATTTCCTTCTCCAATGCATGAAAGTCAAAAGTGAAAGTGAAGTCACTCAGTCGTGTCTGACTCTTTGCGACCCCATGAACTGCAGCCTACCAGGCTCCTCCGTCTGTGGGATTTTCCAGGCAAGAGTACTGGAGTGGGGTGCCACTGCCTTCTCCGAACCCTAGTCTAATCATGAGAAAAATGTCAGAAAAACCCCAAATTGAGAGAGATTCCACCAGGTTTCTGGGAGTGTTCTTCTTCAAAGTGTTACAGTCAAGAAATCCAGAGACTGAGACATTTTCACAGATTAGAAGACCAAGGAGACATAACTGTTGATAAACACAAAATAGAGTATCTTGGACAGCGTTCTGCAACAGAAAAGAGGCTTTAGTGGAACACCTGCAGAAAGCCAAATTAAAATTTTGGTGATAATATTGGACTGGTATCATTTCCTAGTTTTACCAAAGTACCATGGTTATGTAAGAGTTTAGGAAAATGAATGGAGAGAATAAAGGAACTCTGTATCTTTACAACTTTTATGTAAATCTAAAATTATCCCTAAATAGTTTATTTAAAAATCATTTTGTATTAAAAACACAGTTTGTTGACTGTATTAAAAACACAGTTTGTTGACTGTCACTGAATAAATATCCGTGATTACTCTTTCCCTGTGAGTTCCAGTCAACCTCAGTGGTAGGTAAGTCTCTACATTGGTACTGTTCCTTCTCATTCTACTTCCTATTTATTTCACGAATAACTAGATTTTTAGTCTCCAATGCTCCTTTCTACTTTAATCTCCTGATTATCATCCTTATCAATGATCCTTCTAGGCATGTTTCCAGAACTCTTACACATCAATATAATATTTTTCCATTCCAGCTAAAAACAATCACATCTCAAACTTTGAGCACTTGTAACTGCCTAATTTTTGCCAACTTCAAATTTCCTTTTTCTAATCACACCATCTTCCACTTTCCTGATCCTTTCTTCTTTGTTCAACTAGCTCTTGGCCTTTCTTGTGATCTCCAGCCCTGTGAGTACACATTGTTCTTTTTCAGTCCATCAGCCTGTACCTCAGTATCAGGGCATCAGCAATGTGTTTGCTTCTAGCCTGAAATTGCTCATTTCCTTGTAGGTAACTTGTAGGACACTCCAATCCATAGCCCTGGCCAAAACTCATCAGCACAGCACAGAGCCGGGCCACTTCTTTTCCTGAGAAGCAGTTTTGCAGACAGAGTGACAAAACTGCAATAATGGGCTCACCACAAACTGAACTGGAAGGAAAGCTAAGACAAAACTAGACAGCGTATTAAAAAGCAGAGACATTACTTTGCTAACAAATGTCCATATAGTCAAAGCTATGGTTTCTCCAGTAGTCATGTACGGACGTGAGAGTTGGACTGTGAAGAAGGCTGAGTGCCGAAGAATTGATGCTTTCGAACTGTGGTGTTGGAGAAGACTCTTGTGAGTTCCTTGGACTGCAAGGAGATCCAACCAGTCCATCCTAAAGGAAATTAGTTCTGAATATTCACTGGAAGAACTGATGCTGAAGCTGAAACTCCAATACTTTGGCCACCTGATGCGAAGAATTGACTCATTGGAAAAGACCCTGATGCTGGGAAAGATTAAAGGTAGGAGGAGAAGGGGACGGCAGAGGATGAGATGGTTGGATGGCATCACCGACTCTATGGACATGAATCTGAGCGAACTCCCAGAGTGAAGGATGGGGAGCCTGGTGTGCTGCAGTCCGTGGGGTTGCAGAGTCGGACACAACTGAGAGACTGAACCACACACAAACTTTTACATATCTATGGCAAAGACTGACAATTACCTAACACCAGTAACATCTTCCTTCTTTGTAAGAGAACCCTGACTTTTCTCTGATCATTGAGGGAGAAAAAGGACTGCATTTTTCAGACTCCTTTATCAATCAGTTCAGTTAGTTCAGTCGCTCAGTCATTAGGTATAGCTAATATAAGATCTGGCCAACTATATGAAAGCAAAACTTTTGTGATACTTCCAAGAAGGATGCTGAAATAGAACTAATGCAGCTGCAAGAAGTCTTTTGTGCTTTTTTGCTTTTCCTTTCTAGCCAGCACACATGGGTGTGATCAGTGGACATTCAGCAGCTCTTCTGAACCTTGAAGACAGAAGCCATTAAACTAGGATGGTGAAGCGAAAACAGGACAAGCCAGGGTCCCTCATGACTTGAAACCACAACATAAACCCTGTCTGCCCACCTCATGACTTCTTACATATAAGAGAGAAAAAGATTTCTGCCTTGTTAACCCGTCATTTTATGATCACCATGGTATCTCCATCTGCTCACTCTCTCCAATGATACTTTCTCTGACTTGACTCAAAGAAAGTCTGATGTGATAATCCGTTTCCTCCTTTTTTACCTTTATGTTTTTATCGATCAGTTATCCTCTCAGGCTTTCCCAACTCGTTTTTCTTGCATTTTCAGACATTGAACGTGTTGGTTTCTCCAGCACACAAGCATCATCCATTTTCTTTTAAGGACAATAAATCACACTACTACTACACTCTTTTTCCATCTGTCCATTCACTCATTCATTTTTATTGTTTTACATCTTATTTAGACGCAGCTTGCTATGACTTGCTTTTTTCATTACTGACCTATTCCTTAAATCTTCACAGTGTGAATTTACTACCAATTTGTAAAAATGTTCTGTTAAGTCAAGAAATATTTCTTCCTTGATACTTTCTTACCTTGGCTTCTGTAACATGATAATATTTTATTGCTCTTGGTCCCCCTCTTGCTCCTAAATAAAAGATCTAAATAGACATTTCTCCAAAGAAAACATACAGAGAGCAAGAGGCACATGAAAAGATGTTCAACATCACTAATTATTAGAGAAATCTAAATTAAAACTACAGTGAGATGCCACTTCACACCAGTCATAATAGTCATCGTGAAAAAGACCTACAAACTAAATGCTGGAGAGGGTGTGGTGAAAAGGGAACTCTGTTGTACTATTGGTGGTAAGCAGTATGAAACGTCTTTAAAAAACTACCATTTGATCTAGCAGTCCCACTCCTGGGCATGTATCCTGAGAAAAACATGATTGGAATGGATACATGCACCTCAGTGTTCATTGCAGAGCTGTTGACAATAGCCAAGACATGGATGCAAACTAAATGCTTCATAGATAGATGAATGGATAAGGTGTGGCACATGTAAATAATGAAATATTACTCAGCTATTAAAAAGAATGAAATAATGTCATTTGCAGCAATATAGATGGACCTGGAGATCTCATACTAAGTGAAATCAGACAAAGTCAAATATCACATAATATCTCTTATATGTGGAATCTAAAAAAATGATACAAATGAACGTACTTACAAAACGGAAACAGACTCACAGACTTAGAGAATGAATCTATGGTTTCTGAGGGTTACTTTTTAACAAACTCCTCTGATGAGATGTGTTACATTAAAATATGAAAACCATCAGGATAATTTTCCAATATAAGTATTAGACTAGGGAGGCCTGTCCCAAGCTACACTGTATATTGAGTGACCCCAATTGATCCTTTGGCTCCCAACTGAGAAAATCACATTTACCAGGGGAAGCGGTTAACTACCCTCTTCCCCTGGTATGTGCACATGCTAGACAGAATTTAATTTGGCCTCATTAGCTTTCCTGTGCTGATGCGTTTAGACTTTTAAATTCCACTAGGCAGAATACTGCAGATGGTGACTGCAGCCATGAAATTAAAAGACGCTTACTCCTTGGAAGAAAAGTTATGACCAACCTAGATAGCATATTGAAAAGGGACATTACTTTGCCAACAAAGGTCCGTCTAGTCAAGGCTATGGTTTTTCCAGTGGTCATGTATGGATGTGAGAGTTGGACTGTGAAGAAAGCTGAGTGCCGAAGAATTGATGCTTTTGAACTGTGGTGTTGGAGAAGACTCTTGAGAGTCCCTTGGACTGCAAGGAGATCCAACCAGTCCATTCTGAAGGAGATCAGCCCTGGGATTTCTTTGGAAGGAATGATGCTGAGGCTGAAACTCCAGTACTTTGGCCACTTCATGTGAAGAGTTGACTCACTGGAAAAGACTCTGATGCTGGGAGGGATTGGGGGCAGGAGGAGAAGGGGACGATAGAGGATGAGATGGCTGGATGGCATCACTGACTCAATGGACGTGAGTCTGAGTGAACTCCGGGAGTTGGTGATGGACAGGGAGGCCTGGCGTGCTGCGATTCATGGGGTCACAAAGAGTCAGACACGACTGAGTGACTGAACTGAACTCAACTGAGGCAGAATCAGTCCTGGCCAACCCCCAACCCACCATCACCACCTTGGACAGGATCCACTGTCCATGGGGGTCATTTTCTGATACTAGTTCTTCCACTTCTAGAAAAATTTTTCAGGAAGAGTGATGGACAGAATTCTGTTTGGTGTCTAAAGTATATGGGCCTGCATGAAACAGCTTACAATTTAAAGCCAGCCAGAATTTGAAGGAACACAAGACTCATATGTAGAAACATTTATAGAAATCAGGGATTAATAGGTTAGAAAAGAGAAGAGGTCTGTGATGTGATTACCTACTTCAAATAACTAATAAACTAGAATTGGGGGAAAAGAGATTATTTATGGTCCAGAAGTAAATCCAGGATCAATGATAAAAGTTACAATAGGAACTAAAGAGCCTCTTGATGAAGGTGAAAGAGGAGAGTGAAAAGCTGGCTCAGAACTCAACATTCAAAAAAAGAAGATCATGACATTCGGTCCATTAACTTCATGGCAAATAGATGGGAAAACAATGGAAGCAGTGACAGATTTTATTTTATTGGCCTCCAAAATCACTGTGGATGGTGACAGTAGGCATTAAATTAAAAGATGATTGCTACTTGGAAGAAAAGCTATGACAAACCTAGACAGCATATTAAAGCAGAGACATCACTTTGCTGACAAAGGTCCATCTAGTCAAAGCTATGGTTTTTCCAGTAGTTATGTACAGATTGAGAGTTGGACCGTAAAGAAGGCTGAGTGCCAAAAAATTGATGCTTTTGAACTATGGAGTTGGAGAAGACTCTTGAGAGTCCCATAAACAGCAAGGAGATCAAACCGGTCAATCGTAAAGGAAATCAACCCTGAATATTCACATTGGAAGGACAGTTGCTGAAGCACCAGTATTTTGGCCACCTGATGTAAAGCATCAACTCATCAGAAAAGACCCTGAGGCTGGGAAAGATTGAGAGCAAGAGGAGAAGGGAGCAACAGAGGATGAGATGGTTGGATGGCATCACTGACTCAGGGGACATGAGTCTGAGCAAACTCTGGGAAATAGTGAAGTCTGGCATGCTTGCAGTCCATGGGTTTGCAAACAGTCAGACATGACTTAGTGACTGAATAACAACAACTGAGGCAGAATCAGTCCTGGCCAACCCCCAGCCCACCATCACCACCTTGGACAGGATCCACTGTCCATGGGGGTCATTTTCTGATACTAGTTCTTCCACTTCTAGAAAAATTTTTCAGGAAGAGTGATGGACAGAATTCTGTTTGGTGTCTAAAGTATATGGGCCTGCATGAAACAGCTTACAATTTAAAGCCAGCCAGAATTTGAAGGAACACAAGACTCATATGTAGAAACATTTATAGAAATCAGGGATTAATAGGTTAGAAAAGAGAAGAGGTCTGTGATGTGATTACCTACTTCAAATAACTAATAAACTAGAATTGGGGGAAAAGAGATTATTTATGGTCCAGAAGTAAATCCAGGATCAATGATAAAAGTTACAATAGGAACTAAAGAGCCTCTTGATGAAGGTGAAAGAGGAGAGTGAAAAGCTGGCTCAGAACTCAACATTCAAAAAAAGAAGATCATGACATTCGGTCCATTAACTTCATGGCAAATAGATGGGAAAACAATGGAAGCAGTGACAGATTTTATTTTATTGGCCTCCAAAATCACTGTGGATGGTGACAGTAGGCATTAAATTAAAAGATGATTGCTACTTGGAAGAAAAGCTATGACAAACCTAGACAGCATATTAAAGCAGAGACATCACTTTGCTGACAAAGGTCCATCTAGTCAAAGCTATGGTTTTTCCAGTAGTTATGTACAGATTGAGAGTTGGACCATAAAGAAGGCTGAGTGCCAAAAAATTGATGCTTTTGAACTATGGAGTTGGAGAAGACTCTTGAGAGTCCCATAAACAGCAAGGAGATCAAACCGGTCAATCGTAAAGGAAATCAACCCTGAATATTCACATTGGAAGGACAGTTGCTGAAGCACCAGTATTTTGGCCACCTGATGTAAAGCATCAACTCATCAGAAAAGACCCTGAGGCTGGGAAAGATTGAGAGCAAGAGGAGAAGGGAGCAACAGAGGATGAGATGGTTGGATGGCATCACTGACTCAGGGGACATGAGTCTGAGCAAACTCTGGGAAATAGTGAAGTCTGGCATGCTTGCAGTCCATGGGTTTGCAAACAGTCAGACATGACTTAGTGACTGAATAACAATGACAGATTTTACTTAATATAAAGAAGACCATTACTGAAATATCTCTAGAGATGAAATAAACTAATTGAAATGTAGCGATCTTCCTGTCTCTAGAAACACCACTTAGAATTTATGCTGAGAAAATAATTCAAAATTCTGAAATGTTACATTTTATCACTACTGTTTCCTTCTACTTCTGAGAGTCTAGGATTCCATTAACTTCCATGTTAGATGTGAGCTTTGAGATGATGTATTTCATGACCTCTGTTTTATGCTTGAAGAAAGAACAAGGCCCAGATACTATCTTGTGGAAGTTGCACAATTAGTTGATAAAATGATCTCACCTATTTTGAGTTCTAAACCAGTAATTTTTCCCCAACACGAGAGATTGGTTTTATTCTCCAGTTAGGGAAATCAAAATATTCAAATAACATTATTTTTTAACCACTGTGTATGAAATTTTTATTTTCTTTCTATTCAGAATTATAGTTTCACCCTCCTTTCACGTAAAGTTGGACATCCTAATCCTTGTAGAAAATCTAAAAATTTATCAACTCCATTTCCCCATCATGCTGTATCTTCAAAACATTTTAGACTATGTATTTGTTGACATTTGAAAGTACTGAAATCTAATTTTGGAACTTTGTCAACATGATTTGGAATTGGGTTTCGGAATTGGGTTAACATGAATTCTGACTAAATGAAGATCTATTTTAAGGGTGTTCATTTCCATTATCTTTAAAGACTTTCCTTTCTCCTTATTCAATCAACTGACAGGTAGAAAATCCAGACCAGCTGCCTTTGAATACTGAGTGATTCATTGCAGTTAAAAGGGAATAGAAAAACTTACTTCATTGTCAAGAACTCTGACTAGTTTAAGACTCTCCCCTACATTCAAGCCAACACATTAACTAACTGCAAAAAGACATGATTTCTGGGTCAGAGGCAAGGGGTGGTTGATTACTTACAATAGTAATAGCAGCCAGCATACGCATTTGTGTTGGTTCCCTACAAGGCAAGACAAACATCCCCACACACAGCACAGGAAAGGAGCCCTGAGCTTAGGGAACCCAAATCTTTTAAGATGGTGGTAGACATGCCTGACCCTTTGCTCTGAAGGGAAATACCTTCAGTATCTTCTCAGCCTGTTCACTACACAAACTTCCTTGAAAAGATGATTCAGAACAAAAGCAGTCAACGCCTCTGCTTGCGAGCACATGCAGAAACACAAGAGCCCCACGGAGAATAGTCTCCAGCACTTAACCTGATGGGTTCTGCTTGCCCTTCTAACTAAAATTCTCATCCTTCTTCTGTTGACTGCCTCCATGTTCTAACTTCACAGACAATTCAAATAATTTCAATTATTTTCAAGGGAGTGAAGTGACTGAAAGTCGCTCAGTCATGTCCTACTCTTTGCAACCCCATGATCTATATAGTCCATGGAATTCTCCAGGCCAGAATACTGGAGTGGGTAGCCCTTCCCCTCTCCAGGGCTTGCAAGGGGGTGCATGGCAAACCTGAAACATTTTCTATCTTCAAGTTACATTGTTCTGACTCTCCATGGAAACAGAGAAACCCTGCCTTCAGTTCTCTGCTCCAAGTCCTTGTAAAGGGCAAGACATCATGATGTTTAAGAGTCAAGGCAGGGGACACTGTGTTGGAACTCTGACTCTGTTCCTTTGCTGTGTGTGTAGTATAAGTTGCTTATTTGACCTTTCTGTGTCTTTGTTCCTTCCTCAAAAAAGAATGTAATGACTTTACCTTAGAGGATATTGATGAGACCCAGGTGACATAATACATGTACAGTGTTCCACCCAGATCCTGGCACATGATATTAAGTGTTAAAGAGGACTGATCACAAGTACTGAAATTGAAACTGACTTTAAAACTTCCAACAAACAAAATTCTAGGACCAAATGGCTTCATAGGCAAATTCTATAACATTTAGAGAAAAGTTAACTATTATCCTTCTGAAACTATTCCAAAAAAATGCAGAAGAAGGAATTCTTCCAGACTCACTCAAGGGGCCACCATCACCCCGATACCAAAACCAGACAAAGATACCACACACAAAAAAAGAAGAAAATTATAGGCCAATATCGCCGATGAACATATCACTGATGAATCCAACAACACATTAAAAAGATCATATACCATGATCAAGTGGGATTTATCCCAGGGATGCAGGGACATTTCATTATCTGCAAATCAACCATTGTGAGACCCTGCATCAGTAAATTGAAGAATAAAAACCATACAATCATCTCAATAGATGCAGAAAAAGCTTTTGACAGAATTCAACACTCATTTATGATAAAAGCTCTCTAGAACATGGGCATAGAGGGAACATACCTCAATGTAGTAAAGACCATATATGACAAACCTACAGCTAACATCATACTCAAAATGATGAAAAGCTAAAAGCATTTATTTCTTCTAAGATTAAGAACAAGACAAGAATGTCCATTCTCACCACTTTGATTCAACATGATGTTCAAAGTCCTAGCCATGGTAATCAGAGAAGAAAAAGAAATAAAAAGAACCAAACTGGAAAAGAAGTAAAACTGTCACGTTTGCAGATGACATGATACTACGCAGAGAAAATCTTATAGCTATACTACGCAGAGAAAATCTTATAGAAAATCTTATAGAAAGCTACGGAGAAGGCAGTGGCACCCCACTCCAGCACTCTTGCCTGGAGAATCCCATGGATGGAGGAGCCTGGAAGGCTGCAGTCCATGGGGTCGCTAAGGGTTGGACACGACTGAGCGACTTCACTTTCACTTTTCACTTTCTTGCATTGGAGAAGGAAATGGCAACCCACTCCAGTGTTCTTGCCTGGAGAATCCCAGGGACGGGGGAGCCTGGTGGGCTGCCGTCTATGGGGTCACACAGAGTCGGACACGACTGAAGTGACTTAGCAGCAGAAAGCTACTAGAGTTCATCAATAAAATCAGTAAAATTGCAGGATACAAATTAATACATAGAAATCCATTGCATTTCTATACAATAACAATGAAAGTTCAGAAAGAGAAATTAAAGAAATTATCCCATTTCCTACTGCATCAAAAATAATAATATACCTAAAAATAAACCTACTTAAGGAGACAAAAGTCCTGTACTCCAAAAACTATAAGATACTGATGAAAGAAACAAAAGATGACATAAACAGATGCTCTTTGACACATAAATCATAGCAATATTTTTTGAGCCATCCCCTAAAGTTATGGCCATAAAACAAAACAAATGAGACCTAATTAAACTCAAAATCTTTTGCACAGCAAAGGAAACCCTAGACCAAACAAAAAGACAACCACAAGAGGGGATACAATATTTGCAAATGATGCAACTGACAAGGGATTAGTCTCCAAAGTTTACAAGTAGCTCATGAGGCTTAATATCACCAAAACAAATAATCCAATCAAAGAACGGGCAGAAGATTAAATATACACTTCTCCAAAGAAGACATACAAATGGCCAACATGGAAAAAGTCTCAACATTGCTAATTATTAGAGAAATCCAAATGAAAACTACAATGAGATATCACCTCACACCAATCACAAGGGTCATCATCAAAAAAATCTACAACTAATAAATGCTAGAGAGGGTGCAGAGAAATGGGAATGTAAACTGTATAGCCACCATCAAAGTTCCTCAAAAGACTAAAATAGACCTACCATATGGTCCAGAGAAAAACATGGTTTAAAAGGATAATGCGCCACAATGTTCATTACAAGGCTGTTTACAATAACCAAGTCATGGAAGCACCCTAAATGTCCATCAGTAGATGAATGGATAAAGAGGATGTAGTACATACACACAATGGAATATTACTCAGCCATTAAGAAGAATGAAATAATGGATGGACCTGAAGATGATCAAGTGAAGTAAGTCAGACAGAGAAAGACAAATACCATATGATATTGCTTATATGTGGAATGTAAACAAAATGATACAAACGAACTTATTTACAAAACAGAAACAGACCTAGAGAGTGAACTTATGGTTACCGGTGGGGAAGGGTGAGTGGGAGGGGTAGACTGGGAGTTTAAGATTGACATGTACACACTGCTATATTTAAAATAGATAAGGAACAAGGAGTTACTGTTTAGCACAGGAAACTGCTCAATATTCTGTAATAACCTAAATGGGCTGAAAAAGAATAGATACATGTATATGTATAACTGAATCACTTTGCTGTACACATCAAACAAACACAACATTGTTAAACAAATACATGTTGATATAAAACAATTAAAAAAAAAAACCTTCAAAAAATGCTAAAGAATTGTTAGCTCTTATTGGTTTTGGAGTTCGTATTGGTTTTGAGTTAGGTGAGCAGCTTGGTATAATGAAGAGATCAAAGAATGAGTTATTTCAAAATTGGGCTTTTTTTCATGTAAGTGAATGTGGGCTCTGCTCCAAAATGCTTCCCAGGCTTGTGGGGCAACTATTCTAGCCTCAGTGTGCTCCAGCCACTGCCTTTTCCTACCAGAAGAAAGGAAAGGAAAGAACTTGTTCAGGCCAAGGATCTTTAAGAGCTAAAGTCACAACTTGCATACATTTTTTTCCCACCCAACTTTGGTACCCATGGACTTAGTCCTCAGATTATACCTGGCTGCAACCATCTGCCCGCAAAAATTCTATTTCTATGGAAAAAGAAGAAACAGATTTTGGTGGGTAACCTAAAGGACCAAGACCAAAAATAAATAACACTTCTCGATTCCATCTGCATTTTGATGCTAGCAATCCCACTGCTGGGCATACACACCGAGGAAACCAGAATTGAAAGAGACACGTGGACCCCAATGTTCATTGCAGCACTGTTTATAATAGCCAGGACATGGAAGCAACCTAGATGTCCATCAGCAGATGAATGGATAAGAAAGCTGTGGTACATATACACAATGGAGTATTACTCAGCCATCAAAAAGAATACATTTGAATCAGTTCTAATGAGGTGGATGAAACTGGAGCCGATTATACTGAGTGAAGTAAGCCAGAAAGAAAAATGCCAGTACAGTATACTAACGCATATATATGGAATTTAGAAAGATGGTAATGATAACCCTGTATGTGAGACAGCAAAAGAGACAAAGATGTATAGAACAGTCTTTTGGACTCTGTGGGAGAGGGAGAGGGTGGGATGATTTGGGAGAATGGCATTGAAACATGTATAATAGCATATAAGAAATGAATCGCCAGTCTAGGTTCGATGCAGGATACAGGATGCTTGGGGTTGGTGCACTGGGATAACCCAGAGGGATGGTACGGGGAGGGAGGTGGGAGGGGGGTTCAGGAGTGGGAACTTATGTACACCTGTGGTGGATTAATGTTGATGTATGGCAAAACCAATACAGTATTATAAAGTAAAAAAATAAAATAATAATAATAATAAAGAAAAATAAGAAAAAGGTAGTGGAGGAAAATGTCATCATTAGAAACTATAACTTAGAAGAGTCAAACGGGAATAAACCACTCCATTCCTCTGTCTTTAATCTAGACCCCTGTGTAGACTATTCTGGGATCATTTTCAGTGGGCAGAGCCAGCCTGCTTTTCCATGTCACTGTCTCTTACAGTTCCAGAGAGATCAAGAAAGGGGAAAAGGATCCAAATTCCTCACGCCCAAGACCATGGAAAGATTTGCTTCATATATTTGAGGAAACTGAACCGTGGCCATCTCCCACCCAGCCTTTCTCCAAGGGGAAAATTAAGGGATAAGACAAGAGGTTAGAAGTGTTCATCCTTTCTCATAGAAACCCAAGTAACAGAAAAGATTTTTCTGTCCAAACCTGACCATCACAACTATCATCATCATCATTATTACAAGGCAACCTAATCTGGTAACAATTTCAGTTTAGGGTCCTTTCCACTGTCCATTATTTTGTTCAGTGGCGCCTTTGAGATGCAGAACTAAGTCAGAGTTCAGATTGGGAAAAAAGATTTCTCTTTAGGCAAAGTGCTGTCTAATTTATTTCATCCACCTCTCCATGCTGCCAGAAAGCACAGAATTCAGATTTGTCCTCAGTGCAACAGCTTCCCTCAGGCTGTATTTCTGGCAAATGTATTTGTGCTTCTGCCTGACTGCTGTTGGGTGTCCCGGGTGGTATTAGTGGTAAAGAACCCACTTGCCAGTGCAGGAGAAGGTAAGAGATGCAGGTTTGATCCCTGGGTCAGGAAAATTCCCTAGAGGAGGGCATGGCAACCCACTCCAGCATTATTGCCTGGAGAATCCCATGGACCGAGAAGCCTGGTGGGCTACAGTCCACAGGGTCCCAAAGAGTCAGACAGGACTGAAGTGCCTTAGCATGCATGTTCGCTGACTACTCTCCCTGCTGCATCCATCACTTCCCTCTAGACAATACTTTTTAAGTTTTCATGTCAGCTGCCACAAATTCTTTAAAGGCGGGATATAAATTATCCTTATAAAGATACAGTCAGTGAGTGTACTGAGAGAGATAAATACGCTATCCATGGGTGCTTTTAGAGAAAATATTAGCCAATTAAACTTGGGAGCATTAACAGCAGACAGATTGGCTCAGGACAGAAGTAGCCTTCAAATGAAAGGATGATGACGGTGAATTACAGTTTCAATTTTGTCTGCCCTTCACAGAAGTGATGACATTTTATCATGATCATTCTTTCTGACACTGCGAACTTAACTGTGCTTGAAATACTTGACTTTTGACTCATCTAACAGTCCCAATCATAGTTTTCCTGCATCTTCTACTAGTTCCTATTCCTCAGATTATCTGCTCTCTTTACGGGACTTGAGTGAACCAAAAGGGCCCAGAGTAGAAAGGGCTTGAGAGAACTGATGTGTGGATATATGCAGGACGGTGCCTTAACACGCCTATAAAGAAGTGGGTGAGATTGTGAGAAGGTTCAAAGTGCTTTCTTTTATAGGTGGGGTCAGATTGAAACTTGAGTCATTACTCACAGGCTGATGAGAAAACTCAAGTTGTTGTTGCTGTTCAGCCTTTAAGTCGTGTCTGACTCTTTTGTGACCACTCCCCCGCCCCCCATGGGCTGTACCCGCCAGGCTCCTCTGTCTATGGGATTTCCCAGGCAAGAATACTGGAGTGGGTTGCATTTCCTTCTCCAAGAGATCTTCCTGACCCAATAACTGAATCCACAGCTCCTGCATTGGTAGGTGGATTCTTTACCACTGAGCCACCTGGGAAGCCCCTTTCTTTTATAGGTGGGGTTATATTGAAACTTGAGTCATTACTCATAGGTTGATGTGAAAACTCAAGTTGTGCATTTAAAAAGTGAGAAAACCGAGGGCAAAGTGGCCTCTTCAGGTAACAGGCAGCAGTGAGAGCAGAATCTCAACTCTGCATCTCTGAATTAAGAACACATAAAAAAATCTTCTAACAGCCACTATGCAAGTGTTTTGTTATGATAGCTGAAGCCAGGCTATCTCATTGACTTTATATCCCCAGGGGGTGAATATCAGTGTCCCAATTTTACACACAATGAAACTATTTTAAAAAGCAATCAAAACCACCAGGATGGTGGTGGTAGACAAAATAATGGTACCCCCAAAGATGTGCATATTATAATCCCAGATTGGATGGCAAGAAGGTCTTCACAGATGTTACTAGGGAAAAACCTTGAGATGGAATGCTTGTCCTCTGTTACCTTGGTGGACTCATGTGATCACAAGAGTCCTTAGAAGAAGAAGGGAGGAGGGTCAGAGTCAGAAGAGGAGAGGTGATGACAGAAGGAGAGAGAAATTTGAATATACTCTGCTGTTGGCCTGAAGATAGAGGACCACAGCCAAGGAATGCAGGCAATCTCTAGAAGCTGGAAAAGGCAAGGAAACCAATTCTCCTCTTGTGCCTTCAAAAGGGAGGCAGCCTGTCCACAGCTTGATTTTAGGGCTTCTGACCTCCAGGACTTTAAGATAATTAATTTGTATTGTTTTAAGCCACTAAGTTAGTGGTAATCTGTAACAACACCAACAGGAAACTAATACAGTGGTTATGGATTTTAAGAAGGCAAAGAAGGCTTTTGGGAAGAAAACAATTACTCCCCCATTATTATCAAGTCTGATTATAACTGGGGCTTCCCTGGTGGCTCAGACAGTAAAGAATCTGCCTGAAATGCAGGACCCAGCTTTGATCCCTGGGTTGGGAAGATCCCCTGGAGAAGGGAATGGCTACCCCATTCCAGGATTCTTGCCTAGAGAATCCCAGGGATAGAGGAACCTAGTGGGCTATAGTCCATGGGGTGGTAAAGAGTCGGACACAACTGAATGGCTAACACTACACTTATGATCACGTCTAGAAACAAGCAGAAGAGCCGTTCTCTGCCCCTCTCCTGCCACTCTGCAGGAGTCCCCATCCCTCTGCTCCACCTCAGCTACATCTGGGCCTCAAAAGGACCTCCCCTTTATGGATGATGGTGGTGCCTGGCAAGCTCCAGTCTTGCCTGGGCATGGCAAAGAAACATGGAAGAACACAGCCAAAACAGTTTCATTACAGCTTCGCCTTTTCCAGATATTTAGCTCGTGTCAGAGGCCAGGAAATATGTTGCTTCTAGCCTGCATTTTGTTTCTAAAAAAGGGTCCTGATAAATGTGTCTGGTCTTAGCAAATAACCTGAAAAATTGGCCAGATTCCTAGGAGAAGAATGGCTTTACTCCAGTAATTCAGATCTTATATAAGCAATATCAGATATACAGCTAAGTGTTGGTTCTTCTTTTACAATTAATAAAGCCTTTTTGAGAATGCAATTTTCAACTACGCATCTATGGTGCTATGGGGAAAACACACGTTTTTACCTAGACCATGATGTTATCACACAGATAGGTTGAAGAAAAGACTATTCAAAGAGAATAAGTTGACCCAGAACTGTCTGAAAGCTTTTCTTTGCTGAATGCAGGGCAGTGTATTTGGACACACAGTGCTGTATTTGGACACCAATTTCACAACCATTATCAGAATTGCCAATGAGTATATAAGGTGAGCCTTTTTTTGAGAAAGAAAAAATCAAGAAGATTATGTAACCCCACACCGCCAGTAACTGGTAAGATCAAAAACTGTGTGGAAGTCACCTTACCTCCAAGTTCAAAAAATTTTTTTTAATAATTCAGGTTGGTCTTCAATAAGATACAACAGGAATTGAATCACTGGTTTAACTACATGCATCAAGCAGTTAAAGTTTCTCTTGAAGTTGAGCTGCTACACAGTGAGTTAAACCTCAGATAGCAGGGCAGAAATATTTGTGTGGAATCTAAGGAAAGACTAGTGAGGAATCCCTACAGTTGAGGAAACTCAAGCTAGAATATGACATAATTAATGCTAATGTGGGGGTCACAATAAACTGTGGAAAATTCTGAAAAAGATGGGAATACCAGACCACCTAACCTGCCTCT
Organism: Cephalophus harveyi; assembly: GCA_006410635.1. Taxonomy (NCBI): domain Eukaryota; kingdom Metazoa; phylum Chordata; class Mammalia; order Artiodactyla; family Bovidae; genus Cephalophus; species Cephalophus harveyi. The sequence goes on from SJYT01011557.1 coordinate 344,487, forward strand.
TGAGAAATCTGTATGCAGGTCAGGAAGCAACAGTTAGAACTGGACATGGAACAACAGACTGGTTCCAAATAGGAAAAGGAGTACATCAAGGCTGTATATTGTCACCCTGCTTATTTAACTTATATGCAGAGTACATCATGAGAAACGCTGGACTGGAAGAAACACAAGCTGGAATCAAGATTGCCGGGAGAAATATCAATCACCTCAGATATGCAGATGACACCACCCTTATGGCAGAAAGTGAAGAGGAACTAAAAGGCCTCTTGATGAAAGTGAAAGAGGAGAGTGAAAAAGTTGGCTTAAAGCTCAACATTCAGAAAACGAAGATCATGGCATCTGGTCCCATCACATGAGTCTGAGTGAACTCCGAAGATGGTGATGAACAGGGAGGCCTGGCGTGCTGCGATTCATGGGGTCGCAAAGAGTCGGACACGACTGAGTGACTGAACTGAACTGAACTGAACTGAATGTGGGGGTACTAGTGGTAAAGAACCCACCTGCCAATGCAGGAGGCATAAGAGATGCAGGTTCAATCCCTGGGTCAGGAAGATCCCCTAGAGAAGAGCATGGCAACCCACTCCAGTATTCTTGCCTGGAAAATCCCATGGATAGAGGAGCCTAGTGGGCTACAATCCATGGGGTCACAAAGAGCTGACATGATTGAAGCAACTTAGCATGCACGCAGGCACTACCTCAAATGACCTTCTTCTGTCATGTAAACTGTTATAACCAGACTTAAGAATCATCTGACCATGTGACTGACTAATCTTTCAAGAGGTCTCTCTGCTTGATTCTAGTGAGATATGAAATAAATGTCTCCCACTCAACATTCACAACAGCTAGAATATTCAAGATGGCTCTTTGCTCATGAAGTTCTGGTTCCTAGAAAATTAACATGTGCCTCTGCACTAAGGCCACTGACAAAATGTCATCTTGCATTTGATATATATATATATATCTCAAGGAAAAATCCTAAATTGCCAATTGGACTTAAAAATCTTGAGAATACTTCACTTTAAAAATATGACAACACTGAGATAATAGATTCCCATATTTTCCCTGAATTCACTAACTACAGCATTTGAAAATTCATTTAAAAATCAAGTTACCAAAAAGATTTTATCGTATAGAAAGAATTTTGACTTCTCACTTCCTTCCATGTTCTAAACATCCATTATATAAACTTTCATTAGCCTTCTGGGATTTTGAGGAAGCCCTATGTCCATTTTATACTTGTTTGAAGTAGATGAATCCTATTCTGGCTGCCGGTATGCAGGAGATCTGCATCAATGTCTACTGTTTTGTTTCCTAGAATGTTCTTCACATTGATGTTTTTTAAAGTGGTTTTAATCTTAATAACACATTGAGTTAATGTCATCAGAAACTACGAGATGTTTTTCAGGGTCTGTTTTATAGAATATTAGTCACACCAAATATTAACATGTGGATTTGATAATCAAATAAGTTTGGGAAACACTCAGCAAAGAAAAGTTAATCAGATTCCTTCATTATGGTTCTCTAATGTATTACTGTGCTGTGTAGTATTTTTTTGTGTGTGTAGTACTGCCAGACATTACTACTACTTCTTTTCCAAGAAATGGAACTGATGTGCAATATTCACCAAACTTATTTGACACTAGAACCATTTTCAGATCTCATTATTACATGATATTAGTATGTCAAGGAAAGTACTTTGAGAAAAATATGATCTATGGCAAAAGATCCCAGGTTCTTCTCTTAGATTGTACCTATGGCTCAGAGTCCTTATTTTACAAATACAACTTGGAAGACCTAGGACGCACCCATCCACATTGAAATTATCTGTCATTTCTCTAAGGACACAGATTCGTTCAATCCAGCTTTTTACTATGTGGAAAGCTGAATGTTATTTCTACATCTCAAGTACTCACTATAGGAGCTCTACCTGATATCACCTATAAAAATACCGCAAACTTCTTTTGATCCAGCTTGACCATCAAAAAACTCTGTAGCTTAGCCTTATTACTTTGAACCATATGCAGAAAGAGTTTCACTGAGCTTATCTTGGGAGGTTTTTAGGTTTTTTTTGAGAGGTAGTAAGAGAAGCAGTCTTATGAGATATATTATGGCAATTACTGTAGCGATTGTATTTAAGTCCCTTCAAAAAAGATCCATTTGCCTTTTTTAGTATCAGAACTAGGAAAACAGCATGTTTTCACCTCATAAAATTATAATGGAGTCTCTTTTTATTCTGAACACCAAGAAGCGTAAAGCCGAGTCAGGGCACAACCAGATCAATGATTTATGCTCTTACAGACTGCACATTTGTGTTCTATTTTCATCTCTTCCTAACTTGTATTAACTTTTCACTCCAATTTATTTCTCTGCTGTCATTTTGCATTTATTTTTCTGCTCATGCTATACTATTTTATGTGTCCTCATTTTAATCAAATTTATCTTCTTTTTGGAGTAATTTGATAAAGTGACAAATTAAAGCATGTAAAAAATCAAGAAAAATAATTCTGGTTCTAATAATTCTTGATTACTAGAAGCTGTGTTACCAGACTTAACTGATACTGGGTGAATAGTTAATATTCATAGTTCAATTTGGAATGCATGTCAGCAAAGTTCATGATAGCAGATTTTTTTTTCTAGTTTTATAATGGTGCCATCATACACAATAGAGGAGCCAAATTCTTCAATCCTCCTTAATTGATTCAGTTAAACATCCATAAGTATCTAAAGGTTTGGTATAAACCACTAAGGTAATTATGAACAGGGGTGTAAGCCAAGATGGCAATAGAGGAGCCTCTTGAATTCCCATCTTCCTATGTACACACTGAATCTATGGCTACACAAAGAGCAATTACCTCTGAAAGAAATCTGAAACTAGGGAACAACCCCTATGTATCAGGCAAATTAGAAAATAGTCTGCATCAAATGGCTAGGAAAAGCTGAGACACATGCTTGCCATGACCTGACATAGCACCATACAAGTGGAAGGGAACTCCTAACTTCTAGATTCTCCTTGAGGAGCAAGGAGTTTGTCCAACAGTTAATACCCCAACTTTTAAAACTCTCAGCAGAGGTATATGCTCCCTAAAACTTCTAATTCTTAAGGCTAATAAGCCTTGGATCCACCAGACTATAGCAAATAAAGAAATAGTTGTTAACGGGGGTGCAAGTGCTTGCAATAGAGCTATTCTTCCAGGTTTTGGTACAGAGAGAGCAGACAAAGTTGTGCATCTCCTAGTCTTTCCCCTAAAGGAGTCCATCTGTACACTTTGAAAGCTGCTGCCTAAAATGTAGGCTTTTAATGTAGCACACTTACAGGGGATAGCTGAAAGTTCTCAGAAACCATGGAAACTAACAAACACCTGTCTCATTGTCTCCTGGTAGCCTGCTCCAAGTCACCAGTATCTCCCTGGCAGGAGCTTATACATATGTCTATGCCCCAGGTTTTGCAATTGCTGCCCAAGGGGCAAATCCCTGGTATGTCAGATAATGACATACCAGGGGCCTCCCTTCACATGTCCAACAAGACTGTGACAATCTCAGGTAAATCCCTGCAACAATATGCCTGGATCCAATACAGGGGAAGCAGAGGGGAAAAAATGCCCATCTCTGGTTTCTCCTTGAGAGGGACTTAACTCCATACATTCCCTTCCACCTGATGGTCCACATTCTAGGCCCTGAGTGTGATCCTCCTTCTAGGGACACTGACAGGTTTTGGTATGCCCTCAACTCCTGGGAATCCCTAAGAACAAAGAGGGCAACTTGGTTAAATACAAAGTCTTGAGAGAAAACCAAGATGTCAGGCTGGACTGATTGATGAGTTTCATCTCTTACATGAGACCACTTGGTCAAGACTGGGAAAGGGCCTGCTTTACCTCATGCATAGAAACCAACACAGACAGTCAAGAAAAATGAAGAAACAGGAAAATGCTTTTCAAATAAAAGAGCAAGAAAGGTAAACCTCCAGAAACAGATCTTAATGACACAGATATTAGTAACTAACCTGATAGACAGTTCAAAATATGCTCAGAAAGATGCTCATCAAGGTTAGGACAGCAATGCATCAACAAAGGAAGAATTTCAACAAAGAGACAGAAAATACTTTAAAACAGTGAAAAATCACAGAGCCGAGACTATAATTCAGCTGAAAAATTCAACAGAGAGGTTTAGCAGCAGACTAGATCAACTAAAAGAAAAGAGGGAAATTCAACAACAGGCAGTGGAATTCATCCAATCAAGGAGTAAAAGGAAAAATGAATGAAAAAAAGTAAATAGCTTAAGGAACTTATGTGACACCAATAGGCAGACCAATATTCAAACCAAAAGGAGAGAGAAAGGCGCAGAAAGCTTATTCAAAGAAATAATGACTGAAAACTTCCCTAAGCTGCAGAAATGAACAGATTTTCAAATTCAGGAAGCCAACAGAATTCCAAATAAGAGGAATCCCAAGAGATCACACCAAGATATATCATATAATTAAATAATCAAAAGTTAAACACAAGAAAAAAAAAAGCAGCAAGACAAAACTAACTTTTTACATGTAAGGGAACCCTATGATCAGAATTTTCAGCAGAAATATGCAAGGCAGAAGGAAGTGGCATGATTTAACTAGAATGGCGAAAGAAAACAACCTGCCCACGAGAATATTCTACTGCAAAACTGCCTTTCAAAATGGAAGGAAAAACAAAGAGTTTTCTAAACAAACACAAGCTAAAGGAGTTCATCATGACTTGACCAGCCTTACATGAAAAGTTACAGAGGATTTTACAAGCTGAAACAAAAGGATGCTAATTAGTAACATGAAAACAGATGATAGTATAAAACTCACTGGTAAAATAAATATACAATTTACTTCAGAATACTTTAATATGGTAAAGGGGGTGGGAAAATCACTTATAACTTTAGTACAAAGATTAATGGACAAATACATTAAAATAACGATAATTTCAATAATTTGTTAACTTATTTAACAAAGGGCTGCTGTGCTGTGCCTAGTCGCTCAGTCGTGTCTGACTCTGTGCAACCCCATGGACCGTAGCCCACCAGGCTCCTCTCTCCACCGGGATTCTCTAGGCAAGAATACTGGTGTGAGCTGCCATGCCCTTCCCAACACAGGGATCGAATCCAGGTCTCCTGCAGCACAGATGGATTCTTTACCAGCTGAGCTACCAGGGAAGCCCATAGGCAAAGTTAAAATATGTAAATTTTGACATCAGAACACAAAATGCAGAGAGAGTTAAAATTTAGAGCTTTTGTGTGCACTTGAAAATGTTATCAGCTTAAAATAGACTGTTATAAATATAACAAGTTTTATGTAAGACTCATGTTAACCACAAAGTCAAAACTTATAGTAGATACACAAAAGGTAAAGAAAAAGGAATCTAAGAATACCAGTATAAAAAGCTATCAAATCACAAAGGAAGAGAACAAGACAGGAAGAAAGGAACAAAGGATTTATCACACAACCAGAAAACAATTCACAAAACGTTAATAAGTCCATATCTGTCAATAGTCAAATAGAAATGAACTAAAGTCTCCAATCAAAAGACATAGAGTTACAGAATGGATACAAAAAACAAGAACCAACTATATGCTATCTACAAGAGACTCATTTTAGATTTAAGGACACACATAGACTGAAACTTAAGGGATGGAAAAATATATCCCATGCAAATAGAAGCAAAGAGAAAGCTGCAGTAGCTATAGTTATATCAGAAAATATAGATTTTTAACCAAAAAACTTAAACAAGAGACAAAGAAAGCTATTACATAATGATAAAGGAGTCCATTCATCTGGTGGCTATTATGTCAATAAATATGCATACACCCTTTATAAGAGCTCTATATCTTTAAAGAAAATATTATCTGAAGAGAGAAATAAATTTCAATACAAAAGTACTAAGGGATTTCAATATCCCACTTTCAACAGTGAAAGGTTCTCATCGACAGAAAATCAATAAGAAAATGAACCCAAGCTATGTTAGAGGAGATGGACCCAACAGACATTTACAGTACATTTCTATTGAAAGCAGAACACATTCTTCTCACTTTTAATAAATTTAAGGGCATTGAAATCATATCAAGCGTCTTTTCCAACCACAATAATAAGAAACAAGAAGTCAATTATAAGAGGAAAACTGGAAAAATTCACAAGTATGTGGAAATTAAACACTACACTCCTGAACAACCAATGGATCAAAGACAAAATCAAAGCGCAATAAAAATATCTTGAAATAAGTGAACATGAAAGCACAACATACCAAATTATGCTACCCAAAAAAAAAGCAGTTATAAGAGAAATTTCATAGTGATAAATGTCTAGATTAAGAAACAAGAAAGATCTGAAATAAACAGCTTAACTTTACAATATAAGGAACTAGAAAAAAGAACCAAGCCCAAAGTCAAAAGAAGGAAGGAAATACAAAGATGAAATTAATGAAATAGAGGCTAAAAAAAATAGGAAAAAGTCAGTGAAACTAAGAGCTGGTTCTTTGAAAGGATAAACAAAATTGCTGAACCTTTAGGCAGACTAACCCAGAAAAAAAAGAGAGTACACTCAAATAAATAAAATTAGAAATGAAAGAGGGAGCACTAGAATTAATACCAAAGAATACAAAGAATCATAAGAGAGGACTATAAACAATTATTATGCTAAC